>JAYESA010000018.1:124593486-124982042 GCA_036927795.1 Iris macrosiphon
AAAAAAATTTGTCCTCAAAATTTAAAATAACAATGGCACGAAAGGAAGATCGAGTTAAAATATACCTCAAGGTTCAAAAAGATAGGGGTAGCGCTCCCTAATCTCGTCTTCTCGCTCCCAGGTGGATTCGTCGGGAGAATGATGTTTCCAAGCTATACGAACAAGAGGAATAACTTGATTCCTTAGAACTTTCTCCGTTCGGTCCAGTATCTCCACAGGTTGCTCTTGGTAAGTCAAGCTTGGGCCCACTTCGAGCTCTGAATGATCCAGAATATGACTTGGATCTGACACGTATTTTCTCAGTTGCGACACGTGGAATACGTTATGGACCCCATCTAGAGAGGGTGGCAATGCCAGACGGTATGCCACTTCTCCGATTCTCTCCTGTATGTCAAACGGTCCAATAAATCTTGGGCTGAGTTTTTCGCTCCTTCCGAACCTAATGGTGCCACATGTCGGAAAGATCTTCAAGAATACTAATTCTCCAACCTTTAATAAAGTCATAATCAAGTCTTAGTTCCATAATCATAGTATTTAATTTAACTTGAATTTCATAAATTAATTACCTCAAATTCCAATGGTCTTCGATGGCTATTTGCCCAATGTCGTTGCCTGTCTTGAGCCACCCGAAGTCTTTCCCTTATTTGTTTCACCTTCTCGGTTGAATCGATCACCATCTCAGGTCCCAGTAAAGCTCTTTCTCCTACATCGTTCCATGATAGCGGGATACGACATCTTCGTCCATATAAAGCCTCAAATGGAGTCATCTTCTACCTCATATGGGCCATAAAAGGTGGGGGCATAATCCTCATCATCGCCTAATATCAACGGATCCAGTCAGGAAAGGAGCAAAGTACCAATACACAACAAAGCTTAAACTAAATATTTATGACAAGTAGTGAAAACTGACTAAGTATCATGTTAAGAATATGCATGATAAATAGTAAAATTAACTAAGAGTTAATTGCTGTAAATCAGGGATATGAGTAAACAGAAAATATAATGAGACAGGAAAATGGAACTACAACAAGACAAGAAACTATGTGTGTGAAATTATGTATTTAGAATACATAGTTGGCATGTAGGGGTTTATAAGGCTAATAAGGCCGCCATAGACGACTAGCAGTAAGGAATAATCGAGTATAAGGCTGATGGTACAGTCGTGTACCAACAGCTAGCAGTCAGGACAGGGGAAAGGGTAAACTACATGCCTCCTAGTATTCTCCCTCCCGACACGGAAAGCAAGAATGAAATCCAAATTCTAAGACTAAGTGTAAGCATCCAATGGTACTAGTAGAGCAAGGAACTAATTATCACAATATAAAGAATAAACTTGAAGTGCAGATACTTGCATGATGTTTGGATCCCAACTAGAGTTCTATCCTCAAGAAATTTCTAGAAATGTCTCCCGATGCTGAAATAAACATTACCATCATGCTCAGAAGATATCAAATAGCTAGAAACGCCTATCCTTGAGTCCAATTTGGAGACAAGGGCAAAAACGACGATTTCGGGTCAAAACGGGGTCCGCATGTGGGCCCGCTTTGTACCGAAAAATGTGTCAGGGTCAAAGGTCTCTAAATTCACCAAACTTAGTATCAACAGGTCAGGAACGATGATACGAACCCAACGGAACTTCCAGAATTGGATTCCGATGAGCCGATCACAAAATCGCCCATCGAGTGGGGCTTGTGGGGCCCACGACACGCGATTTTGTCAACGTTCTCAGAATCGAACCAAATTTGGGTCACAGGACCAGCGTATTGCTACGAGTCCGATGGCGCAAGTTTTGTTTCGATCTGACGTGTGTACACAAAGTTAGGGCTCGATTTAGAAAAGGCGGATACTGGACGGTGTCCGCGGATACGCGTTGATCCCGGTGTGCACGCACACCCGAATTGACTTCTGCGAAATCCCACACGTCCGTATCAACGGCGCGCACGTATCTGTAAAGATCGCGCGCGACCAAGTCGTCCCGTTTGGCGGGGCGTACCCAGTTTCGGGGTGAATCGGGTCGTTGTTTTTCCTATTTTTGGATCGCGGTTCGCGATCGCCACAGGACGCGATGCCCCGAGCGGATTGCACGAGCACCGAGGGGGTCATGCAGGCTACGCAATGCAACTAACGGAATCGAAAATGGGGTTACGAACAAAAAGATACGCGTACCTGAACAGGGTCCAAAAAATTCAGAAATCTCGTGTCCGACACGTGTCCGACACGTGTTATGTACACAGAGAGAACTAGGGTTAGGGTTTGGGGCTACTGGCCGGAGCTCCGCCTCTGCGGCGGGGGAGGCTGGCCGGAGGAGGCTGGGCGGCACTGGCTAGACGTCAACGGAGGCGTTGGCGGCCGGGGGAGCGGCGGACGGAGGCGGGTCCGGCGGCGCTACGGTGAGGAGCGGGGAGGGGGTCGGGGTAGCTGCTGGAGAAGAGGGGATTAAATAGGCGGGGGGGCCGAGCAGGGCGGTCGACGTGGGAGAGCGGGCGGGGGTGCGTGGCCGCGGGCACGGCGGACGCGGGCGGCGTTGGACGCGGGGTGGGGGGGGGAAACGACCGGGTCTTGCGGGGGAGCTGGGTGCTGGCGGGTCGGGCGGCGGATCGGGTTCGGTCGGACGGACCCGACCCGACCCGATAAGGCGATGGGCTGGGCCAGTTTGTTTGGGCCGCGGGCTTGGGCCGATGGGCTTGGGTTTGGGTTAAGGGTTAATAATTTATTTAATAATTAAATAAACAAATAAATAAATAAATAAATAATTATTAAACAATAGTTTTTAGGTGTTTTAAATTAGTTTCGGGGTCCAATAAATTCCAGAAAAATTATCCTAAGTCCAGTTTTTTATTTTACACCCAAAAATATTATTTCCATAATATTTTAATATTATTTATTATCAATTAAATTTATTTAATAATTAAAACCCTGATTTTAATTACAGAAAAATTCCCATAAAATTCCAGAAAATTGTGAGAAAATCTAAGTTTAATATTTTTTGAAAATTCAGGGGGTTTACACCTGCATTGGGCAGTCTCTCGCCATGTGCTGTCCGGAGCCACATCTCATACACTAACCCAAGCGGGTCCGACAATCTTTCAAAATATGTCCGATTCTCCCACAGTAATTGCAGTAGGGCTTCCCCGGATTCTGGTACGGTGCTGCTCGGTGTTGCTGATGCTGTTGTGCCAAGGGACGTCTGATAGGTCCTCCCTGTTGTGTCCTGGCTGGTCCCTGCTGTATCCTTGCTGATCCTTGTTGTGTCCGAGAAGTACTTTCCCTCAAAGCACTCCAAGAACTGCTCCCAAGTCTGGTAAGTACCCAATTGGTGCTCCATGGATTTCCACCAGTGATGAGCATTACCCTCTAGAAGCATCCGTACACCCGTCATCCATAGGTCCGTAGGTAACTGCGATGCCTCCAGTAGCTTCTGCGTGTGAGTGATCCAATTGGTAGTCTCCTCCGGGCTCTTAGTGCCCTTGTACTGCCTTGGTCCCATCTGAACAAAATCCTTTACTGATCCATCCCTAGCTCAAGGTACTGGAGCTAGTGCTTGGGCTGGTGCAGTAGCCTGTGCAGCCATCCTCTCCAATGCTGCCAAAAATTCTTGCCTCTGCTCGGCTGCCTGCTGCCTCTGTTCCTATATCATCATCTGAAAGAATTAGAACATTTGCGCTTGGCCATCTTGCGGTACTGGGACAGGTGGAAGGTTTCCAATAGGTGAAGCGGGAAGATCAGATAGAACTGGAGTGTGAGTCTGTCCATCTGGCCCCGGAAGCCTAAAAATTGTTGGGGTCCCTCCTTGAGTCTGACCATTGACTCCAGAAGTTGTGTCGCCATCGGCGGCAGTACATCCATTTTGCAAATCCATCTCTCTGCAGGTGATATACGAAACGATTAGAAAAAGTACAGGAATCAAACATGATGCAAGTATTAAATAGGAAGGATAAATTTCAATCAAGCGTGGATGAGATCCTTATACTCTATTCCTATACGCAGGATTGTTCGGTACAGTTACGTAACCGAGACAATATATTCTCGACCTACATGGGCCACCACAAAAATATGTCACGCCCTAGTCCCAAAATACATAGAACTAGGAATACGTAACACGCCAGCCGTATGTATACGAACTCCAATATATGGAAACCATATACACACGTACGCTGTACATGAATATCCAATCCACAGTGGTAATATATGTCACAATAAGTCACACGCAGTTCTATATCTCATCCACAGCACAAATAATAGAATAATGGAAATTAATAACTGAATATCAAAGAAGCGGTCTCAAATAGTAATCTCAAAGTGTGATAGTCGGATGGAAACAAATCTACTGCAAATCGACTATAATAAACTACTAAAGAGAGAAGAGAATAAACTCTAATATAAGAATAAGTCTCAAAAAAGAATAGCAACTAGAATCTCTAAACAGCTGCAATGAATCACATATAATCAGAAGGTAAGATCGTCTCAGACTGATAGGTAGCGTCAGGTCCAGGTCCATACTCCTGCGGGTACTCCTGCTCATCTATATCTGGAAAGGGACCAGGTCCTCAGAGGGATGTACAAGATACAAAAAATATATGCCAATAAAGTACTAAAATATAAACATCCATTAGGGTCGCCTAACCATCTATGTGAATGCAGTTAAGAACACCTTTCCCCACAAGTGAGCTATCTGGCTGAAAAACTGGGATTTGGCATGGTTCTCTATTGGAGATCCAGGGGCCTACAAAGGCACGACGACTTTCGAAAGCCGGAGGCCCGCCTGATAATAATATAATACATAGTGGTCATCACCTCCCGTATCTCCAGCGGAGAATCCGGCCGCACAATAGAAAAAAGTGCAAAGGAGCTCAAATGCGGTACTAGTTGTTCTCCCCACCCAATGCTCTAAGCATGTCATGTCCATGACACGATAAACCTCTAATAACTGCCAGGTCTACTAGCATGCAAAATTTTTATTGGCAGTTATCCCTATCCATCGCACGACCTATACGTACCAGTGGCCAGCCGAGTACGCAATTTCGTGTCCTACATGTGACTCACAATCGTGTAAGAATAGTGTCATGGCCAATAAAACATAAATGCCTCATAAAAATGGGGTAGTCTCATAAAGTAGGTCCAATGCATATACATAAATAAAAACATAGTACGACGACACCGTCGTTGCACCCAAGTTTCCTTGGACGCACAGTTTATATAGCAGTTAAAATAAATGAACTAAATAAATAGAAAATAAATATGCATGCCTAATATGGAATGTAAATACAGTACAATGGCAAGGTATACTTGCCTGGCAAGAAATCTGTAAAGTGTACGCGCCCAAATATCAAGGACACAGAACCTGGAACTAAGAACTCCGAACAAACGTCTCTGGATGCTAAAATAAATATCATCAACATTTTCGAAATGAGCAAAATAGCTAAAAAGTACATCCCTTTTGTCCAATTTGGACACAGGGGCAAAACGGTAATTTTGGGTAAAAGTGGGGTCCACGTGTGGCCCACTTTGCACCAAAAAGTGTGTCGAGGGTAACAGTCTCTAAATGGGACAAACTATAGGTCAAACAACTCTAAATGTTAATACGAACCCAACGGTATGTCCAAATGTGGATTTCGATGAGCCGAACACAATTTTGTCCAAAAGTCAACTATGGGGTCCGCCAATTGACGATTTGGTCAACCGTCTCAGAATTGCGTGAAAATTGGGTCACAGGACCGGCGCGTTACCACGAGTCCAGTGGAACAAGTTTCGTCACAATCTGACAAGCGTGCACAAAATACGCGCGAGTTCCACAAAAGTTGCGACACGGGGTGTCTCCACAGATACGGCCTGATTTCGGCACGCACACGCGTCCGAATCAGTTCCCATGAATTTTTACGTGTCCGGTTACGCTACGTGCACCGTTTGGTACACTTGGTACACGGCGGGGCGGTCCCGTTTGGCGGGGCACGCTCCGTTTCACAACTTTTAGAATTCTGGAAAAAGTGGGTTCGCAGAGTTTTGTGATGAATTTAATTCTGTCCACAGCAGCTATTAATCTAGGGTTATTTAACAGAAAATAAACTAGGTCAAGTGTTCTACACATATAAAAAGAATCACCGAATTCGAATCTCTATGGTGGAAGAAATAAACTCGGCAATATGGGTGGTCACCGCAGTTTTCTGCGATCCCAGAATTTGGTCTGCTCGCGCCAACTTGGACGCTGTTTTCGCCTATGAGTACACATTGTTCGAGGTCTGCTATTATACAAATATGGAAGAGGGTTAAGGGATGAGCATACCGGTGAAGACGGAACGGCGTTTGGTTGAGCGAGTCGACGGAAAACAACTCCGGAGCGAAGGTGCCTCGTGTGGGAATCTGCAGTGCGCGAGGTCGGAGTCGTCGGGATGGTTTGGACGGCCTGGCGGGGTTCTCTGACTGCGATGGCGGCTCTAGATGAGAGAGGGGGTCTGAAGATTTTAGGTTAGGATTTTATGAAATAATATATATATATATATATATATATATATATATATATATATATATATATATATATATATATATATATATATATATATATAGGATAGGAAGAGAGAGAATAGGAGTAGTTCGCGGATCCGTGGGAAAAAAAAGAAAAAAGGGAAGAGGTGTTGTGCTTCTCGCGGGGGGGGGGGGGGGGGAATTGAGTTTTGCTAGATTGCTATAAGTGGCTGTGCCTTTTAGTAGTAGTAGTTGTTGCTTTAAGAAGTAGTTGATAGTTGTATATTAGTATTACTTTATTAATTATTATTATATTATTAATTTCTTTTCTTTTCTTTTTCTTTCTTTTTAAATATATATATATACATATATATATTTGTATATATATATATATATATATATATATATATATATATATATATATACACATAAGAAAATTTATAGATTAGAATAATGCACACCATTAGGCTAGCAACTTCTCAAGGGGTCTCCTACATGAAATAAATTTCGAAAAATTCCTGATGGTCCCATAAATCCTCTAAGTGCCCGAACACCTAAAATAAAAATTATTAAAAATTTATTTCTCCTATTTAGCCCTAATTACTATAATTAAATTAATAATTAATAAATAAAATGGTATATACGATTTTTAGGGAGGGGGTTTTACAGATACCGTACGCAGAGTCGTGTAACGTCACAAGAGATTAATTTCGAGACCCTATACATTCTCGTGCTTGCATTATCAAGTACGTCATACCACAGGACACCTGACACTATTTATGAGACAGAATCTTCCTGAGATATTTATGGTGATTCTGTATAGGCTATAAGATTCATGACATATACTTTATTCATATTGTTAGCTATCATTATGACTCACTGCATCAGTTAGAGGTCATGATCTTGCACGTCATGGACATGAGACGTGTGATTACATTAGGTGGGGAGAGACACATAGACTACTGGTTGATTATATTATTACGATGCCGTAGCCTCTCCGAGCTAAACTCTGACATGATATCACTGCTACCCGGCTCCCCGACACAGAGCTTGTAGTAGTCTCAGCCTGAGTTCTAGTGTTGCTCTCATCTTGTATATCACTTAGCTGGTTATATAGTTTACTCTATTGATTCATTTATTATTGCACTGCATTTATTATGGCTTGAGTTATTCTTGTACCTTGCTATGTCCCCTGAGGACCTGGAATCCGAATTATATCCCCAGGTTTAGCTGAGGATTTCTATCCTGAGGTATATGGAGCAGGAGCAGAAGCAGACACTGGAGATGAACCGATCCCCGAGGATGAGGTGATAGCCGAGGATTTCTCCTGAGTATCTGCTCTATCTATACTCAGTCTTTGATGTTCTTAGACTCTTTATTTCCTGTCTATTAAATTATTATATCAGACTTATCATCGGGTTGTTCCCCGAGATATATTTTATTGAGACTTGATGTTGATTTATATTTCATATTGATTGTATTCATTTCTGTGGATGAGATTAGTACCATTGCCCATATTGTTGTTTTACAACTTAAGTACACCCTGATGGGTCCATTAAATTGGGTTTGCCCATCGGTGTGTGCTGCTGGACATGGCCACGTGTCTAGTCCCTCGGTATTTTAGGACTGGGGCGTGACACTGGTACTCCCCAGGGTGATGCACTTGGTCAGATGAAACCTTTCTCCTCTAGTTCTTTCAACTGTGCCTTCAGCTCATTCATCTCCTTCTTCGCCAATCTATAAACATGCGATACTATGGGTGCTGCTCCTGGTGTTAATTCAATCGAAAATTCTACGTCTCTGTCTGGGGGTAGTCCTGGCAATTCCTCTGGAAAGACGTCTTGAAACTCTGTAATAATGGGGTGATAAATAACGTCGTCCATTGCAAGCTGTACACCATCAAGGGATTCTGTGGATCCTCGTACAAACTCAAGTTCAGGCTGGCCTGGTACCTTAAAAAGAATGCTTCCTCTAAAACAGTCGAAGAAAGCGTGGTACTTGCTTAGCCAGTCCATTCTAAGCACAACATCAAAAGTTGGCATAAGAAGGACTAAGAGTCGGGCATTCATCTCTCTGCCACGAATCACTACATGACACGACCTATAAATTCGACTAACAGGTACAACTCCTCCTCTGGTGAGAATTCTAACACAACTAGGTAAAGGTGTAGTGGAATTATTGTGTTTGGCAATAAAACTAAAAGATATGAACGAGTGGGTGGCTCCCGTATCAAATAATATCACAGCAGGAAAAGTAAAAGCAAGAGTAATACCTGCTATAACATCAATCTCCTGCTCTATGTCATCCAATTCTAGTGTAAAAGCTTGTCCATTCCTCTGTGGAAGTCCATGACTGGCCCTCGTGAACTGATCCTCCTGAGTAGGTAGCGGTGGTCCTCGCTGAAATCCTCCGGCTGCTGGGGGTCGAGGCGCTCCTGGTCTAGTCATCTGCTGAACTGGCTTCGGTGCTGAAAGTGCTAGCCTCTGTGTTGGCGGTGGAAGCGCCAATGTCTGCTGTATTGGACAGTCTCCTACCATATGCTGTCCGGAACCATACCTCATACATTGTCCTAAGCAGTTCCGACAGTGTCTCATAATATGTTCGTGTCTCCCACAATAATCATATTGGGGCTTCTCCAAAATCTGGTACGGTCCTGCTCTGTGCTGTTGCTGTGCCAAAGAACGTCTGATAGGCCCTCCTTGCTGTGTCCTTACTGGTCCTTGATGTGTCTTCAGTTGACCTCCTTTTCCCTTACTGATGGACTCTTAAAATCTTGCTTCTGTCAATAATTCGGCATAAGAGAACCGGGATTGTGCGCTAGTGTAGTGTTAGAGCTCCTGAGTCAGCCCGCGGTAGAATCTCTTAGCCTTCTCCAAGTCATTCGGTATCAGGGTAGCGCCATATTTACTAAGGCGACTAAACTCTGTATCATACTCGTCAACTGTAAGGGATGCAGAGCCCTTATAGTATCCGGGAAGTACTTTCTCTCAAAGCACTCCAATAATTGTTCCCAAGTCTAATACATACCCAACTGGCGCTCTATTGATTTTCACCAGTGATGAGCGTTACCATCTAGCAGCATCCTTACACCTATCATCCATAGATCTGTAGGCAACTGTGATGCTTCTAACAACTTTCGGGTGTGGGTAATCCAGTTTGTAGTCTCCTCTGGGCTCTCAGTGCCTTTATACGGCTTGGGACCCATCTGTATAAAGTCCTTGACTGAACCAACTCTAGCTCGTGGTATTGGAACTAGTGTCTGAGCTGGTATAGTTGCCTGTGCATCCATCCTCTCAAGTGCTGCCAGAAATTCTTGCCTCTGCTCTGCCGCTTGTTGCCTCTGCTCTGCAGCTAGTATGGCTGCCTGTTGTCTCTGTTCCTGCATCATCATTTGGAAGAATTGGAACAGCTGTGTCTGGCCATCCTGTGGCATCGATGATGCTGGAAGGGTCCCATTAGGTGATACAGAAAGGTCAGATGGAACTAGATTGTGAGTTTGTCTATCCGGCCCCGGAAGTCTAGGAGTCGTCGAGGTCTCTCCTCGAGTTTGGCCATTGACTCTTGAAGGTGTGTCGCCATCGACGACAGTACATCCACTACGCGTATCTATCTCTCTGCAAGTGGTGGACAAAACGATTAAAAGGAGTACAGAAATCAAACATGATGCAAGCATTTAAATAGGATAGTTGAAAGGAAAGATGAGTTTTAGTCAAGCGTGCATGAGATCCTATATTCTATTCCTATACGCAAGCTTGTTCGGTACAGTAACGTAACCGAGACAATATATTCTTGACCTGCATGGGACATCACTAAAAATATGTCACACCCAGTCACAAAATACGTATGACTAGGAATACATAACACGCCAACCGTATGTATACGAACTCCAATTTATGGAAACCGTACACACACGTACGCTGTACATGAATATCAAATCCACCAGTGGTAATATACTATCAACAAGTTACACGCAAGAAATAAATAACTGAATCTCAAAGATGAAGCATCAAGTATGATAGTCGAATGGAAACAAATCCACTGCAAATCGACTATACTAAAAACTACTAAAAGAGAGAAGAGATCAACTCTAATATAAGATAAATGTTTATAAAAAATAGCAACTAGAATATCCATCAACTACGATGAATCAAAGGTACTTCGAAGGTAAGACCTCCTCAGTCTGGAATGAAGCGTCATGTCCAGGTTCGTACTTCTATGGATAATCCTGTCCGTCTATATCTGGAAAGGGACCGGGTCCTCAGAGGGACATAACAAGATACATATAAATATGCCAATAAAGTACTGAAAATAAACATCCAACGGGTCGCCTAACCATCTAAGTGAATGCAGTTTGAGAACAACTTTCAAATAAGTGGGCTATCTGGCCATAAATAGGATTGACGTGACTCTCTCAGAGAATCAAGGGCCTACAAAGCATGTGGTCTTTTGAACGACAGAGGCCGCCAGTAATATATAGGGGTCATCACCCCCACGTATCTCCTGCGGAGGGTACAGGTTACAGAAAAGAAAGTGCAAACGAGCCCAAATACCTTACTTATTATTCTCCCCATCCCATGATCTAAGCATATGTAACCTTCGTATCCTAAAATTCGTGCTTAAATGTTGTTATTAGGTTAATTTTGGGCTATTGGAATTTTTCCATAATTTTTAGTTAATTAAAAACTAGTAACCCTAATTTTCTAGGACTTTTAAGAATTTATTTTAGGTCCAAACTTAATTAAAAATATCTCAAACTTTTATTTTAGATTCTAAATAATCAAATATATTTTCTAGAATTTTCTGGGAAATTTTTGATTAATTTTAGCATTTATTTTGAGTTAATTAGGTAAAACTAAATTAAAAACTATTTTCTTAAAATAAAATGCAAAAAGTAATTATTTCTGCCCAGTTAGCCAACATGGGGGCCACCCGTAGGCCTCTCGCAACCAACCGGATGGGGCCCGCCTGTCAGTGACCGCGGGGTGGGTGTGGGTGCAGTCGAGCCGACCGCGAGCCGAGCCGAGCCGCGTCCTAGTCCGAGTCGGACTGAGCTGAGCCGAGCCGCATCAAACCCCGACCGTTCGATCTGAGCGGGCAGCGTCGGATGGCTGCCATGTGGCACTCCTTTGAGCCACGGCTTCCCTCTCTCCCTATATATATAATAGTTAGGTTATTAATTTCTAGGGTTTTCTTTGAGCCAATTTTTGGAGAATTGTCATTTAGGGTTCCTTCATCTTCCAGAAGCCATTGCATATAACTCCGGATTCCAAATGAGGCACAGTTTCTTGCGTTAGAATGATATTGAGGTTAGATTTCTGAATATATAAATTATTTTACGAAATTATGAGTATTAAATTCTGGAAAATTCGTAGAGCACAGCATGTCCGAAAATAGACGTGTTTCGATATTTTCTCGATTTCGGGAGAACCAGGAATCAAAATTATGAACCGTTTGAAGTTTCGGAAAGATAATGTCAAGATAATTGAAATATATTTTTCCCATAATTTAGATCGAAATATTTATATACTTTTAATTCTGTAGAACTTCTAGGTTAGAATTTAACCATCGGTGCACAATACGAAATAATTTGTATGTGCCATAATTCCCAAACGAATTTGAATTCAGATGAGCCATAAATTCTAGCATGTTTTTGATGTTGAAATCCATAGGAAATCATGCATAAAAGTCGAGTTTGTGTTGGTAGACTTTTTGGTCAACATATCGCCTCGATTTGCGTGCCATGAGTCTCGAGTTGATAAAATTCAGTTCCTTTGGACAAAATTTAGGAATTAACCTAAAAATAAGAATAATAAGATTAAAATAGAATTTTAGAGTAATTATTCCAGAATTAGATAAATTATCTTTTGACATGGTAAATTTGTAATACATAGGCTATTTGGACTGTGACTTGGACTCTGATTTATACCAGCTAAGGACCACAGGCAAGTACATTCTCTGATAATTTTTATTATTTGATCATTTTTATAATTCAAGTATTTAGAAATATTACATCTGATTATTGACACTGTGCTACACGGACTAGTATATAGATTTGATCTTTAGTCATGAGATGTTACATTGGTTATCGTATTGATATTGTACACGACATTGATATTAGACATTAATATTAGATATTCTACATGATATATTAGATATTAATCGTGTATCGTGACGTGTCATGGTTGGATCCACAGTACTAGTTGGGGGCGGGGAAATTGCTAGTAAGAGATGTGATCAAATACCTATCGTACAAGTGTAAAATATTATTAGTGTTAATCATACACCTCATGTATGATTAGCCAGGCCATGTAGCTATCGTACAAGTTCCCAAGCCGATCATATTTCGAAACTACGATTTCAAACACTTAGAATAGTTACAGTTCTCTATTTTAGTTCATATACTACATCACTCATATATGATATTGTACCTCTTTCCTTTTATTTCATATATGCACTGACTATACCATATTGCCTATATTGCCTGTCTCTTTATTTTGCCATTGTATTTATTCATTGTCTTCTCTCAGTATATAGCATCATCTATTTATTGTTTTATAGTCTTTATCAATTAACTGGAACTGTTATTAGAGGTGTACTTCGTTCCATCCTGACTAAAAATATTTTTCCAGACTATGACTTAGAGGACTTATTTTCTAGTATACTTGGAGATTGGATGTTATTGATTGCAGGTATGGTTATTTTATCGTTTAGACTTGTGTTGCATTTTATTTATTCTTCGATATCTTATCGTGCTGTAGTTATGTGATTGAGTATGTTGTTCATATTATAGTGCGGGATTGTTTAGATAGTATCATGACCTAGACAATGTTCAACTGCCGATGCTGAGGCGTAGGCTGGATGTACCCACGCTCTCGTGCCCCTATACCGGGTGCGGGTCGTGATACGTTTTTAGTGGCGTCCCATGCATGTCAGACTTTGCAAGTTGTGCGATATCGTGGTAGTGCAACGTCTTAGTTGTACTACTGCGTGCCTGCGATAGGATATAGGACATAGGATACTAGGATGAGAGAGGATACTCAATCACAAATTTTCTTGAAAGATTCCTGGGATGACCCTTGAGAATCTTATTTTAATCTCCAATTTTAATCTTTTCCCCTTGTTCCCGTCCGTTCTTACTTATTGTTATTGAGTTTAATTTTTTTGACCAATTTTTAAATTTAATTCTTGGTATCGTTGTTGAATTTTGATTTCATATCGAGATAAATTTTATGGACTAAAATTTACGGTATCATTTGATGACATATATTGATGAGGACAGTAAGAAAGGTAAAACGTCTACTTTGGTTATGGAGCCTAGAGTTTATCGCAGCCACATTAGCTGTCATGACGAAAACGTAGGAACCTAACTTCGGATATACATATCTTAGTTATGAATTTAGAGTTTCTCGCAGCCATACCGGTTGGCGTGGCGAGGATTCTAGATGACGTGATTATAGAGTTGCATACCTTAGTTATGGAACCTATCGTTTATCGCAGTTATGCTTACTGGCGTGACGAGAATTCTGAGTGTCATGATTTCGGACAGACGTGTATGATTATCAGGTTGTATCTTAAATTGGTTCTTAAAGTATCATCTCAAAACTTATCCACTTCTGTTATTCCAGGACTTTGTTCCATCGCTTCTTTTCTTTACTAGCAGTAGAAATACCTTCAGTCCTTAGTCCAGTTCCTTTTTGAGCTTCTATTCTTTGAGGATTCATTGTTAGTATGATAATTAATGACTTACAATTATGTCTGTGTCTTGTATTAGTGTTGACTGAGTGTGACTTGTTAGTTTGTAAGTGTTTCTTAGTTGGACATATGAGCAGTAGGCTAATCTAGAGATACCCATAGTATAGTACCTTGTAGCAATAGTTTCATGATAGGTGTCATTATAATTAGTATTGGTACTATAAGTAGAAGGAGGAGTAAAGAGTATCAGATGGTTCCAGAAGTTAATATCAAAGTCAGTATGCCAGTCCTGGCTAGTCGTGAATTCATGTAATTGGATGATCTATGTAAACAATTAAGTATCGAAAAAATTGTATTAGAAATTAATGGAGCATGATATTCAATTTGATGGTTGATTACTTGGGTGTGATAAGAGTAACAAAATGTATATGCATAAAGGGTATTAATAAGTGTGCCTTGGGTTGAGAAATATCAAGATTGGTAATGAAAGTTATAAAGTGTTCATAGATTAGTGTAACAATCTATAAAAGATTTAAGAGAAGATACGTATAAATAAATCGAGATATGGAACCATATGCCTGCCTTTGAGAGTGAAGTAAAACATAGGTGTTATAGAAAGTGCAAGTGATCGTGGGTTCTAGTGAGTGTGATGATAACTTTGATTATTGGGAGTTATAGTGCAAGTAATCCGGGCAGTGCAAATTTTAGTACACAGTTGAGGGTTGTAGACAATTGGTTTATTTGTGTGTACCTTGAGTATTAGAGATTGTAAGTATTTATATGTATACTTAGATAGATGTGGATTTAAATTTATAATTTGAAGAGTGGAAATAAATTGAAATTTTTAAAAATTTTGAGGAGTCAAGATTTTATGTTATTAAAATTTTTGGAGGATTAAAATTCAATTCAATAAACATAGTCAGAGCTATAAAGGTTTTGGAAGTGATTAAAAATTTTATTTCGATATTTGAGCATTTGACTTTTGAGGAAAGTATATACATTTTATCTTAAATTGTTCGAGAAGTAAATTTTGATGATTTTATTTTGAGGATAAAATTTTATGGTGGGTAAGAAATGTATATCAGTATATGAGTAGATGAAGTACATGTGTAAGGATATGTTGGCTTAAGCATGCCTGAGACGGCATTGCAAACTGACTTGGGTGTCCATCTAGAGTTGAATTAGAATGAGTAGTACTTAGTATGGTGTGTTGCACTTGGTGTGCCCTTGAGTGATAAGAACAAATAGTATAAACAATTGTAGTAGGTAAGAGAACTAGCAGTGGGTGTGCTTGTAGTAGAAACAGTGGTACCTAAAGGGATACAGGTATCAAACTTTGGATGCACCATTAAACCTATGGTTGTGTTAGAAGGCTATATTTTGTTCTTTCCTTCTGTTCTTTTGTCTATTTGATTGATTAATTAATTTCCTTAGTACCGTAGCTTGTGTCAGTGATACTCTTGTTAGAATATAGCTAGTAGTACACCCCGACAGAGGCTGAAATACCATGACAAAACAGACAATAAACCATATATTTTTATTCTAGATTGCATGTTGTATGACTGTAGGTAGGATTTTCTTAGACCTTGATTGTTGGGAGTTTGACCGTAGTAAAGAGTTAATGAAGAGGTTATGACTTGACAAAGAGAGACAAGGTACCTTAAATTTTGAGGATAAACATTAATTTAAATAAAGAGTTGAGAACTTAATATGACAGAATAGACGATTCATTAAAATATTGATTCTTATGAAGATTGTGGTTTGATTGAATGCCATTAACATTTGAGAAAGTTAAGAAGATTATCATTATATTTATTTGACTTCAAGGTATAAATTTAAAATTTGTATTATGAATGTTGCATTTGAAGATTTTATAAGTATCGCATTGTTTGAGTATTGTGTGGAAAAAAAATCGGGGAATAAGTTCACTAATGGATTAGTGTCGAATTCAAATTTTTTGGGATGAGGATTTAATTTTTTTTAAATACGCATCGATTGGACTTAAATTAGAGGAGTAAGATCATTAATGGATTAGTGTTTGAATTCAATTTTTGGGATACGATTTTTAAATTTTATAAATATGCATTGATTGGATTTTAATTAGAGGATTGAATATTAAATTCTTGTATTTCATTATTAACTTAAAATTTTGGAGGAGATTGTGATAAGAATGGAATTTAATTTTATATTTAAAGATTTTCAGGAATATGATATTTATAGAATTTTGAGAAACATTGTGAAATAACAATATGGATTAGTTCATAATTATATGATTTGATGAATTTAATTTTGATGGTAATAAATAAATAAATAAAATAATTGAGGATTTTAAATTTTGAGGACAAATTTTTTTTAAGGTGGATAGACTTGTAACATCCGTATCCTGAAATTCGTGCTTAAATGTTGTTATTAGGTTAATTTTTGGCTATTGGGATTTTTCCATAATTTTTAGTTAATTAAAAACTAGTAACCCTAATTTTTTAGGACTTTCAAGAATTTATTTTAGGTTCAAACTTAATTAAAAATATCCCAAACTTTTATTTTAGGTTCTAAATAATCAAATATATTTTTTAGAATTTTCTGGGAATTTTTTGATTATTTTTAGCATTTATTTTGAGTTAATTAAGGTAAAACTAAATTAAAAACTATTTTTTGAAAATAAAAATCCAAAAAGTAATTTTTTCTGTCTAGTCAGCCAATAGGGGGCCCACCCGTCAGCCTTTCGCAGCCAACTGGGCGGGGCCCGCCTGTCAGCGACCGCGGGGTGGGTGTGGGTGCAGTCGAGCCGACCGCGAGCCGAGCCGAGCCGCGTCCTAGTCCGAGTCGGACTGAGCTGAGCCGAGCCGCATAAAACCCCGACCGTTTGATCTGAGTAGGCAACGTCGGATGGCTTCCATGTGGAACTCCTTTGAGCCACGGCTTCCCTCTCACCCCTATATATATAATAGTTAGGTTATTAATTTCTAGGGTTTTCTTTGAGCCGAATTTTGGAGAATTGTCATCTAGGGTTCCTTCATCTTCCAGAAGCCATTGCGCATAGCTCCGGACTCAAAGGAGGCATAGTTTCTTGCGTTAGAACGATATTGAGGTTAGATTTCTGAATATATAAATTATTTTACGAAATTATGAGTATTAAATTCTGGAAAATTCGTAGAGCACAGCATGTCCGAAAATAGACGTGTTTCGATGTTTTCTCGATTTCGGGAGAACCAGGAATCAGAATTATGAACCGTTTAAAGTTTCAGAAAGCTAATGTTGAGATCATTGACATATGTTTTTCTCATAATTTAATTCGAAATATTTATATACTTTTAATTCTATAGAACTTCTAGGTTAGAATTTGACCATCGGTGTACAATACGAAATTTGTATGTGCCATAATTTCCAAACGAATTTGAATTCGTACGAGCCATAAATTCCAACATGTTTTTGATGCTGAAATCTATAGGAAATCATGCATAAAAGTCGAGTTTGTGTTGGTTGACTTTTTGGTCAATAGATTGCCTCGATTTGCGTGCCATGAGTCTCGAGTTGATTAAATTCAGTTCCTTTGGACAAAATTTTAGAATTAACCTAAAAATCAGAATAATAAGATTAAAATAAAATTTTAGAGTAATTTTTCCAGAATTAAATAAATTAAAATAAATTATCTTTTGACATGGTAAATTTGTAATACATAGGCTATTTGGACTGTGACTTAGACTCTGATTTATACCAGCTAAGGACCACATGCGAGTATATTCTCTGATAATTTCCATTATTTGATCATTTCTATAATTCAAGTATTTAGAAATATTACATCTGATTCTTGACACTGTGCTACATGGACTAGTATATAGATTGGATCTTTGGTCATGAGATATTACATTGGTTATCGTATTGACATTGTACACGACATTGATATTAGACAATGATATTAGACATTCTACATGATATATTAAATATTAATCGTGTATCTTGATGTGTCATGGTTGGATCCACAGTGCTAGTTGGGGGCGGAGAAATTACTAGTGAGAGATGTGATCAAATACCTATCGTACAAGTATAAAATATTATTAGTGTTAATCATACACCTCACGTATGATTAGCCAGGCCATGTAGCTATCGTACAAGTTTCCAAGCCGATCATATTTCGAAACTACGATTTCAAACACATAGAATAGTTACAGTTCTATATTTTAGTTCATATGCTACATCACTCGTATATGATATTGTACCTCTTTCCTTTTATTTCATATATGCACTGACTGTACCATATTGCCTATATTGCCTGTCTCTTTATTTTGCTATTGTATTTATTCATTGTCTTCTCTCAGTATATAGCATCATCTATTTATTGTTTTATAGTCCTTATCAATTAACTGGAACTGTTATTAGAGGTGTACTTCGTTCCATCCTGACTGGAAATATTTTTCCAGACTATGACTTAGAGGACTTATTTTCCAGTATACTTGGAGATTGGATGTTATTGATTGCAGGTATGGTTATTTTGTCATTTAGACTTGTGTTGCATTTTATTTATTCTTCGATATCTTATCGTGTTGTAGTTATGTGATTGAGTATATTTTTCAAATTATAGTGCGAGATTGTTTAGATAGTATCATGACCTAGACAGCGTTCTACCGTCGATACTGCGGCGTAGGCTGGACGTACCCACGCTCTCGTGCCCCTATACCGGGTGTGGGTCGTGACACATTTTTAGTGGCCGCCCATGCAGGTCAGACTTTGCAAGTTGTGCGATGTCATGGTAGTGTGACGTCTTAGTTGTACTACTGCGTGCCTATGATAGGATATAGGACATAGGATACTAGGATGAGAGAGGATACTCAATCACAAATTTTCTTGAAAGATTCCTGGGATGACCCTTGAGAATCTTATTTTAATATTTTCCCCTTGTTCCCGTCCGTTCTTACTTGTTGTTATTGAGTTTGATTTTTTTGACCAATTGTTAAATTTAATTCTTGGTATCGTTGTTGAATTTTGATTTCATATTGAGATAAATTTTATGGACTAAAATTTACGGTATTATTTGATGACATATATTGATAAGGACAGTGAGAAAGGTAAAACATCTACTTTGGTTATGGAGCCTAGAGTTTATCGCAGCCACATTAGCTGTCATGGCAGAAACGTAGGAACCTAACTTTGGATGTACATATCTTAGTTATGAATTTAGAGTTTCTTGCAGCCATACCGGTTGGCGTGGCAAGGATTCTAGATGACGTGATTATAGAGTTGCATACCTTAGTTATGGAACCTATCGTTTATCGCAGCTATGCTTACTGGCGTGACGAGGATTCTGAGTGTCATGATTTCGTACAGACGTGTATGATTATCAGGTTGTATCTTAAATTGGTTCTTAAAGTATTATCTCAAAACTTATCCACTTATGTTATTCCAGGACTTTGTTCCATCGCTTCTTTTCTTTACTAGCAGTAGAAATACCTTCAATCCTTAATCCAGTTCCTTTTTGAGCTTCTATTCTTTGAGGATTCCTTGTTAGTATGATAATTAGTGACTTATAATTATGTCTGTGTCTTTTATTAGTGTTGACTGAGTGTGACTTGTTAGTTTATAAGTATTTTTTAGTTGGACATGTGAGCAGTAGGCTAATCTAGAGATACCCTTAGCATAGTACCTTGTAGCAATAGTTCCATGATATGCGTCATTATAGTTAGTATTGGTACTATAAGTAGAAGGAGGAGTAAAGAGTATCAGATGGTTCCAGAAGTTAGTATCAAAGTCAGCATGCCAGTCCTGGCTAGTCGTGAATTAATGTAATTGGATGATCTATGTAAACAATTAAGTATCGAGAAAATTGTATTAGAAATTAATGGAGCATGATATTCAATTTGATGGTTGATCACTTGGGTGTGACAAGAGTAACAAAATGTATATGCATAAAGGATATTAATGAGTGTGCCATGGGTTGAGAAATATCAAGATTGGTAATAAAAGTTATGAAGTGTATCACAGATTAGTGTAACAATCTATAAAAGATTTAAGAGAAGATATGTATAAATAAATTGAGATATGGAACCATATGCCTGCCTTTGAGAGTGAAGTGAATCATGGGTGTTATAGAAAGTGCAAGTGATCGTGGGTTCTAGTGAGTGTGATGATAACTTTGATTATTGGGAGTTATAGTACAAGTAATCCGGGCAGTACAAATTTCAGTACACAGTTGAGGGTTGTAGACAATTGGTGTATTTGTGTGTACCTTGAGTATTGGAGATTGTAAGTATTTATATGTATACTTAGATAGATATGGATTTAAATTTATAATTTGAAGAGTGAAAATGAATTGCAATTTTTAAGAATTTTGAGGAGTCAAGATTTTATGTTATTAAAATTTTTGGAGGATTAAAATTCAAATCAATAAACATAGTCAGAGCTATAAAGATTTTGGAATTGATTAAAATTTTTATTTCGATGTTTGAGCATTTGACTTTTGAGGAAAGTATATACATTTTATCTTAAATTGTTCGAGAAGTAAATTATGATAATTTTATTTTGAGAATAAAATTTTATGGTGGGTAAGAAATGTATATCAGTGTATGAGTAGATGAAGTGCATGTGTAAGGATATGTTGGCTTGAGCATGCCTGAGACGGCACTGCAAACTGACTTGGGTGTCCATCTAGAGTTGTATTAGAATGAGTAGTACTTAGTATGGTGTGTTGCACTTGGTGTGCCCTTGAGTGATAAGAACAAATAGTATAAAAAATTGTAGTAGGTATGAGAACTAGCAGTGGGTGTGCTTGTAGTAGAAACAGTGGTACCTAAAGGGATACAGGTATCAAACTTTGGATGCACCATTAAACCTATGGTTGTGTTAGAAGGCTATATTTTGTTCTTTTCTTCTGTTCTTCTCTCAGTATATAGCATCATCTATTTATTGTTTTATAGTCCTTATCAATTAACTGGAACTGTTATTAGAGGTGTACTTTGTTCCATCCTGACTGAAAATATTTTTTCAGACTATGACTTAGAGGACTTATTTTCCAGTATACTTGGAGATTGGATGTTATTGATTGCAGGTATGGTTATTTTCTCGTTTAGACTTGTGTTGCATTTTATTTATTCTTCGATATCTTATCGTGCTGTAGTTATGTGATTCAGTATGTTGTTCATATTATAGTGTGAGATTGTTTAGATAGTATCATGACCTAGACAGCGTTCTAACGTCGATGCTGCGGTGTAGGCTGGACGTACCCACGCTCTCGTGCCCCTATACCGGGTGCGGATCATGACAGCATGTCACATCTATGACATGACGATACCTCTAAATAACTACTAGGTCTACTAGCATGCAAAGTTTCTATCGGCAGTTATCCCTATCCATCGTACGACCTATACGTACCAATGGCCAGCCGAGTACGCAAGTCCGTGTCCTACATGTGACTCGCACTCGTGTAATAATAGTGTCATGGCAAATGAAACATAAGGATGCCTCATGATAATGGGGTGGTCTCATAGAGTAGGTCCATATGCATATACATAATAAAAAACAGAATACGACATCACCGTCGTTGCACCCAAGTTTTCTTGGACGCACAGTTTATATAACAGTTTAAAATATATGAACTAAATAAACAGAAGTAAGATGCATGCAACATATGGAATATAAATCACAGTACAATGGCAATATATACTTGCCTAGCAATCAATCTGTAAAGTATAAGTGTCCAGATGTCAGGTACACATGATCAAAAACTAAGGCCTCTGAATAAACGTCTCCGGATGCTAAAATTGACATCACCAACATTTCCGGAATCAGCGAGATAGCTAGAAAATACTACCCTTTCGTCCAATTTGGACACAGGGGCAAAACGGTAATTTCGGGTCAAAGCGGGGTCCACATGTGGCCCACTTTGCACCAAAAAGAGTGCTAGGGATAAATGTCTCTAAATAGGACAAATTATAGGTCAAACAAATTCTAAATATCATTACAAACTCAACGGTATATCCAATTTTGGATTCCGGTGAGCCGAACACAATTTTGCCCAAAAAGTCAACCGTGGGGCCTGCAAATAGATGGCTTGGTAAACTATCTCAGAATTATATAAAAATTGGGTCACAGGACTAGCATGATACCACGAGTCCAGTGGCATAAGTTTTATTGTATTCTGACGAGCGTATACTAAATGGTGCGATATTTTACAAAAGTCGCGATATGGGGACTTTTTACGGAAACGGGTTGATTTCGACGCGCACACTTGTCCAAATCACTTTCCATGAAAGCCCACATGTCTGGACATACCATACGCACCTTTCGGTACAATTAGTATGCGACAGGGTGGTCCCGTTTGGCGGGGGCGCGCTCTGTATCACAAATTTTGAAGGTTCAAAAATAGGTTTTTCGTGATTTTTAACTCAGTTTAATTCTGCATACAACATCAAATAAAATAATATAATTGACAGGAAATAATCTAGGTTCGGTGGTCTTCACATAGCAAGAAGAAAATCTATATTTGGATATCTGTGGTGGGAGATACGAGTCCGTAAACATTGGTGGTTACAGTAGTTTTTCTGAGACTAAAAATTATCATTTTGTTTCCAACTTGGTCTCGGTTTTTGCCTAGGGTTACGCACTGATCGGAGGAAACTAATACACAATATTGAAAGAGGGATAGGTCGCGAACATACCGGTGAAGACGGGGTCAAATTTGGTCGAGCGATGGAACGGGAATCCTGACGTGAACAAGGGTAAGTTGCTGTCACTTTCCTGTGCGGTGCTCGCGGTCGCGGACGCGCGGCGGGTTGCGCGGTTGTTCCGACGACTGTGCGGGGGAACTCCGATGGTCAGCGGCGATCAGGGTAAGTGTTTAGGGTTAGGGTTTATAAGTTATATATATATAGAGAGGAAGAGGGCTGATGAGAACAGAGGGGGGGAACTTGCGCGGGGGGGGGGGGGGGGGGGGTCTGGGCTTGATGCTGCTGTCGCTGTGGGCTTCAGCGGGTCTTAGGAGGGTAGGGGTTTAGCAAATTAGGATTAGGGTGGGGTTTTGGTAATTAAGGCTTTTTCTTTTCTATTTTTTTTATTCTTTGTTTTCTTTTTATTTATTAATAAATAAATATATATATATATATATATATATATATATATATATATATATATATATATATATATATATATATAAAATTCTAGAAAATTATATTAGTGCATACAAATAATCTTTCAACCGTCCACAAAGTCTCCTACATAAAATAAAATAAGGTAAAATAATAGTTTGCTCCATAAATCTCTAAATGCATAATTACCTAGAAATAAAAATTCAATAAATTCAATATCTTCTAGTTAACTAATAAATACTGTAAATAAATTAAATAATTGATACAATTTTTAAAATTAGGGGTTTTACAGTACCTCTTCAAAACGTATTATTTGTGTGCATGTACATAAGAAGACTGTTAGGGACAACTTTCTCTCATCCTTGAAGAACAAAATCTTGAGAGATGACGAATCATTCGCTAATCAAGCCAATACCTCACTCTATACACAGGAAACAAAAAATGTGCATAGAAGATTTAATTTATCTCATGTAAAGAGGTAGAGTATTCCCTCTTTCTTCTCTTCTCTTTCCTCTTCTGATTTATGTGGACTTATTGTACAAAAGCATAAGGAGAGAGATCCTTCTGACTTTGCAATTGTGTTTCCTAATTAAAATTGTTATAATTATCATAAGGTTGTAATCAAATATTATTGTGCATAAGTAAAACGGTCTGTGTTTGATCGATTGACTTATACTATGTCTCCCAAACCTCAACATGCAAAGCAAGCTAACAACCAGGAGTATGATGATGACGAACCATTCTTTGCTCCAGCATACATGTCTTCGCATCTTCCCCGTGGAGGAAGACAATCATGACAAATTTTTCAAGAACACCCAGCCAGAGAAGGTTTGACCAACTCGTCGACTCCTTTGAAGCAGTATACGAAAATACCCATTATCGTAGATGGGAGCTCGTTCTTCATGGGAATCCTTCCTTATAATCCGAGGCTGGGTGTAGTAATCCCCCTGATTCTGAAACTGACAGTGTAGATTTCAACTACACGGTTCTTCCTACCAATCCCTCTATTGTACATAAAGATGTTAGCGTCTACGCCGTCGATGACAAAAAAGATGCTACTCCATCAAGAAGCACCGAACAACATATCAACTTATTAGAGGCCGCTCTCAGGGACACGTACACCATGATACAAAATATGTATCAAATGGTGACTGTCCAACATTCTGCTACACCAGTTGCTGTCCAAGTGACTCCATTCATACCTGCACAGCCTACTCCTGGAACAACACTCCTTCAGGGTAACACAAATCCAGAAGCAGTCCAAACCAAGTGTCAGCAACGCCAACTCTTAATTCTTCCAATACTGGAAGTGGACCTCTGTCGGTGGTAATACCTGTTCATCCAGGATCTTACCACTCAGTTGTACCACTCCAGCCAAAAGATCCTCTCGAAGCCATCTGGGAGTTGCGTATACAGGTCAATATTTTAAAGAACAAAGATCAACTCCGTAAGGTGGGGGTGAAACAGCCTTATCCTCCTCATTGGAATAATGTTCCATTTTTTTCTAAATACAAACCCCAATCAATAGTCTTATTTGAAGGTAAGATGTCGCCAAGCTAATATATTAATTACTTTAATATGATGATGTCTCACCTGCAGAAAGAGGATGATCTCCTTACCAGATTGTTCATGGGATGCTTGGCCAGCATAGCCTACGATTGGTATCATAGTTTATCTGATAACTGCATATCTTCGTTTGATGACATGAAGTATCTTTTTCTTTCATGATTCTACGAGGGAGGCATGGCTATGACAATGTCTTCGCTCATCGATATCAAACAGAAGAAGAAGGAATCCGCTTGCGAATTCGTAGAGCGTTTCAGGCAAGCAACTTTGAAGTTCCTTTCGGTATTTCTGTTTTTGCATTTATTGCTACTTGCCAAAATAATCTACCTATAGTAGGGCTCTGGACCGGTCCAACTTAATTTTAAGACTGGACGACGTTCATCATCGGGGCCAAAGTTGCTGAAGGTAACACAAAGGTGACAAGTAACTTAGGGATACAAATGACCAATACGGAAGGGAAGTGCTCCTCCAACAATAACAATAATACAGATAATTGTAACAACAAAGGAAATGAGTCATTAGCAATAAATTTGGCAAAGCGACCCACCTCTCCTCTAGCACAAAGCCTCTACAATCTTTTAGACCTAAGAAGGAATATTCCTTTGACAAGAGCGATATCCACTATATTTTGACTGTCTGATGAAGAGCGACAGATTATAGTTGCCCGATATCAAACGACCGGAGGAGGCCGGTAAAATAGATGACCCAAAATTCTGCTTATACCATCGGTATGTACATCATCCTACCAAGGGTTGTTATGTCTTGAAAAGGAAAATACAACAGTTGATAGATGCAAAAGCTATCACCCTTCACAATAAGGAGAAGACGGTTACCGTCAATATGGTGTCTCTTCAATTTGGTGATTTTCCAGTACATGAAGTCCCTAACAACGTTATTCCAATACCTCGAGCTACAATAGAATTGGTAAATATCCTGCCTCCTCGAAGTCAAACAGAGGGGTTGGTGCCTCTTACCACAGATCATGGCGAGATTATGTGGATTCATCCTGACCTACTGCCAGATTGGGACTAGGGAGCAACATTTTCCAATTTAAAATCTAAGAGGGGCAAGAAATATAAACCATGCAATATGATTTCTTCGGATTATTACTTAAACAAAGATCAAGATCAACTTTAAGAAGGCATAACTCTCGAGATCAGATTTCAAAATCTGAATATTGCCCCACCAAGCTCTACTCGCAAGCTTCGCTTGAAACACCGACAATGGTGCATGATTGTCAGTGTTCTGCTGAATAGGGCACAACAAATCTTCATTACTTATAAAGGTCTTCCTACACAAATTCCCTCTCCTTCTTCTATAATTAGAGCATCAACCTCAACTAGTGTGGCTGAAGAGAAGCATCCCCAATTTCATCAATATTGACAACAATCTGTACGCTTGATGTAAAATATGGAATATGATTTCTAGAAAGCTGAAGGTTTGAACTTTGTCAAGGGACAACTTATTCCTCTATAACTCCAAGGGCAGTCTAACAAATCCTGTAGCAGATTAGGTTATCAACAAATTAGCTCACAAACCCATTCCAAAAATAGGCATGCTAAAAAGAAACTCAAGTCTTGTAAAATGGTGCTTCTTTCTCCGATGCCTGAAGAAGAAGTCATGACTGGTACCAGGTCCGAAAAAATTATCATAAAACTTATGAGTCTATCCAAAAGATGCTCCTGATGCTCCTTCTACTTCAACAACTCCGGTTGATCCAGCCGGAACCAAACCTGGTCCTTCAAAGCCTAATACGACAGAGAAAGCAAAGCAAAAAGAAGTACGCTTCGACAAGTTCCTGAAGAAGAATGTAACTCAAGGATTTAAAAAGCCCTACAATTTTGACATATTGGCACAACTGGCCAATACTCCAGTCTGACTTTCCATATTTGAGTTACTTCGTTTGTTGAAGGAGACTCGTAAAGCTTTGAGCGAAGCTCTGATAGATTCAGACTCTTGCTTAGCTCAACTCAAGACTCCTAATAGAGATCCACTAGTGTGCCCTCAATGCCACAGCGCGATCAAAAAAATTTCTAGATCACTTTCACGCAAGATAACATGCTACTCAAGGATAACCGGCATGACAGGCCTCTGTATTATATCGGTTATATCAGATCTATTAAAGTGAACCAGATTCACATCGACCCTGTTTTTTCACTCAGTATCATTTCTAAAAGCCTACTGAGAGGATTGAAGATACCGATGCACAACCTGTCTGCCACTAGCACTATTATTCTAGGCTTTTATGCTGGAAGAATTAAACCGCTGGAAAAGATACGCCTAAAAATTTAGATAGGTGATCTACGTACTGAAGTCATGTGTTATGTGATTGACTTTGACGTATCCTACAACGTTTTGCTGGGATGGCCATGGATACATGAGCATAAAATTGTACCCTCCACCATGTACCAATGCTTCAAATATGTGGACAGTCGAGAAGAAGTCAAAACAGAGGTAGTTGACCTCAACCCATTCAAAGGTGTTAAAGCCTATTTCTTTGACTCTGCACTCTATACACCAGAGTATATGAAATAAGAAGCTAATCAAGTTGGTGATGAAGCTGAGAACACCCCAAAAGAAGAGCCTTTGATGATCCGAGTCAAAGGATGTACTACTCGTCCAACTTCTTTGAAGCCTCTCGGTATTAACCTGCATAGGTTACCTCCATTGGTCATCAACCTTCGACGAATTGAACAGCCGGCGTCGAAGATTGAGCCACTTGTTATCAACCTTCGTCATAACAAGCATCCAACATCAGTAAATTAACCCCTAGTCATCAATCTTGCCAAGCCTCCTGTTAAGGCCGAAGTTTATGTTGACTATGAGGAAGAAGAAGAGATCCTGTATTTCATGAATAAAGGAGACACTACTTTGCACTACATTGATTTTGAATCCTTTGCTAAAAAAACCTTGGAGGCCCTTCATCTTGACGAACCCTTTTTCATACCAGTGGCATCTCTATTTCAATATAGTTCATTATATGAACCATATGAAGATGCATACTTTATAGTCCCAGTAAGATAGGACATTCAACGTCAGATAATTTTTGGCAAAGCTAGAAACTAAAGAGTCATGCAGACTAATAATACTGACGAAGATATTGGGAAGATACAACTGTATCGTGACAGCCAACCTGCCAAGAATATTATGCAAAGGATGGGCTACAACTTAAAGTCTGGTTTGGGACTGAATTATGAAAAAGGTAGACGGACTCCTATAAGTCACTTCTCTCCAAAAGGCAAACCTAAAATATACTACTGGCAGACTGGTCATGGTTTGGGATATGTTACACCACCAATAAGTCCTGAAAGTTTAGAATCAGAAGAACAATCGTATTCTTATTCCTCTAACTCATTATTGTGGGATTCTGACGAAAGTATGGGTGACATATTCAAACATGCTTTCTTTGTAAATATGGTATAAACTGGCCCAGATGATAAAGATGTTGAACTATTAAAACCATTCGAGAACGATCCATGTGTATAATGGATGTATACTCAATGTGGGCTTCGGTTTGAGCAACGTAAACCACCTACAGAGGATGAAGTAGTCCAAATTGATGTAGGAGAAGAATCTTTCCCAATGCCAATCTTTATTAGCAAAAGTCTTCCTGAAGAAGATAAATAAGCTTTAGTCCACCTAATAAATGAGTATATTGATGCCTTCGCCTGGAGTTACGAGGATATGCCTGGCCTGGACCCTCAAATAGCCACACACAAGCTCAATATTCTTCTGAATGCTAAGCTAGTAAAACAACAACAATGGCGATTTTGTCCGAATATAATGGATACAATTAAAGCAGAAGTCAAGAAACTGATAGCATGTGGCTTTATTCGAGAGGTGCAACATCTCGACTGGGTAGCCAATGTCGTCCCAGTCATGAAAAATATAGAAATGTCCGGGTCTGCATAGATTATCGATATCTGAACTCGGCCTGTCCAAAAGATGAATTTTTACTCCCTATCACATATGTCATGATCGATAATACATGTGGCTTTGAATATATATCCTTCATGGATGGAATCTTGGGATACAATCAAATTAAGATATCGCCTGATGACAAAAAATATACCACTTTTCGTACACCACTGGGAGTATATTGTTATACAGTCATGCCTTTCGGCTTGAAGAAAGTGGGGGTAACGTATCAATGAGCTATGAGTATAATTTTTCAGAAGCATTTACGAAAGACGGTAGAATGCCACATGGATGCTATTGTTGTCAAGAGTCATCTTAAAGATGATCACCTTCAAGATTTAAAGACTGTGTTCGAATTGATGTGCTACCACCAATTGAAGATGAATCCAACTAAATCCTTTTTTGGATCTACAATGGCAAGTTCCTCAAATTTGTTATAACTTCCAAGGATATTCATGTTGACCCTGATAAAATCAAGGCTATCCTCGAAATACGGCCTCCATGCAATCTAAAAGAACTTCGTGGCCTACAAGGTCGTCTGGCATATATTAGGAGGTTCATCTCCAATCTCTCGGGATGATGCCGACCTTTTACTCAGTTAATGAAGAAAGGCATGTCCTTTGTCTGCAACGAAGCATGTCAACAATCATTCGACGATATCAAATGATATCTTACAAATTTACTAGTTCTGGTGTCTCTGATCGTAGGAAAGTCCTTTTTGCTGTATGTTCGAGCAATGGATCACTCCTTAGGAGCTCTTCTTGCAAAAATTAATGGAGGCCATGATTAGGCGATCTATTATCTTAGTCGCATGATTGTCGGTGCTGAACATCGTTCCAATCCTGTAGAAAAAGAATGCCTCTCCTTGATATTTGCTATTCAAAAGATGCGACACTATGTGTCGGGTCAAACCATTTATGTTCTATCCAGGGTAAATTCCCTCCGAGTATTGATGACCAAGCTGAGCATACTTAATTCTCGGCTAGCTACATAAGCAATGCTGCTATCGCCTTATGACATGGTATATGTTCCAAAAAAAGCAGTGAACGATCAAGCGCTAGCTGATTTCCTAGCAGCTCATCCTGGACAAAAAACTTCCAAATTGTACGATGATATCCCAGATGAAGTCTTAGAGTCTAATATGGTGATAGAAGATGACACCTGACAACTGTTCTTTGATGGTACATCAAGAATAGGACCCAAAGGCAACATAGTAGCTGGAGTGGGCACAATCCTAGTATCTCCTGACAAACTACTCATTCATCGAGTATATTCTCCCAGTGAACTATATTTCAATAATGTGGCATAATACAATGCTCTACTCATTGGTCGCCAATTAACCAAACAATTGGACATAGAATATCTTGAAGCCTACGGAGATTCCAAGTTGATACTTAATCAAATCAGGGGAGCATATGAGGTTCGGCATGAAGACCTAAACCCTTATCATCATATGGCAATCGAACTGGCTTTTACTTTCAAAGGATTCGTCATCGAGCATGTGCCTCGATTACAAAATATGGAAGCTTATGATTTGGCCGTCCTAGCAGCATCATTGGTTGTTCCCCTAAAGAGGCGACACTCAATTATGCTAACAGGTCGAGAGTCGTTCTGTACCAAAAATAATTTGCACATTGAATAGGGTTACGTCATAAATTCAACCTCCATGGATAAAGATTGGAGAGGCCCTTTTATAGACTACGCTGCTTATGGAATTCTTCCAGAAGATCCGAAGGAAGCCACTTCTATTAAAAGATGCTCACTCCGATTATACTATGACGTGTCATCCAAAATATTATATCATCATTCTTATGAGGGATTACTTCTACGTTGTCTGTAAAACCCTAAAGTAAGATAATCACTCCATGAAGCTCATGATGGCATCTGTGGAGCACATATGTTAGGTCCTAAATTATAAGACCGCCTCAGGAGAATAAATTATTATTGGCCTACCATGGTGGCAGATACCGTAGATTACGCTCGTAAATGCAGATCGTGTAAAATTCATGCAAATTTTATCTACCAATCGGCATAGTTCTTTCACCCTACCTGCCTCCTGGCCTTTTGAAGCATAGGGAATGGATATTATTGGTCTGATCAACCTATATTCTTCTAGAGGACATTGGTTCATACTTGCAATAACCGATTATTTCTCCAAATGGGTAAAAGCAGTCCCGCTCATAGAAGTAAAAATGTCCAACGTAATTAGCTTCGTCAAACACCATGTTATATATCGTTTCGGTATTTCCCGGAGGATAATACATGATAATGGGCTGCAATTTGTTAGTCAAGCATTTTATCGATTCTTTGACAAGAATCTAATACAAAATATAACATCTACAGCCTATAATCCAGCAACCAACGGCTTAGCGAAAGCCTTCAACAAGACCATAATCAAACTCCTTAAAAAGTTTGTCTCATCCAATAAACTCGATTGGAATGAGAAGCTCAGAGAGTATTTATGGGCTTATCGTACAACAGTTCAAACTTCAACTGGTTGTACACTATTCTATCTGGTCTATGGATGTAAAGCAGTTCTTTCGCTCGAAATCCAAATTTTTCTCTCAGAGTAACTATTGCTAATGGGCTAAATGTAGAGAATAATGATCGATTGTGCCTGCAAGAATTAGAAGCATTGGATAAAAAGTGCTTGTATGCTGAATAGCGTATTGAGATAAACCAAGCACGTATTTTTAGAACTTTTAATTAAAAAGTCAAGGAAAGAATATTCTAAGTCGGTGAATTGGTCCTTACAGTAAGGATACCTATGATCACAACCCATATGAGCAAAGGCAAATTCTAAGCTAAATGGGAAGGTCCTTATGTGGTGGAGATAGTATTCTCCAACGGAGCCTACAGGCTCGCTAAGCCTAATGGAGATTTGATAATGATGTCTATCAACGATAAATTTATGAAGAAATATTATGTCTACGCACGACATATTCTTCTCCATCTCGAGCAGAATAAGATGTACAAAAAGTATATATTTCTAATATCCAACAACTTGTAGCCTACACGGTATCTTGAACTATTATCTATATTCATTCTTGAATAAGACATAGGTAATGGGTCTTCAAATTTCTCTAGTAGGACAATACTCAGATTTAACAGAATACTCTCGTTGAGATCATCTAAATAAATATCTCAAACAAAAATATCTCATTCTTAAAGCCCAGTTGTTTTAAGGATATCATATTCTTGATCCCCAGTTGGATTGGAAATAATCTCACCGTTATATACATTATGTTACTCTATACGAAAGCAGTTCAAGGCAATCGAAACCAGATTTCTGGGTCTTGGGGATGAGGCACGCCTATCGCTTCCTCGGACGATCCAACACCTGCACGCAAGTAAACTATTAGTGGGTCAGCACATTTATAAGTACTGGTGAGTATAAACAACTGAACAGAAGCAACATTCACTAAAAACAACACTAAGTAATTATGTTATAAAATATTATATTACTAGTGATCTTTCTAGTTTTACCTATGTCATATTACTTCTTTTGGAAATATCTTTGAAAACATAGTTCATGTTTGATATAAGCAAGCAGGCAAGATATGCCGATTGTTCTATTATCAGGGTGTGCGCAACATGTCTCGTGAGCTATACTCAAAGACTCTAGGGACAATGCACCATCTAGGAACTATCCTCTATCAAGCCAACACAATGAACTAACTATATGCTTTTCGGTCCCCGAGAAACTCAGGATCAGTAGCGGTAATCCAGCTAACCAATGACTCCTTTATCTGATGCTATTAACAGCTATGACTCATGGCTGCTTTCTACTATCTCTGTAGCAGCCATGACCAAGGTTCAGCTCTTCACCAATAGCCATTGTCCGACCGATGCGAATGTATAAAACACTATCAGATAAACTCTAGGATGCAGATAAGATGAACCAACAGACCATCTATCTCTGTGCGGACTAGCCACCCTCTCTGAACAAGTTCAAGCACGATATGGTTCTCTCGAAACACAAACGATAGTAAAACATGTTCAAGCAAACTCTTACTCTTAGACAAGAATTTCAGGTTCTCTAGTTAAGCAGACATGTTCATTTCAATGACAAGCTATGTGAGTTCTCTTATTAAGCACGCAAGGCAGGTTCTATTATTTCTTCTTATGAAATTATCTTCTTAAGCAAACAAGTATTCAAAAACTCAGATTCATTATTAAGGCGTACAAGAATCAGAGAATAAAGTTCCGTCCACTCACTTTGATCAGTCATCTCCTGCTTCAACAAGGAGCTTTTAAGGAAGATATCATTTTGAGTCAGCAAATAGATATCTCTTGTATATAGTGCCAACGCGGAGTGGGGCACTACATACTTACCCACCAACAAAAAGTTTCATCCTCTCAACTTCAAGAAGAAACTTTTTTTTATCCTGAGCAGTGATAGTCCTCATCCCTCGCCATCCTCAATCAAAAACTCTAGCAAATCACAAGCACGAAAACAACTCTAAAGTAACAAATCGTATCCAGAAAACTTTTGCACAACTTTAAGAATATCTATGGACTTATTGTATGGAATGCTCTATTGTAATACAATATAGAGCACATCTCAAAGTCGTAGCAATGGAGTAAGCAAAGGATCGAGTCGCTCTGATACCATTGGGAGGATGTGGAGGATTAAACAAAGGATGGGGTGGATCCTCAATAGGAGGAGGATTGGATGAGGGAAGCTTCATCTTGTCTCCTTCTTTTTTCTCTAGAAAGCAATCTAGGTGCCACTAAATTTAGAGAGGAGAGAGAGAGAGAGAGAGAGAGAGAGAGAGAGAGAGAGAGAGAGAGAAAGAGAGAAATATACCTCAAGGGAAGCAAAGATAATAGAAGAGAGCTATAATTTATCCCCAAAACTTGATTCTTGGAGAAATTTGCCACCAATAACTTGAAGAACTAGAGTTAGGGTTTGAGAATAATAGGTTGGAGGAAGGAGGAAGATGAGTTTTAGGTTTAAAACTGGACTAGAATAGCCAAAGGGCCAGGCTGCTAATTATAAAAACAATGTTTGTCAAGTCATGATCGGACGACTGTGGTTCGTCCAAGGTTCTGGAACGGACATGATCGAGTTCGGTCCTAGTTCGGTCCTAAATTGAGTTCGGGTCGAGTTCGGTCCCTTTGGGTCCAGAACTTTAGTAAATTTACCCAAAAAGTAAATAATCCAAGAAAAACAGATAATTGAGCAAGAATGACCAGATAGTCAAGAATTATAAATTTTGAAATTTGAATTCCACAACAGTAGATAGAAAGTGTGACAAACTATATGAAAAGTTATCCAACGCATGTGTAACTATCTCAGATTAGCTGTAGGGGTCAGTTTTCAGCTAGCGGTGGTCCAAAGACACTTAAATACCATGTTGCTTAAGGCTAGTTACGCCTCTGTGATAGACGAACCCTTTCGGCTTGTACCAAAAATAGTGTAGCATATAGGAATAATGAGTTTACAAATGTTGATGCAAATTAAATCTATTGTATTGCATTTTCATCCAAAATTCCCAATTTTCGACGAAGAAAGTTAAAACGATCTTCGGCTAGTGGCTTAGTAAAAATGTCTGCTAGCTGATGTTCAGTGTTAATGAATTCTAAACTAATGTCTCCGGATGATCTATAAAAAAAGAGCATTTATTTTTCTCAAAATTAATACCATAACCGTTGTCAGCAAGATGACTGATGCTGAGCAAGTTATGCTTTAACTATGTTACTTAAACAAACATCCTTAATGACAGGTGAGGGAGGATCACCTATTGTACCGTTACCTATTATATAACCTTTCAGATATTGCCGAAGGATACATATCATTCCTTCTTCATCGATAGTGTTGCGAATAAATTAATATCTCTACCCATGTGTCGTGAGCATCCACTATCGAGAATCCATTTGCTTCTAGAATATAAAGGAAGGTCCACCTACAACACGAGTAGATGTGACCTTTAGTACCCATGTTTTAGAGGATCCTGAAATTTTAGTTTTCAGCACCCATTCATATAAATTTAAATCTACTAGTCTCCTAATTGTAAACTGTCATGATATGTGTCCATATTTATAGCAATAGTGATAGGTAGCATACATATTTATGTTAGGAGTAGGATAGTAAATGTGTCTTTGTGTAGGTGGTTGACGTATTTTATGTGAATAGGTGTACAAGAAAGAATGATTTTGAGCTTTATGTGTTTGTTTGGCTTTCTTGGGCCATTCAGTCTTGTGATGTGTCATATGTCTAGTGTATGTATTTTCAGTGTAAGACTGAGTTTGAGTTTGAACAACCCGTTTGCCCAGCCTGATCTCTAACTTTTTAGAGGCAGTATACACTTCATAATATTTGGCCGTTAAAGCACTAATTCTGGCTGCTGCCATATTGTACTTCTTTTTCTCTACCATAAGCTCTTCATTGAGTTTGGCAAGATCTTGTGTCTGTTTCTTAACTAGTGTTTCAGCATCTTTTAAGCTCAATTTTAACTTGGATAACTCCTCAGTGTCCTTCGTGGGTGGTATTTCTCTTATATCATTTAATAATAATTATAGCCTATGTATCTCAATCTTATGAGTATGAATCTCAGCTTTTGTTTTTTTATATTTTCCGAGTACTTTCTTATGATCTTCAAGAAGATCACTGAAAGCATTCGATGACTCATCAAAAGTAAAATCATCAAGCTAATTTTCTGTTACCTTGTCAGAGGTTGCCATCAGGCAGACGTTTGCATCTTCTTTGGGAGTTTTCTTTTCTTCTGAGTCACTGACCTCACTTTCAAGCCATATGCTGGTGTTAGCATACTTCTGATTGGATGGCATCTTGTGTGATTTCTCGTACCAATTCTCCTTCTTTGCTATTGGACAGTCCTTCTTGATGTGCCCTATTTTCTTGTAGCCATAGCGGATAGGCTCTTCATCATTGTCTTCTTGTTGTTTCTTCTTTCTTCGGTTGAATCGCAAGAACTTTTTGAAATTACGGACCATCAGTGCTTGATCATCACCTTCAGAATCATCATCGTCTGTTTGATTATTAAGAGCCTTCCGATGATGAGCTTTTAGAGCGATCGCCTTCTCCTTTAGAGCAGTATCCTCAAATCCTTTGAGGTCGAGCTCATGCGTCATTAGTTTGCCCATCAGAGTCTCTATTGACATAGTGGTGAGATTATTGCCTTTGATGATTGATATGGCTTTGGGGTTCCAGTTCTTTGTGAGCCCCCTTAGAACCTTGCGAATTTTCTCATGGTTGGTATAGTCTTTGCCGAGGGAAGATAGCGGGTTGACAATGTCAAAAAATCTGGTGAACATTTGTATGATTGTCTCGTTGGACTTTATCTTGAATGCCTCATACTCCTGTGTTAGCCATTGATTTTTGACTTCTTCACTTAGGTGGTTCCTTCGTGAGTCACCTCCAGAAGCTTTCATACTTCATGTGAAGTAGTGCAGGTGGATACTCTATTAAATTCAGTCATGTCTACTGCATAGAAGAGAGCATTAATAGCCCTAGCATCTAGACTTGTCTATTTCTTCTCTAGGTCTGTATATCTGTCATATGGTTTCTCTACAAGATTTCCATCAATTACAATTCTAGAAGGCCTCCAATAACCATCTATAACTATGGTCCAAAGGTCAAAGTCTAGTGATTTCAAATAAAAACTCATACGTGTCTTCCAGTACGTATAGTTGGTACCGTCAAATAGGGGTAGCCTATTTGTGGACTGGCCTTCACCACTGTTAGTATAAATTGGTCATGTAGTTGCCATAGATCTGATCTAGGGTGTTAATCCTTTATCAAGAGAAATTAGCTCTTATACCAATTGAAATAACATACAGGCAACTCTAGAGAGGGGTGAATAGAGTTATGTGTCTATAGTGACAAATTAAAAACTGATTAAGGCTAAGTCCAGGAAATAACTACTAACAGATTAAATAATCAGATATAATAATACAGAAAGTAAATAGAGTAAGGAAGAGAAAACGCAAACACTAAGATGTATACTGGTTTCCCTGGTGGAGGACTAGTCCAGTCCCAAGAACTCAAGCTCGGAGTTTGAATCTACTATTAGTGAAACACAAGCTTTGATCCGAAGGCTTGCCACTTCTTTATAACACGATCTTTTAATCCAAAGCGCTCGACTACTTCAACTTCTCAGAGGCAAAGCTTAAAATTTTCCAAGTGAGAATACTTTACAACCCTTGCACAAATTCTACCTGAATCGTACCGAGGCACCTTGGGGATTAGGAAGTTATGGCTAAGAAGATTTGGAAGAGTGTGCCTAAAAGAAAGGCTTAGAATGTATAAATATTAGAAAATTAAAAGCTTGAGAGATAATTTGAAATGAGAGAAATCATACTCTTTTTATACTAGGGGGGGTAGAGTTCGGCCCGAGTTATGACCCTTAACATTCAAAATTTGAATGTTGGACAGCTCGTAACCAGGTAGAGCAAAAAATTAGGTTATTAATTTTAAGGGAATCGAGTTTGGCCCGAGTTCGGTCAGGGATCGAGTTCGGCCCGAGTTAAGTCAGGGACCGAGTTCGGCCCGAGTTCGGTATGTCTCAGTCCCAAAACTCTGTTGGTTGGGTTTGAGTTGGTTTGGTTTTGTTTATTTGGGTTCAATGCTTGTTTGTCTTTTTGGTAGAGCTATAAAAAATATATTGAGTAGTTGTTATGCCACAATGTGACTCAACGTACATATTTCCTAGACTCAAACAAAGATAAAATTACAGACTCTGAACTATACAATAAAGATGTAACAGCAATTTAATAAAGTCTTTTGATGTCACGTCTAGCAGTCGATGTGTCGTATTGAGTCATAGCAGATATCAGTGTGTTAATTATAGAAATCAGGTTGACTGTGATCTAGTTTTTGTTCAACAGATATTATATATTCGATGTGTTGGTTTGAGTATTTGTATGCGGGATCAGAATATCGTTCGGACGAGGATAAGTTGGATTCGGATCATGAGATTTTGGAATAACTATCAATAGAGGCAATATCGGAAGACAATATCACTAAGTGAATATCGAGGATCGTGCTTTGATTTTTGAGGAAGGGAACGATCGAATATGTTAGCAAAATTAGTTAGAAATTGAATTTGGTTTCGAGGATATCATATGCTTTAAACCCTGTGTGGTATATAGGGTAACTTGGAGATGACCGTTGGATCGAGTATTTTAGGGTAGCAACGAGTCTATCAGCAACGAGCACGCTATAACAAAGCCTTAGAATGAGTAATGCTTGGTTAGTCATAATTCGGGTGTCTCGTACGAAGTTTGGGTCGGACAATTTGAGGATGAGTTGAGTGAATCGATAGCGGTATTGGATAAGGATTCAGAATAATGGAACGAATAGCATGATCGAGAAAATCGTTATGGACAGTGTACGTATTTTATGAATTAAATCGAATGGAACAAAACTAGAGTTTTGATTGAAAAACTCGAAGATGCGATCAAAGTTAGCTCGACTAGAGGATAGCGCGACATGAATATTGCTATTGGAAGTTTGATTTAGAATATATAAAAATGACACAAAGGATTGAGAAAGGATATCGCTCGATAGAATTGAGTTTAGTATGGATATTTTGATACGTTTGAAGGATCATATTACTTGAGGAACGAATATAGACATCAGATTTGACCTTAAGTTTGGATCAATCAACCATGAATTTAGCTCGGAAGATAACTTAGGATAAAATAAAGACGATGTTACGCGAATTAATGATTTCATGTTTGCGTGAATATACTTAAGGATATTGAAATGCATTAAGGATAAACAAACTTTGGCTCAAGAATTTTTTAGTTTGATGAATGATAGGTAGATTATCGAATTAAAATCTTTGAACTTGGTTGTTTGGAGGAATGCTAGATGTGGACTAGGAATTTATCGAACGATAACATTGAAGTTTCGGACGGCTTGGCTAGGCGAATGTTGATCATGGCATGAATGGTTATTAGATGAATACTACTTGATCGATGATGAAATTTCTTGATAATGGATTTAGATTCTATGTAACAAAACTGATGGTTAGGAGAAAAACATGGATTGATCTATGACTTGGATGAAACAAAAGTGTAACGATAAAGTGACATGGTGATTCGAGGATCGTTCTAGCTTATGGTTTAATTGATGAAACAAGTTTAAGGATACAGGTGAATATGAAGTGTGTATTGAGGATATATCAATATAAAAGTTGATGCAAATAATGCTCGGTGGAATTACGATCGAATACATAGTTATGACGGGCGACTTAGAGTTATGAGTTGCGATCGGTGAGTTAAGATTTTGAATTATTATTTGGTCAACGCTATTGAATTGATTTGAGTACTTAGGATATAAGAGTGTTTGGATTGATGTTTTCGATCAGGATATATCGAGGATTATATTGGAATGGACTTACCTTAGGAATGGCTTTGCAAAACAGACTCGGACCCCGTAAAAAGGATATATTATTTGATGCAAGTAGAGTGATTTATGCTAGATGTTTAGAAATCTAAGTGATACGAGCTTGGGTAGAATACCCCGTACGATCGGACTATGGTTTGACCTTAGATTTGGGGTGAGCGCAGTGTATTGGGTTGCACGTTGAGGATGGTGATCGTGTTTTATAACTATGACCTAGTGAGCTGACCTAGTGGTTAGGAAGACAACCCTATATCGAGAGTTAGAGTTGGTGTGATCGATCTTAGAAGTATTCCCTGGGTAGACGATAGAGCCGGGGCAGCAAGTATTAGAATTACGACTTGGTTTTGAGGTTTACAGAGTAGCGTGCACTAAATGCCTTGTCGTAACTGATAAATCTGTATGTGGATCGCTGCTAACAAGATAACTTAATCTATATGATAGGTCACAGGCTCTACAAACCAATTTTGACGTTTGGATGAAATGATTGTCTTCCAACTCGGTTGCCATCCTTACTGAGCGTCCCGAACACACCCTGTAATATGGCTGTCTTTCTAGTTCGGTAGCAAGCCTTACTCGTAACCACCACATTTTTATAGCAAGGGTAATTTTATCATTTGACTATTATTTAAATATTAGAATATTATATATATTAATTATGTGACTATTAGCTTAGCTAATGAGTTTAGACTAGTTGGGTTGAGTCTATTTAAATTATTAGTTGTTCATGACTAGATTAGGTCCATTAAATCCAATTGACTCAAGAATAGAATATTCCATCATATGCTTTAGTTGGATCATATTCATGATAGAATGGAGAGAGGATTTTGAGTCATATCAAACTATTCATAAACCTAACCCTTATCCTAAGAGGAAAACCTAACCCTAATCCTAAGAGGAAGCCTATATAAGCCTTTATTATTTATTATAGCCCCATTTTCTTTACTAATTAATTCATCCCCAAATTCAGAAGAAAATCCTAATCAATCCATTCCAAATCTTATCCCCCTTATTTATATTTCCCAAGGAGGTTAAGGAGCTTGTCATTGCTAGAGGAATCTTGAAGAGGAGTCAAAGTGTTGAGGATCATGTCAGCTTTGTCTTCCTCGTGTCCAAATTCGGAGTTCTTCAAGGAGGTCACTCTAAACCTAGGTAATTCTCTATTTTCTACTCTATTTATGGTTAAGAATACCCATTAGACCTATAGGAACCCTCCCATAGGTGAAATTTATTTTCTATAGCTAGATCTTGGTGCTAGAAGCCCTCATTTATCTAGATATATTATTTTTTTCTTGTGGAATATTGTTCTGTGTCTCAAATTTGAGGATTTTTGGTCTATTAGTGTAATTCTTCTTAATTTGCATTTTTAACTAAATACTTTAGGAATATAATAGTGTATTGGTATGAACGTATGGTGTTTGATAGATTTTTGAGGGTAGTTGTGTGTGTACCATGAGTAGTAATTATAGAAGCATAAAAATCATGCAAGCCGCATAGAGCTTATGCCCCATCAAAGTGAAAGTAGGCCATAGAGGGGCCACATAGATCCCATGCTGCCCGAACAACTAAGAAATTGGAAGCTACATAAGAAGATCTCATGCGGCCTGAACAACCACGAAGTAAGGGGCCGTATAAGATCCCCGACACGATATTCAAATCTTGTTAGAAATCTTGACATACCATTCATCACCTAGAGCGCTTCAAGAATCGTGAGAAAGGTAGCAGCTCATAAAAAACAAAAAGTCATATCAGTGCATTAATAACTTCGTCAAATGTGTTATGCCACATATTCCTTCATATACGGCTACGGCCTTATGCGGCCTTGTCATCATGCGGCCAAAGTATCCATTCGACCAATGCCAGACGAGAGCTCGCATGTGGCCACAATGTCATATGGCCGAAGTGTCCATAAGACCAAGGCTAAAGGATAAAACATATGCGGCCAAGATATTATGATGCCAAGTTGTTATGTAAGATCTTTATGTTACGACCGAAATGATCTTCACATAATTAGTTCTGACTACGTGTCCAGTTGACCAAGTCACGCACATGACGGAGTTGAAAACAACCCTGAGATATTATCAAACTCATATCCCAACTGAGGCCACATGGCAGAATGCCCGTGGTATGCGGCTACAGTTGCAACTGTATTCTATTGAAGGAGCCCTATACGGACACCAAACAGAGGCATATGCGACACCTATAGCCGTCAGTAGGATGGATATAAATAGTAAGGGTAGCATACCCCACAGGACTCCCTGGCTAGCTAGAGACGTTCACAGAAGCTCAATTGAGAGAGTGGAGAGGAAAGCGTCCCCAGTCCCTTGTCGTACAGTTAACGGAGTAAAGGAGTCGCTCTAGTTCTCGATCTCCATCGTCACATTTCTAAATCAAAAATATTATACTTAAATTTTTTGTCTATAATTTCTTTGTACTTTTTTGTTTGTTATTGAACAAAAGTTTTCTAAACTTACACTGATGACAAACAAGATGGCGACTCTACTGGGGAGAACCTTCTCCTCTGATGAGAAGGTCATGAAGCAGTCCGACGAGTCAAAGCTGGGTTTGACTCAGAAGATGCTGGTTGTAAGCTTCGACCAGTAAGCCTTTGAGAAAATGCTCTCAGAGGGCAGTGCCTCACTGAGGCTGGTAAATCCTAAGAAGACCCGCAGGATATGGGTTACAAAGGCCGATGTGCCTTACCCAACTACAGAGCATGCGCTCCCCGTCTCTCTCCCGCACACGTCTACCCAGGATGCTCCTGGTTATGTGGCAACCTTGGCTGAGAAGAAAAGTGCTCAGCACCCAAACTCTAGCAGAGAAGAACACTACGATGCCAGAAGTTGGGATGCTGATAAAAGTTCTATGCGGCCACAGCAAAAGCCGCATAAGAAGGACTATGCGACATCGTTCGGTAGCCGCAAGCAGATGGCCGCATGCGGCCATGACATCAATAGAAGCTTGGTCTTCGACCGAATCTCACGCATTGCTGACTCCATGCGCAATGCTGAGAAAGGGGGAAATTTAAACTTGCACTCTTAATACTATGTACTGGTATATGCTAGAACGAGGAAGTCTAGGGCAGTGTGAGCTCACCTAGCTCAAGCGACTGTTTATTCGGCAGACCATCAAAAGGTACCGCTAACTGTTATGTGTGCCCCTGATGGAAAGCTGTATAAAACTGACCCACGTGTCCAGTTTGCAGCAGCAAATGGACATGGTCGGTCTCGAAAGTCTTTCACTAATGACCTTTGGAAGATTCTTGTACGAACTCCAAACTAGGGAGCAAAGGCAACACCCATAAACCCATGTGTTCGGTCTACCCTTGCTCATAACGAGGGTATAAAAGTGAAGCACCCCTCGGTCGACTTGCATAATATGATCAATCATAAGTGCAAAATAAGGGAAATAACTACAGAATGGGAGGTATCTCTTTAGGATGTCTATGTGCCAACATCATCATCATCTGCTGTTGTGCCAAGTTAGCAGTACCTGTGATAGGCAGTCGACATTTTAACAACTGCAACCAAGAGCACCCATCCGACAGCCTTTTAGAGGGCAGGTGCAACCACCGGAGGAGGAGAAGCTTCTCTTCGCCTCGTGTTATTCTATCTGAAAATCTCCCTCCACAAGGGGAGGCCAGAAATCCAGTACCTCCAATCCCCCACTTTCAGTCAGTGGGTCGAGAAGATAGGTATAGGGAAGACAAACTACAGTACCTGCAGAAGGAGTTTTCCTGGGTGTCTGCTCAAAGAAGAAATTTTCAGCGCTGGGGGTATTTCTTCCTTGGGATCCCAGACAGCTTGGCAAGCTGGGGGTAGCAATCTTCCAGGACTCTGCAACAACTGACATTCCGAGAAAATGATGGTCCCTAAGGAGCAGACACTGTGAACCCTGGAGGTATCCACTCTCATCCAAAAGAAGTAGCTTCCTACACTGGGGGTAGTGTTCCCTCTGATTCCGAAGAGGATGTAACACTGCCAACTTTCCCTTAGGATCACTTGCTACATGAGTCCATGGCAGAAAGTGTAACATCTACAATCCCATCCACTTCTCTTCATGTGAGAACCGTATACATAATAGGGAACGAGCACGAAGGCCCTAACGATCGACAGCACCTCAAGACCCTTGGGGCCAGGATGCCGACCATGAGTGCGTCGATGCAAGTCTTGACCCAGGCAATGCTGGAGATTAAAGCGAACATAGCCTCCCAACCATCAAGGGTCTCTGGTCAAGCTAGCATGGACCCTGGGACCAACGGGGATTCAAATGCAACCGCTCCACCTGCTAACGGTAACCATCCACTGCCCGGATCATCTTCTTCTTTCGTAGTCAATGAAGCCCGAGAAGCAATACGGGAGGTATGAGAACTCTGGGCCCGCCTAGACTCAATGGGCAATCGCGACTCACTGCACGAGCTGGGGATTCGACAATTATATCCCTCGAGTGGATAGGTGTACCATACCTGCCCAAGTACAAGCCCTTTAACTTGACTCCATTTGATGGAAATATATCTCTCCGTCAATACATGAGTTACTTCGAGATGGCAATGGTGCATCTGCCTCGGAACGATGCCCTCATCACCAAGCTCTTTGTCGGGACATTGTCTGGAGTAGCCTTCGATTGGTTCTGCAACCTCCAGGACAACTGCATTTTGTTGTTTAATGATCTCAAAGGTCTTTTCATTACTTGATTCTACGATGGGGGAAATGATATGATGATGTCCTCTCTAATGGACATCGTACAAAAAGATAAAAAGATTGTACGGGAGTACATCAAGCGGGATAGGCAAGCTGCACTGAAGTTATCCTCCGATAATCCTGAGTCCACGCTGATGGACACCTGCCGGAGAAATCTTCATCCCATAGTAAGACTCTGGATGGACGACTCTTAGTTTAAAAACTGGATGACGTTAACCATAAATGTTGTTGGTGCTAAAAAAAGTGAAGGACGGCCGACTCTTAGGAATATAGATCCCTGTCGTTGATGATAGGGGAAAACATCCTTATAAAAATAACAACAATAAAAATAACACCCGGGATGGCAAGTGGAAGCAAACATTTGTTGCCAATATAACCAAGAAGCCCGAGCAAAAGACCACAGAGGCTCCAAAATCAAAGAAAACTTATTCATTCGAAGATGATGATGTCATGGAAATCTTTGACGTGCTAATAAAGGGAAATAAGCTTCGACTCCCCGACGTCAAGCACCCTGATGAGGTAGTCGATGTAAATAATCCAAAGTACTGCCACTACCACTGATACGTCCATAATGCGATGTGGGATTTCTACACACTAAAGCAGTACATCCAGTATCTGTTCGATACCATGGCCCTCACCTTTGACTTCGATGACAAAATAGTTGCCGCTAACATGATATCTCTCTTGTTCGGTAACTTCTAGCAACGGAAGCCCAAGACGGAGTGATCCTGATCCCCAGGGCAAAATAGAGGTTTTTAATCTCTCGCCAACTCATGATCAAGCATCCGGGCTGATACCTCTCACCACATCATGGGGGAGGTCATGTGGGTTCATCTAGATCATGCTCCAGACTTGATGCAACAGGCAATACCTTCTACCACCGAGTCCAAGGACTAGAAGTCCAAGTCCTGCTACACGATTTCTCTCCCTCCCTAAGAAGCTTTAGCAAGAACAACGAGGTTAGGTCCGCGTACCAACAAGAATACGATATCCCTGATGATGGTGCACTCCCAACCGCCCCTCCTACAATATCTGATCCAGGTCCATCCCAGCCTCCGGCAGCAGACAAGTCCAAGCAGAAAGAAACTCGCTTTGACTAACCGCTATAAAAAGTTATAGCTCAAGGGATGGAGAAGCCCTACAACTTTGACATATTGGCATAACTGGCCAATACTCCAATAAAGTTATCACTATTCGATCTTCTCCAACTCTCCAAAGATACTCGGGTTGCTCTGAGTGAGGCATTGCAGAATGCCGACACCTACTCGACGTAGGTCAAGTCACCAGTTGAGAATCCTACCACATGCCCCACTATAATAATGTGATGGAGATGATACCCAATATCACGTTATCGCAACAAGACATGTTACTAAAGAATAATAGGCACGATCGTCCTCTATATTACATAGGGTACATTGGCGCCATCAAGGTGGACTGAATATACATCGTCCCCGCCGGTTCGTCAACCAGCATCATCCCTTATAGTTTGTTTCAGACCTTGGACATCCTGATGCATCGCCTAGAAGCAACCAATACTGCCATCAGTGGCTTCAACGCAGGGAGGAGCTACCTTTGGGCAAGATTTGCTTAAAATATCAGATCGGCAATTTAAAAATAAAGGTCACCTGCTACGTCATAGACGTCAATGTTTTCTATAATGTCCTGTTGGGACGTCCATGGATAGTTCAGTACATGATCGTACCGTTGACCCTGCACCAGTGCTTAAAGTACGTGGATGATCATGGCATTGTTAAGACAGAGTTTACCGACATTGTATCCATTCAAAGGGGTTGAGGTCTATTACTCTCACTCGATCCTCTACAAGCAAGGCCACCAAGATGAATGTGGCAATGATGTCGACGATGAGGCAGAGACTGGGACAATATTGGACGAGCCCTTGAGAGTCCATCTCAATGTACACGCTTCCGATACAGCCCTTCCCCTAGTGGTGAAACAGCACTGGAAAGCACCTAAACCTCTGGTCGTTCGCTTTCATAGACCGAGTCGATCGCTAAAGAAAGAGCTAGCACCTACTACGAATTTTAGACCTCTAGTGGTAAAGCTACACACGAGACCTCTAAATCCATCACTCTCACTAGGGGTAGACCTCAGGAATGATGAACTAGAGGAGTACGTAGCCGCTCATGCTAACATCCCTTCTCTTAATGAGATAATTCCTGAGGATAAGATACCTTATTTTATGAATAAAGGGTTATCTTTGAACTACTCGGATATTGCACATTAAAGCATATTAAAGCACATTGTATTCCATTGAGCACGGTCTAGGCCTGCACCTGCATACGCAGGTGACTACCACCTATGCAGTAAACCAAATTCTTTCCAGTCAAAACTACTACTACATAGTTCCAGCAAGGAAGAGGAGAGACAAACTCATCATCTTTGGTAGAATAAAAAGTCCCCAATCCTTCATCCCAGAAAAAATGGATCCAGAACCCGATACCGACAAAATACTACTTCACTGGTACAGCTCTCAAACCAAACACCTTATCGAGAAGATAGGCTGCGATTTGAATGCAGCCAGGGGCTTAAACTATGGCAAAGGTCGATGGCTGCCTCTGCGTTTGCACGCTCATGCAGGCAAGTCTGAGGATTACTACTATAAGACCAAACATGGCCTAGGGTACGTCACGCCACCCATAACCTTCGAAGGCTCGAATGAATAAGATGACTCATACTCTCTCTCTTCAGAAACTTTCACTTGGGACTCCGATATTAGTATCGAAAAGATGCTCAAACAAATGTTATCTGCCAATATGGTGTCAGCTGACCCTGAGGAAGACGACAATGATCCACCTGAACTCTTTGAAGTAGAACCGTTGTCCCAACAATTAGGCTCATAATGGGAGATATGGTTCAAGCAACGAGAACCTCCCACTAAGGATGAAGCATACAAATTGATCTTGGCGACGAGTCCTACCTTAAACCTATATTTATTAGCAAAAGTTTGTCCGATGAGGATCGGGAATCCCTACTACAGCTCGTCAGGGAGTACATCAATGTCTGTGCCTGGAGTTACGAAGGTATGCCGGGTGTCACTCCCCGTTCCCGATATACGTATTTGGAATATATTTTATTTTAGCATGGTTGCATGTGCATGGAGACTAGACCCATTTGTAGTTTAACCTGGTTCATGGTTTATTTTATGGGTTGGTTCAAGACATGAGAACCCTTGGTTCAACCCTCAACTCTATCATATATAACCCAATATTTTCTCTCTCTCTCTCTCTCTCTCTTCACTTCTTCATTTCTTTCTCACTTTAATTTTCTCTCCCCTTTTCCATAGGCAAGTACACCTTGCATAAGAAATGAAAAACCCTCCATATTAATTGATTATTATGTTCTTTGCATAATTTTAAACACTTTTAGAACTTGGAGTTTTCGAATTTGGTGGATGGATTAGTGCAGATATACATTTCTAATTTAGGATTTTTTTATGGGTTTTATGATTTTTTTTGATCTATTAAACATGTATTTTATAAAACTAATCTTTGCTACATGATAGAGCTTTTAATTGCAAGCGTTTTAGATTTTGGTTCACTTGATTTGGACTTAAAATAAGGATTTTATGGTCAAAATAATTTTTGGTTTTTGGATCTTCCGCCATGGCCGAACTTGCTGTTTAGAGAAGACGAAGTTTCAAGTGGCTAGCGAGTTATGCGACTTGGAGAGTGCTATGCGGCTTGAGCTCTTTGTCGCATACTGACCAGCATACGTACATCTTGTTGGATGCATGACTTCCATCACACAAGTGTTCTGTCGCTAATCCTTGAACTCCTTGTGTTTTCACTCGCTGAACGAATGAGAAATTCGCTAATTTCAAAAGCGCAATATGTTGCCGAGTGACCTATGCGGCCTGGAGAGTATGCAGCTACCATTCCTTAAACACATGACTCCAAACCATGGGTACATATTTTTATTAATAGTCTAGGGACATGGATTATCATAGTGTGATAGTTCAACCTTGGTCCTTGTTTGGTTGTAGGGTTGAACTATTATGCTAAGATAAACTATGGACCAAAACCGTGACACAGAACCTATATTATACCTATATATTGCTTTGGATTTTGTTTTTCCATTTCGTGCTTCATTTGTGGTACTTGCTATTTGGGGTCTAAGCCCACTGGTTTTGCATGGCCAGGTTTTGAGCCAGCTCTAGAGGACACAGCTTACTTCCCCCTTCCTGATGGCGCACACCAGGCGGATGGTCGCTGAAGGGCACAAGTGGGTTTCTTCTTCCCTCATTATCATATATTTTACTCTTTTTGGCGTTTAGCCACCGACATTTGTTAGACGTAAATCTAGACATTTAGTTTCCTTTACATAATTATAATTAATCAGACTGCAGCTGATCATGGTCATGTACTTTTGCTACTCTACCAGATTTTTATTTTGCACAGCTGGTTTTGAGAATGTTGTGGCAGGGCATTTGGGACGCCTTACTTTCTTGTCATATATATTCTATGTTTACTGTTCTTACTTGACTGGTTGAGACAATAGATGTTCTGTGTGACCCTAAGTGACTTGCTTGTAGTATGCACCCCCTTGTCTAGTTACAGTTGTGATCGTCGTACGACGTATAGTTCCTTGTATGGGATAGGTGGCCATGTCCGCCTCCATATTTTGATACTGAAACGTGACAAGATTTTAGTGGTGGGCTATGCAGGTCTGTGTTTTCATACTTGTGGGATTTTATGGTCATAGGAGTCTCAATCAAACACAAACCTTTGGAATTCTGAATTCGTTCTTCTCAAAGCCTTACTTGACTATCGAATCAATTATTTCCTTGATCCTTCCCGTCCTGTTCTTAATATTTCTTGTCCTTTTATTTAGGGATTCTTTCATTGCTGGAGCAGCAGACATTGTCGCACAAAGTTCTCTTGGGCAACAACGGAAGGTAGAACCTATTTAGAGTCAGATTCGGGTAGAGCCAGTAATTGAGCAAGCCGACGCAGTGGAACCAGAAGTTGGACATATTAAGCAGCCAACCCCTGAGATCCCTGTACACCCAGTAGTACCAGCAATACTTGATACACCGACATTACTAGAGATCCTTCATGGAATAATGGCTATATAGCAATATCAGATGGCAGTGCAATAGCACCAGCAGTATCAACAACAAGAGCAGAATGTATTATTAAATTATGGTTTACATATGGTCCTGGGGAGAGACAGAAGGACTGATTCGGGTGCATCAGTCAGATTTTGCCGACTTAACCCGAGATACTTTGACGACACAGAGGACGCCATCACGACAAATGCATGGATCCAAGACATCAAAGTTATTCTAGAAGCGACAAGGGTTCCGGATGATGAGCAAGTTGACCAGGTCCTACTGCAGCTTTAGGACCTTGCCCGCGACTGGTGGGCATTGGTGGAATTCGGCTTGAGGCGTCATATCTCTTGGGATAGTTTTATGACTCGATTCGGGGCTAAGTGCTTTGGAGTCATCGCATAGTATTAACACCAGCAGAGGGTTATCGGTCTCAAACAGGCAGGTAAAATAGTAGATGGATATGCAGTATAGTTCTGTAGGCTGAGTAGATTTTCTCCGACTATGGTGGCTACGGAGTCAGACAGAGCAATCAGGTTCCAGAAGGGGCTTCACATGGAGATTCTATAATTGGTAGAGGGGCACAACTACCAGACTTATGAGAAAGTGTTCATAGCAGCCAGAAGGCACGAGTTGACTATGTAGAGATTGTCAGCGAGGACAGGAGGCCAGAAGAGGTCTCATGCTCAAAGTGGAGGAGGAGGTAAAGGAGTACCCTGAACGTCAGCACCATCATCCGACATTCGTATCCATGATTCAGCACCGCAGAGAGCAAAAGTTTCAACAGTGACAATACCAGCTCGGCAGCAGCCGAGACAACAACAACATCGCTAGGAAGCACCGGTAGGTTGCACCTACTGTGGCAAGGGAGGCCATACTAGAGATGTGTGTAGAGCGGCAAATAGGCTTTGCCTAAGGTGTGGTGATCAGGGCCACAAGATTGTCAATTTCCCTATAATGCAGAGGCAATGAGGGCTAGCCCATCAGTTTTTGGCACTGCCAGCACCAGGGGCAATGCATTACAGATGACCAGCGGTAGCAGAACGACATGTGGGTCAACATCCCTTATTGATGCAGGCACATATATTCCGGCAGAGGGACCTATAACAGGGCCAGCAGAGGCCACAACAACGTGTCCAAGGGAGACAACAGCGAGGACCGTAGCAAGGATAAGGACAAGCATTCACTTTGTCCTTGGAGGAGGCTTTAGCATCAGGTGATGTTGTGGCAGGTAACATTTCTGTCGCATCTTTTCTTGCAATAGCATTATTTGATTCAGGAGCTTCACACTCATTAGCAAAAGTCTGTCCGATGAGGATCGAGAATCCCTACTACAGCTCGTCAGGGAGTACATTGATGTCTTTGCTTGGAGATACGAAGACATGTCGGGTGTCACTCCCCGTTCCCAATATACGTATTTGGAATATAATTTATTTTAGCATGGTTGCATGTGCATGGAGACTAGACTCATTCTTTGGTTTAACCTGATTCATGATTTATTTTGTGGGTTGGTTCAAGCCATGAGAACCCTTGGTTCAACCCTCAACCCTACCATATATAACCCAATATTCTCTCTCTCTCTCTCTCTTCACTTCTTAATTTCTTCCTCTCTCTTTAGTTTTCTCTCCCCTTTTCCATAGGCAAGTACACCTTGCATGAGAATAGAGAAACCCTCTATATTAATTAATTATTATGTTATTTGCATAATTTTAAATACTTTTAGAACTTTGATTTTTTGGATTTGGTGGATGGATTAGTGCAGATCTATATTTCTAACTTAGGATTTTTTTATGGGTTTTATGAGTTTTTTTTGGTTTTGATCTATTAAACATGTTTTTTTAATTAATTTTTGCTACATGACAGATCTTTCAATTGCAAGTATTTTGGCTTTTGGTTCACTTGATTTGGACTTAAAAATGAGGATTTTATGGTTAAAATATTTTTTAGTTTTTGGAGCTTCCGCCATGGTCGAACCTGCTGTTTGGAGAAGACAAAGTCTTCATGCGGCCCGTGAGTTATGCAGCTTGGAGAGTGTTATGCAGCCTGAGTGCTATGCGGTCTAAGCTCTTTTTCGTATACTAACCAGCATGCATCCATCTTATTGGATGCATGACTGCCATCACACAAGTGTTCTGGAGATAATCCTTGAACTCCTTATATTTTCACTCGCTAAACGAATAAGAAATTTGCTAAGTCCAAAAGAGCAATATACAGCCGAGTGACCTATGCAGCCTGAAGAGTATGCGGCCACCATTCCTTGGACGCATGACTCCGAACTGTGGGCATATATTTCTATTATTTTGTCTTTTCTCTCTGACACACTTTTTAGCTTGTCACATCCATCACTTTAGTCATTTTTTACTGACACACATCACTTCGCCACTTGTTCCAAGAGAGTAGACTTTTGTCCAGAGTATACGGCTTGGAGGAGTATGCGGTCTGGGGTAGCATACGACCTGGAAGCCATATGCGGCCTAGGGTAATATGTGGCCTGGGGCAGATGTAGCCGATAGTCCATGCGATAACCGTCTCATGCACCAAGTTGTGCATGCGGCTTAGATATTTTACTTGGAATATTTTTTTGTTCTGAATGGTTGGTCTTGACAATTGCTTTTGATTGATCCTAAGGAAGAATGGACTTAGTAACCCGACCTTGTGTTAGACCTGACCATGTGCCAGAATTGACTATGTCATAAGCGACTAACCAGCTATGTACATAACATGAGCGATATATTCCATTGTGATAAGGCTCATACGACCAACTATAAATTTGGTAAATCGACATAAGTTTTTGTATCCGTGCTGATACATTACTACGTGCTATGTGTATATGTGTTATAAATGTGCACTAAGGTGCGAAATAACTTGCTATATGCTATGAGATTACATATTTTGGGTTGTGTATCAAGAATGCCTCATATACTACGCGACATATGATATTATTATATTATTTTCCTAGCACGGGCATGTATGTGGGTCAACTACCAAAGCGTGGCTAGGACTTATTGTTTGTTGCATCACGCTCAGGTGAATCCATTTTGATTTATCAAGTAACAAAGTGGATTCGTATCTAGCATGGTCATACTAAGGTATGACATATAGGAGGATTGATCAAATGACCATGCTATGGGATTCCTAACATAACCATAGGGTTAACTTAGGCAACTAAAATTGGTAGAAAATTGGGAGGGATAAAATCCTAAGATCGGCATATTAGCTACCTCAGACAAATTTTATGATGTGCAAGGCTGACCCCCATGGATATTGGTCACATCCGTACTAGTGGACGGCAATATCCGAATACTTATATTGTACAATGCGTTCTATGTGATCTAGCACGCTAGCCTTACGAGGGACCAGTGCATAATATATAATTGCTATATGATTTATATGACTCGATTATCCCCGTTAAACAGTTCACGATCTCAGGATTTCTCTTATGTATCTAATCTGAGATAACTCAAACTCTATAGTAGCAAGACGTATAATTGATTGGCCGTTATATAACTAGACTTGGTTGTGATTGTATTATTTTGTTAGTAGTCTAGGGACATGGATTATCCTAGTGTGATAGTTCAACCGTGGTCCTTGTTTGGTTGTAGGGTGGACTATTATGCTAAGATAAACTATGGACTGAAACTACGATACAAAACCTATATTATACCTATCTATTCCTTTGGGTTTTGTTTCTCTATTTCGTGCTTTCTTTGTGGTACTTACTATTTGGGCTAACCCTATTGGTTTTGTTTGGCCAGGTTTTGATCCAGTACCAGAGGACACAACTTACTTTCCCCTTCCTGATGGCGTGCACCAGACGAATGGTCGCTAAAGGGCACGAGTGGGTTTCTTTTTCCCTTCTTATTATCATATATTTTACTCTTTTGGGCGTTTAGCCACCGGCACTTATTAGCCGTAAATTTGGATATTTAGTTTCTTTTACATGATTGTAATTAATCAGACTGTAGCTGATCATGGTCATATACTTTTGTTACTTTACCAGCTTTTTATTTTGTATTGCTGGTTTCCAAAATATTGTAGCAGGGCGTTTGAGACGCCTTACTTCCTTGTCAGATATGTTTTATGTTTACAGTTCTTACTTTAATGATTCAGAAAATAGATGTGTTGTATTACCCTAAGTGACTTTCTTGTAGTATGTACCCCTTTGTCTAGTTACAGCCGTGATCGCCGTATGACGTATAGTACCTTATACGGGATAACTGGCCATGTTTGCCTCTGTATTTCGATACTGGAGCGTGACACCGGGACAAGACCCCCAAATTGTGGTCTACAAACTCATCTTGCCAAACGCTAAGCCGATCAAGTAACAGCAACGACGGTTCCAGTCGGACATCATGAATGCCATTGAAGCTAAAGTCAACAAGATGATAACTAGTGGCTTCATCCGCGAGGAACAACATCCGGATTGGGTAGGCAATATCACGCCCGTCGTCAAAAAAATAGGAAGATTCGAATCTGCATTGACTTTCGTGATACGACATGCCCTAAGGAGGAGTTTTCTCTTCCGATCACAAATATAATGATCAAAAACACTTGTGGCTTCGAGCGCATGTCCTTCATGGACAGATTCTCAGGCTACAATCAAATCAAGATATTTTCTTACGACGAGAAGTATATATCATTCTGAACACCGATAGGAGTATACTGCTACACAATCAGGCCCTTCGGTCTGAAGAATACAGGTGCAATATACCAGCGAGCTATGAGCACCATCATCCCTGAATATCTATACAAGGTAGTGGAGTGTTATGTTGAAGATATCGTTGTCAAGAGTCGCTTTAAAGATGATCACCTCCGAGACTTGAAGACTGTGTTTGAACTGATGTGTGTGCACCAGCTCAAGATGAATCCTACCAAATCCTTCCTGGGAGTCTCCAGCGAATTTTTTTGGGTTATTTCATAACTTCGAAGGATATCCATAAGACTAAACCAATCCTTGAAAAACACCTGCCGAAGAACCTCAGAGAACTTTGTGGCCTTCAAGGAAGACTGACATACATCAGGAGGTTCATATCAAAACTTTCTGGACGTTCTCAGCCGTTTACTCAGCTCATTAAGAAGGGAGTCTTCTTTGTCTGGAACAAATAATGCCAACGTGCCTTCGACGACAACAAGGAGTATCTCATGAACCCTCCAGTATTGGTGGCCCCCGTTGTGGGAAGACCATTCTTGCTATATGTGCGGATAATGGATCACTCCCTCGGAGCTCTACTAGCCCAGAGAAGTGATGCGGGTCATGAGCCGGCCATCTACTATCTCAGTAGAATGATGGTTGGCATAGAGCACATATACAAGCCCATTGAGAAGGAGTCCCTCGCTCTGGTCTTCGTCATTCAGAAGACCCAGCATTACATGGCAGGATAAACCATCCATGTGATCTCGTGAGTTAATGCTCTTCGGGTCCTTATGACTAAACTCGGAGCGCTCAACCTTCACTTAGCCACATGAAAAATACTGCTATCGCCATACGACATGGTATTTTTCCTACAAAAGGTGGTCAAAGGACAATCATTGGCAGATTTTCTAGCAGCCACCCTGTACCGGAAACCTCGAAGCTTTAGAAAGAGATCCCGGACGAAGTAACAAACTCAATCATGACCACAAACGCAGAAGCTGTTTGGCGAATGTTCTTCGACAGTGCTTCAAGAACAAGGCCCAAAGGTGATATTATCGCTGGTGTCAGGATAGTACTGATTTACCCATGCGACTTGGTCATCAACCACACCTAATCTCTTACAGAGCTATGCTCCAACAATGTGGCGGAGTACAACGCCATTATTATTGGACTTTAACTCGCTAATCAGGTAGGAGTTGACTACTTAAAGGCCTGCGGCAGCTAATAATAGTCAACCAGGTTTGGGGCAAGTATGAAGTCTAACATGAGAATTTGATTTCCTACCACCAAGTCGCGCTAGGCATAATCTCAACCTTTAAGGAATTATTCATAGAGCTCGTCCCTCGAATACAAAACATCTAGGCCGATGCCTTCGCCGGCCTTGCGGCCTCTTTTGCTCTTCCAACCAATACTCATTAGTTGATCACCGTGGTTGGCCAAGAATTAGTCTGCCTGAAAAATAATCTCCCAGTGGGATGTCCTAACAAACTACTGTGTTGTGCTACGTCCATATTACCTCTAGTACAATACCGGAAGTCCATAACATATGACAAATACAAGTAGAAATTCTGGGAAAGGAAAGATTTTTCATTAATATTCAAGGTCATGGGTGCATATGATGGAAATCCATTTTTGATGATTTTCATTGGTATTCAAGGTCAAGAGTAAATATGATGGAAATCCATTTTTAAGGGTTTCCATGAAGTTTTGCTGATACAAACCTTTTCTATTAGAGGTGCCCCTCCGTGCTATTTTTCTACTGACACAAGTAAAGCTAGAAGCAGACAACAATACATTCTGGATCATCCCTCCACAGTACAAATCTCAATATATGGAAAACAAATCCATACTGATGGCTAGCAAGGGAGGAGCAGGATCAGGCGCTCTTCAACCATGCAGAAAGACCAAAGCAAGAATGAAAATTAATCTAAATTCTGGCATTGACATCGTAGGCCCCCAGCCGTTGGCAAGCCGCATAAAGGGTCGAAACGCAGCTAGCACTCAGCATGAACAGGGACAGCTCCACGCATGACGCAAGATGTTCATCCTCGTCTCCTTGATCAGTTCATGGAAAACTGCCACATTGGGTTGGTATTTTTTTCTAATTATGGGTTCTATGATATCCTTCCATGCTCCATCATGGGTACCACGAAGGGTGGTAAAACCTGCATAAAGAAAACACGTATCAGTCTCGACAAAGATTGCAAAAGCATATAGCGGCCGCCTGCTGCTTCCAGGTCACAACCACGTGTCAGAGGGAATGTCTCGAGATAGATACGTCTGCACGCATGAGTAAGAGGAGGTCTCATCCATGCGGCCAAACTATAAATTGACTGATTTTCTCATCCATGCGGCCAAGCTACAGATAGGCTCTGCGGCCATGCCACAAATAGGCTCTGCGGGTATGTTGTAAGATTCTCTCATCCATGCAACAGAGATAAGGTCGCCGCATGATTTAGCCGAGTCCATACGGCAAGGTAAAGGTCGCCGCATCTTCTTCACCCATGCGGCTGACCGTGTGGAGAGCCCGTGCATGTTCTAGATGATTCCTCATCCATGTGATAGGGCTATGTGGAAAGTCTGCACGTGTTCTAGATTATTTCTCATCCACGTGGCAAGATTATGTACCGGTGTCTCCGTGTCATTGGCATCCTGATACGAGAATTGTGGCATTCCCCAACTCCGAGTAAAGCAACAGGGTCAGGAGGCCACAGATCAATCTCGCCCCTGACAAAACCCTTGGCGAAAGGAGCAGCAGCCGTCGGCATTGAGTCAAGAGACAAAGTTCTCTTCTCTAGAGATCGCTTATTTATAGGCTTCTACACTGCGTAAAGAGATCAAGGTAATGAACTAATTAGTTAATTAGGATGAACCTGATACCTCAATTTTTATAATTCACTTTAATCTTCTTGAAAACTGATGCCTCGAGCCCCGCATCAAGAGATGGCACAAAATCCTAAGAAATCTCCTTGGAGATTGAGCCAAATCTCGATATTTAATTATGATATGACATCTTGGAAGAATCATCTAGGCAATGTGCCTATGCGACATGTCAACCATGGAACTGAAAAATGCTTGAACATGCTTCTAGTTTAAAGTATTCTAAACTTATCATTTTAGAAACTTTGAAGGGGGTCTTATAAAAACATGAAAATCATGCAGGACGGATAGAGCTCATGCCCCCTCAAAGTGAAAGCAGGCCGCAAAAAGGCCACATAGAGTGCATACGGCTCGAACAACCAAAGAATTGGAAGCCGCATAAGAAGATCCCATGCGGCCTGAACAGCCACAAAGTAAGGGGCCTCATAAGATCCCCTAACACGACATTCAAAGCCTGTCAAAAATCCTGACACACCATTCATCACCCAGAGCGCTTCGAGAATCGTGAGAGATGTGGCGGCTCATAAAAAGATAAAAAGTCACATCAGTGCATTAATAATTTTGTCAGATGTGCCATGTCACGTGTTCCCTCATATGTGGCTACAGCCCTATACGGCCTCGTCATCATGCAGCCAAAGTGTCCATTCGACCATGGCTAGACGAGAGCTTGCATGTGGTCACAATATCATGCGACTGAAGTGTCCATAAGACCAAGGCTAAAGGAGAACACATATGCTGCCAAGACGTTATGCGGCCAAGATGTTATGTAAGATCTTTCCATTACAACCGAAAGGATCTTCATACAATTAGTGCTGACTATGTATCCAGCTGACCAAGTCAAAACAACCCCAAGATATTATCAACTACATATCCCAACTGAGACCACATGACAGCATGCCCGTGGTATGCGGCTATAGTTGCAACTGTATTCTGGTATATGAGCCATATGCGGCCACCAAACAGAGGCATATGCGGCACCTATAGCCCGTCAGTAGGATGGCTATAAATAGCAAAGGCAGCATATCCCATGGGACCCCCAGCTAGTTAGAGACGTGCACACAAACCCAAGTGAGAGGGAGGAGAGCATCTCCAGTCCCTCATCAGACCGTCAATGGAGTAAAGGAGTCACTGCAGTACTCGATCTCCATCGTCACATTCTTCAGATCAAAAATATTGTACTTAGATTTTCTGTCTAAGATTTCTTTATACTTTTTTGTTTGTTATTGAACAAAAGTTTCCCAAACTTATACTGATGGCAAATAGTTTTTAGTGTGTTATAGAGTGATACTGGGCTATATGGAGGTATCTTAGTTTAGTATATTTATGTGGGATACTTGATGTGTCAAGAGTTAGTTTTGATGTGGGGGGTGTCATAAGATGTTATTGGTATCATTGGTTCGAATATTGAGTATCATAAAACTTAGATATTTTAGGTGTTTGATATTTTGACTTTGAGGGTATGCTCCAGTGTGGTTTGAGGGTGAATAGGCCTGGGTGTGTGTATATGAATTAGTTATCTATGAACAGATGGGAGTTGGATAGAAAATCAGTTGTTTTGAGTGTAGGCAAGTATGCATTTGAACAACAACAAACAGTGGAAGGGGGCTCGGATTGAGAGCAACTGAATGTGGGTATTGTGCAAACTTGAGACACTACAAGAGGGGAGACTTGGAGTCAGGTTTTTATGTCTGCAGGGGGTTGAGTACAGCATGTGTAGCTTGGTACACAAACTACAGACCCTAAGGTATGCTTATGTACACATGGTGTAGGAGAGTGAGGGTAGTATCCAATTTATGGGCCAAGTGTAAAGGTTAAGTCTGTAAAAGAGTATCCGTATTAGTGAAGTGATTAAAGGGATATGTGCAAATATGATGTGCACATGCATTTACATCTAGTCTTAGATGTGTTTTGTCTATATGGGTATTAAAGAGTGTTCGTGTAGGTTTGTGTTGGGATTTAAGTGAGTGTATGCAGAAAACTTTAAGTGATGGTTAAGTTAGGGTATCAGTAAGTATCTGCTATGAGATAGCATAATGTGTAATTGGTAAGAGTGAGCGAACACTGATGCACTTGCATCAGTGGAGTGTGTTAGAAGTAAGCAATATCTGGTTCGGGTATGTGTTAAGTGTGTTCTAGGAGTCTTGTGGTGTGCTTCAAGTGAGTTGGGGTTGTACACTGGTGAATGGAGTAGTAGCAGTAGCAGAGTGTCATGTATCCAAGTGAATGGAGCAGTAGCAGTAGCAGAGTGCACTTCTCGAGCCAGTGCAGTGCTTGGGTTACAACTACAGGCAAGGAGGGGATTAAGGGTAATATGCAGGCAATAGGTACTGAACCCAGGCAAGATAGGAAATGCACAAGGGTACATTGCACTGATATAGTGGTGTGTTGATGGAGATTGCAGATGGGTAGGGTATCCTGGTCCTGTGGGAGAGTGTGTGTGTGTGTGTGTGTGTTGAGTGTGTTCATAGGGGGGACTATGACAGTAAAAGTATATGGGAATGTATGTATGTATGTATGTAAGGTAATTGTGGTGTATCTCCACTGCTTGAGAGTATCAGTTAAGTGTCACGACCCGCACCCGGTGTAGGGGCACGAGTACGTAGGTACTTCCAGCCTACGCCTCAGTATCGATGGTAGAATACTGTCTAAGTCAATAATACTATCTTAACATCTCACATAATATATAAAATGTACCAGTCATGATATCTCAACTCCCAAATGGAGGACACTCTAATAATATGATAATGGTAATTAATACTCAGTCACAATAATAAACAAGAGGAAGATATGGCACAATATGGAATAGAATAAATGAATTACAGAGTCACAATACAAACACAAATCCAAGTTCAAAATTCTAAGCTTAATACAATAGTCTCAAATATAATACATGTCATAATGTTTAACTGTCAAATAAAATAACATAAATAAGGACAGCTAAGCCTCCCCAACTGCTGGCACTACTCAACATGGTCTACAGTACTACCACAACGGTCTCACCATCCTATGGTCCATAATAGGTGGGACACATATCCTCTAACCAATCATCTGAAAAATATATTCAATCATGATTGGAGCAAAGTACAACCCAATAGCAGTTCCAAGTTAATTAATAATGACTATAAACAGAAATAAAGAATGCAATACAAGATGAGAAGTAATGAACAATATCATACTATGGTAGGAAATATGACAAATAATATAAAGCAATAAAGTATAATCTGATCACAACAAAATGGAATAAAGGCAATGAACTAGAATATAGAGAAAAACTGTAACTACACTAAGTATTTGAAGTACTAGTTAGATATGTGATCGACTTGGGTTATCAAGATCTACTATCAAGGCTATAACACAAACATATGATCATTATGATTGGCTGTTGTCTACAAGTAACATGATCAATAACACAATCCTTTAAGATTGGCTGTTGTCTACAGAGTAACATAATCATACGTGAGGTGTATGATTGGATGTTGTCTACATGATGCAATACAATATTTAAGGGTTTGATCACATATCTATCTAGCATTTTTCCTTTCCCAACTAGTACCATGGATCCATATCACGAGATCTCACGACACAATAATCATTATGCAAGGTCTACAATACAAGCATGATGATCACGGTCTATATAATCACGAAAAATATCCCCTGCACGGTCTGAAAAGCGTAAACAAGCCAAGCTCTTAATCACTGGACCAAGGGGAAGCAACCTGAACCTCCAGTCAGATGCCTCTTCTCTCTCCTTCTTTCGAGCCTAGGCACGAAATGCTATTGATTCTAGGAGGACTATAATGAGGAGGACGACAGACCAAATCGACATCTCGCTCACGCCTTCCCTTCGGAAATCTCACGTTGCATTGGGCCCCTTCGAACTCTGGAAATATCTTCCTTATGGTGCGTGCCGCTCAATCCTAACCTCAGGGATTTGAGAAGCATAGTACTTTCACTATAACATTGATCAGAGAATATCCGGCATTCACGCACTTCTCTTCTTCCAATATGAAATCTTCACTGAAATACGTTTCAATTGAACCATAAGGCGCTTTTAAGCCCACATCTTCACCCGGCTTAACCACTAAGAAACCCGCAAAAGCAATCACTGAAGAGTTACAACTCATGACGAGGATCCAATTATACTAATATGTGTACCATTATGTCAAAAATTAGGTAAAACATTACTAAATACTTGTATTATAGTATTTATCATATAATAAAAACTATCAAAGAATGTACTCGCCTGTGGTCCTGAGCTGACAATACCAATATTTGTCCGGCTGGAGTCAAAATAACCTATATATAAGATTCTATGTCATTTGCTGTAATGAAGTGATAAACAAGATAAAATAGGCTAAACATGATTTTCTAGGTCATTTCTAGGTCTTACTAGTCAAACTAGGTCTAACTAGGTCTTTACCTTGGTTTTAGGTCCATAACTAGTTTCTAGGTTGGTTACAAGTCTAAACTAATTGATACTAGGTTTTGGTTAGGTTTCTAGGTCCATATCTTGAAGGTGTTATCTAAACTAGCTAATACTACTAAGTATCATATATACCTATATATACTAGTTAATATTATCAAGTAACTTATATATAACTTATGAATATACATATATTAGTACTGCCTAGCTAGAATCTAGATAATTGAGATACCCCGTATCACAATATCCCATTACCTACCAATACCAACCTTGTTCCCTAATTTCTTGGTATCCTAGTATCTAGAATTACCTTGGTGTAACTCATATCATCTAATACCTTGCTTATAATCACTTATCTTTCATACTATGTTAGGCATATACCTACACCCTCACTGTTATACCTCAATCCACACTCACACAAACTAACTTACTGATACTCCTACTGCTTATGTGACTTCCATTCAGATATTCACACTTGAACAAATCACTAATACCTACATTAGCTATCCTCAATACCCAACACCATGCTACCAACCTCCCTGACACACCAAACCTCTAACTTGCATTCCCCACATCTAAACCCAGGCAGTGCTCAAATGCATGCATTCCTAGCACACTGTTGTTGTTGGACAAAGCCCGATACTTTCCACCTTACTGCTTGCTACTGCCCCTCCTATACTTGATGCCACTTATACTCCAACCATACTCTAATATCTGATACTCATATCTGTGTACCCACTGATACTCAAACTAGTGTACACTCAACACTCACGATACACAGTCTGTTATGCCATACTGGCCCATTACACCTCTTCTTCTAGCACACAACAAACATACACTAGTGTGCAATAGAGACCTAAACCCCTCCACCTTACATATTCTCATCTCCTAGGCAGTAGGCACTACAAACCACACTAATACCCCACTGAACACTCCTTCACAGATCTGAACCTTCACCCATTTATCCCCAATTACTCCTACAGCACTTACAGTGCACTAATCCAACCCAGGCAGCTGATATCCTGCTGCAGACATCATATTCTGCAGTTACAGACTTCTTCACAGTCCACACTCATACACACCCCCCCACTATGTTGTCTCTCTTCCCATTTTAATGCTATGCAACCTGGGCAGAACCAACTCCTCTTCCTCACTAACACACACTCTCATACCAATACTTGCACACACACACACACACACACACATACATATGTACACTACCTAGTGTACACCCTCCTCAAGATACCATCTCTAATTAAGTGTTTTATTTCTACCAAACCCTCATCTCTACTTGTTGTGCTGTTCCTGCACTCGAGGCCCCAAACTGGTATACAATTTACTCATACACAACCAAGAAACCCTCATATAACACTCATATCCTACCCTTAGTCACACAAGTTGGTATACAGGATACCCTATGCTCTCTGATACATAGTTGACACCAAACTTACACCAAGCTACTGACACCACTCTTACTATACCACTGGTCCATTGCTACAAGGAGCACTCACATAAGAACACTAATCTCCACTCCACTCTCACACATATAACATCCCATGATATTCATCAAGGTATCATACACTCATACCCCCATACCCCACTCATTAGACACAAATACAATACAACACCCTAGAAATTGGCAATTTATCAAACACCTTGAGCACATGGCTCAAGATACTCATGACACCCATGATACTCTCCCCCCATTATTCTTTCTATTATGATACCACTTCCCAAAACACATAAAATACACCACAATATAGGTAATATGATATAATAAAATATATAATAGCTAATTTTAATGCTATATGGAAAAGTTGACATGCTAGATCCCAAAATACATAGAAATATCCCTCATACGACTCCGTATAACGGCGTATCATGATACCCACTTTTTGTATCCATTTATGGACATGTACACCCTTGCAAATTATGCATCATACTCTAAAATTATAAAAGAGACATTCAAATACTTAATGGTCCAAATTTGGATTTCTCCCAATTTGGCCACAAAAGTCAATGTAACTTTCTCTATAGGCCTCCTATGAACCTGGTTCTTCTTTCTATGGGTAGTCCTTAGCCATGTGTAGTTTTTAATAGTCAAATAAATTATTTAAAATTAAAATAACAAGAGAGAAAAAAGTTTTACCTATTGGAAGATGGATTCTCAATGTAACACAATAAGAGAACACAAATACAATGAATGGACACCTCCCTCAAGTTACCTTCCTTCCAATGCTTCCTTCTTTCTATTCCAAGCTCATATTCTCCTTGGGATTAGAATTTAAGAGGGTTGTGAATTGATTTGGGAATGAAAGAGGTTGGGGCTTCTTCTCAAATTGGAGGAAAGTGAAGTTGAGCTAATTAAGGTTGAATGGAGACTCATAATGAATTAATGAAACCACTATATATAACTAAGGGGCCCAGCCACTATTCATAGGGATTAGGGTTAGGTTAGGTCATATGGTGTGTCCAAATTGCTCTTCTAATTAGTCATTAATGTTTGGTATCAATAGGGGTTTAATTAAGGAAGGTTCCAATAACTAAAAAAAGGGTTTACTAATCATTCTCTCTAAAATAAATGGGTCAATCATGGCTAGCCAATTGGTTGCACTAATGAGTCATGACAAGTCTAGTTGGGTTCATTTAGGTTCACTAACAACTGGTCTAACTAATGACTAACAACTAAATATCAACTATATTGAACATATAATCATACATGTAACAATACCAAATTTTATGAAATAAAAATATAATCAATTTAATTAATATAAAATATAAATATTAATAATAATATTAAGTAGGAAAATACAAAAATACCCTTCTCCAGAATAGTGATAGTTACAGTTAAGTTAGGGTGTATCAAGCCAATCCTAATACTGAGTATTCCTGAGTGTGTGAGATATTTGTAGGTAATGGATGTGATACACTGCAAGGAAGCACTCGGGTAGGACCAGATGTTAAGATACAACAATGTGTAGAAGTACAAAATTGTACTTTGAGGGAATAGGGGAGTGTCTGTACTATGGTCTACATCTGTGCATAATTTGGGATGAGCTCGGGTCAATCCTTAATAGTAGATTAGTTGGGCTTGTCGGAAAGTGCTAGAGTGTATTGGTATAGAGTGTTGTCTTACTAGTTAAGGGTATCAGTGTGTCCTAGCAAGTGTACGGTCTCAAGTATCTTGCTAGGTGTCAGTGAGATATAGATATATACCTATATGTTTATTGATGAGTATATCAATATGGTTATATATATATATATATATATATATATATACCAAGTGAGCAAGTGAGAGTGAGTATCCTAATGCAAGTATAAATTAGATAGAGTGATACAAGAGTATCCATGTGAGTGATATTAGCTGAGATGAGTATTAGTTAGATATGGAATACCTTCGGTAAGGTATTAGAAGTGGAATTTGATATTATCTTAAATATAGATAAGATACTAAGGTAGAGATTATGGACAAGGTAATACACATGGGTTAAGGTATGGGTATTAGTATTGAGTTAAAATAGGATATGTGATATTGGGTTAAGGTATTTATATAGGGTATATATGATACCTGGTATATAATATTACCTAGTATAATATAGTATTAGTTAATATTAGCTAAGTTAACTTGAGATTAACTAGTGTAGCCTAATGTTAACAAGGTATTAGCTAGTATTGGTTAGCATAACTTAGATGTAACTAGTATTGACCTAGAAACCTAGGTTTGACCAAGTATTGACTAGTGTTGAGTAGTTTGACTCTAAAAGTCAACTCAATAGTAGTTTGAACTTAGAATCATGATACCGACCTAGTTTGACCTAGTTTGTCTAGACTTGACCTAGAAACATAGTTTTAACCTATTTTAGACTTATTTATGATTCAGAAATACCTTTTAACATGATAACTCATATATAGGTCACTTGTACTACAGTTCAGACCGATTTGGTATTCATTGTTCTGGACCACAGACGAGTACATTCTTTGATAGTTTTTTTTATTTAATATTTACTATGATTCATGTTTTATAACATTTCTTATCTGATTTTTAACACGCTGGATATACAGATTGGTATTATATGGATTCATTGTCATGAGATACGTTGTTTTAGGTCTATTGACTTTTTTGGACTAATGAATTACTGAACTAATATATTTTGGGCCTATTGACATTTTTTGGACTATTAAGATTTTTTGTGTCGGAACCTAGATCCATGAGTACTAGTCGGGCGAAAAAATACCTAGGAGACATGTGAACATACCATTTTTATCCCATGGTCTGACTGGAATAATAGTAGCCACACACGGCACGTGGGATTTGTCAGATTTTACCCCTAGCCGTTCATATGTTAACTTGGTATTTAAAAAATGCTAGTTAGATATTGTCTTTTCTAGATTACTCTATACCTGTTGGTTGCATATTTACATGGACATGTTTACCAATTTCATATATTTGTCTGTCTTTACATACTTATATGTTCTTACTTCTTGCCTTTCATTGCTTCCTTATTATCTGCTACACTATATTTCTTATATCATAGTGTATTGCTTATTTGCTCATCTTGGATTGCTTTACTATTACAGTTTTATAGTCTTGGTCAATTAATTGGAACTGCTATTGGGTTATACTCTCTCCATCCTGATTGGATCTATTTTTTAGATGACTTCTTAAAGAATTTGTGTCCCACGTGTTACGGCCCATAGGACGGAGAGTTAGCTGAGGATGCACCCATAGTACAAGAGGGCCAGTACTAGCTGTAATGGGACTCAATTAGTTATTGTCGAGGCTTAGATAGTATTTTTATATTATACTGGATCTGTCTCCAGCTTTAGATATTTGAGAAGTTATTGTTTATTGTGATCATTGCTTGACTCTTAGACTTGGATATTTTGTTGTGACTTTGAGACTTACATTCCTTTGTATATGACATCGTGAAATTTTCTCCTTATAGATTTTTGTGATTGAGTATCATTTATCATTATTATCACATTGTCCTCCATTTGGAGTTGAGATATCATTGATAGGTTATATCTATTATTGTGTGAGATAGTTAGATATCATTGTAGACCTAGATAGCGTTCTACCGCCAATGCTGCAATGTAGGCTGGACGTACCCAAGTACTCGTGCATGATCATCCGGGTGAGGGTCATGACATTACTGGATGTCCCGAACTCACCTTCTCTCTAGAACTTCAGCTAGTGCAGTTCTCCTGGGCCGACATGATTCTAATGCGTCTGATATCATTCTAGAACTATCTTCCTTGTTTGCAACAAGTTGTCCTTGACCATGCAATTTCTACTTCACTTCTATATTGTCTGAGGACTTCAGCTCGGTTTCTACTATCCGAGGGCTTCGGCTTGGTTTTTCTTTTATCTCTGCACAGTTCCCTAATTCGGAGGCTACCTCGGTGACCTGAATGTCCCAAGAACTTTCTTTGTTTCCTGCTCCCGAATCGGGACTACTACTGGATAGTCTTACCGCCTATATATGCAACATGACTACTTATTTCTCTGCGTCCCACTCCATTTGATGTCGTGCATCATTGTATAAGTAGAAACTACTTTGCAGCATAATATAAGAAACTACTTCTTGTAACTCAATAAGCTATATTACACAGATAGAAAATATAGTTTCCATGTTTTATGCAAATAAGAAGGCGAGATTATTTCCTTAGCTATGTGCATTCGTCTCTTTTATTAGCATGCAGTGGGTTACTGCCTAGCGACTAACATGTAACATTCATTTTCTTTAGTGTACAAGCTAAGAAGAGACGGGTTCATTGGAGCCACCCACCTTAGTGATGAGTCGCATCGGCCGAGCGAGACTCCGAGCGCGCCTCTGAAAAGTCTATTTGAACTTCTTCTAAAGGGCCAAGTCTGAATGCCTTTGCATCAAGCAAGTCATCTCGTCGAGATAGGCGGAACGGGTCACTACACTTGTGTCATTTGAATCGGCTCTCCGGGTTGAACGGAGCGGGCCGTTACAAGTATCACAAGTCACATAGAGCATAACAACAGAGTTACACATAGAAATTGAATAATATATTGGATAAGACAAAACATTTCTTTCATTGATAATATGCATCGATTACATGAGTTTATACTAGTAAAGGATTACCGCGTAGACTTACAATATGGACGCAAAATGAGATAGTCGTTCCATACATCATATCCCTTTAATAAAAAACAAAATATATAAACACCTACTGAGAGAGCAGCGACTGCAACAAGAAGATTCAAAAGTTATGTACACAAGCTTCTGGAGATATGTACATGAACTCTGGTTGATTAGATGAATGAGATGGGCCTTAGCTCCTCGAAACGTCATATTGGCTTGCAGAACCTGTAGAGACGTGGGTCAGCATATTTGAAATGCACTGGTGAGACGTGTTAACCCAAATCACTAAATAGACATGGTATTCATGTGAAAGCAATCAATATTATTATTATGTGATCTTTTTAACTTTTCTTTGTTCAATTTTATAGGGCATACGATAACAAAGAAACAATATAATAAAATATATCACCGAACGGTGACTCTTATCCACGGTCGACTCATCCGACCTGCACAAATCTTACCATATTCCTTCCCTATGAACTACACATAGTTAGCACGATACTTTAAATATATATGCGGGTCAATGGCACCACAAGCCATCTGGACTATAGCCTGGTTAGACAGCGATCATTTCAGCGCAGGTAGCGAACCCCACTGAAAGTTTCTGAATAACCCGTACTAGTTTGCCAATACAACTATTCCTATTCCCCCTAGGACAAATCACTCCTAATGCCTCGGCGATCGTTCGAGGTACAATACCCTTGTGCACAAGTTTTTTATGACTATGCACTGTCTAAAAACTAAGTTAATAAATAAAGCATACAAGACAACAAAGATTGAGAGTAACTACACAATAATATCTGATAGCATAGTCTATCTATCTCGAGTATTCGCATTAAAAGTCTGTACTATTCATTGCATAAGTATAGATGAATTAATTATAGCTATTATAGTAACATATTATACATTTATAGTGGACAAGAATGCAACAGTAAAATTTATTTCATGCTTCCAAGTGACAAGCATCAAGTGTTCAAGCCTACTCTATTTTTATCTTGATTCTTTTTATTAAGGTGTCGTTGATTGGAACACAACAAGAGAGTCAGTTGATTAAGTGTAAAAACTTGGAAAGCAGGGCCAAAGCTAAAGACACTCACTAGTTGGTGAATTATTGAGAGAGAGAGATATTCAGTGTCCCGCTCGAACGTCGCCTATATGATCACCTGTATTGGCACCAACAAATGATCAATATCTTCTTTTCTATTTCTCCCATAATTTGATATGAGTGTGAATTTTGAAGAATGCAAGCAATAAAATCCATCAAAAATATTCACGAAAATGTATTCATAAAACCAACAACGAAAGCATCAGCAAAGTGGCAACAAAAACTAAGCAGTGGAAAGGTCCCTCGCAACTCTGCCACAAAGTCCTTTCTCGAGACACAATCCACAGAATATGGGACTTGATTCTGAAGAAACCATTCCATAATGAGGAAAGGATCTAGATTCAATATGTCTCTATCAATCAATACCGACAGTGTTCCATAACCTCATTTCCCGTGCGAGGAGCGAGGTACTAGACCTGCCGACCACAAATATAACATCAATTTTCTCAAAGTCTGAAACACAATCAAGCTAATACATACGAATGAACTTACAATTTATGTTGATCACATTTATTAAAATTCATGCAATATTTCTTCCTAACATACCATACCACCACTCACATCTGTTATCGTTCCTGCATTTCAATATATAAGGTATCCTACACAAATTAACTTGTTAGTCCAATATAACAAATCATCTCTCGATTATAATTACTAATCAATAAATACACATATAACATCATTATATATATATATATATATATATATATATATATATATATATATATATATATATATATATATATATATATATATATGTTGGAGTGGGTGGGTTTTCCAACCTATGTGGAGAACACTCCCGAGTGCGACGAGCGCCATCTGTGTGTCGGAGAATCTCGGGCAGGCGAAGAGGGTCATTCGAGAAGTCGGAGAAGCTCAAGAGCAGCAAACAAGTGAGTGGGGGGTTGCTGGAAACAGGCCTACCGAGTTCAGAATGAACACGATTCCCCAAGCCGAGTTTGAGCCAAACTCGTTCTGGGAGCTCCAGAAGCTCCAGAGAGATGTTGTTTTGTTTACTCGTAAATCATCGACTCGGACGAATTCGGTTCGAGTTCGGTCAGCGGGCTGAACAAAAATTTTGAGGTATTTTTTACACCGTTGGATCGTATCCTATATTTCATGTTGGTTGCGGGATTAGGGAGTATAAGTTGCATTTTTCCTAACCCTAAAATATGCAACAAGGAGAAAAAAAAGGAGGAAAGAGTCTCATTGCAACTTTGGGAAGGAGAAAAAAGGATTGGAGGCCGTTTCGAAGGTGGAGATCAACTTTGGGTAATTTCTCATTGTCTTCTATCTTCGTGGTGTAATCTATTTTCTATTCCTATGTATTATGAAGATCCGTATTGGATCGGGAGGAGCTTGTAGAGGGTGTATTCTCTTTATTCCATTAGTGTAGATTTTTCAGGGTTGGATTCCGATAGTCCCGTAGTTTTTTCTATCTGGGTTTTTGTCACTACCATATTTTCTAGGAAAGGGTATTTTAGTAATTTCATATTTAATTAAATATTATGCATGATAAATAATTATTTGTTGTATTATTTAATTATTGTTAGATGTTAATTATTTATTTTAGACTTGTGTTAGTGGACCTAACTAGTTTAGTTTAGACTCATGGACCAACATAAATTAATTGGTTAAAACTTAGCCCATTTAAAAAGCCCATTGTTAAGGAGTTGGATTAAATTAATTAAACCATTAGACTAGAAGCTTTCCTCCTTAATTATTTCTTCATGAGAGGCCCCAAGGGGTATATTGGATATTACATAATAGCTTGAGGAAGGGGAAAGGGGGCCGGCCAATATAGAAAGGGGGAATTATTTCTCTCTTCTCTTTTCATTTCAAAACTAGATTTAGAATTTTTCTCAACCAAATTCCTTCATTCCCACTTCATTTCCCTACCAAATTTTATTTCAATTCCCAAATAACCATTGGAGGCTAGTGGAGCAAGGATCTAGAAGAAAGAAGCAAGGATCTACAAAGAGGAGCAAGGATCTACAAGTTGGAGCCAATTTTATCTCAATTGGAGGTTACATTGAGAATCCATCTCCCAATAGGTACAATTCAATTTTTCCCCTTAATTTAGGTTATAAATCTGAGATTTAACCATGGAAAATCAACACATATGCATAGGCTACCCATAGGATTTGGTTTTGTGTTCATAGGAGGCCTATTGAGAAAGTTATGGTGCTTTTTGTGTCAATTTTGGGGAAATTATGAGATTGACAATTGTTGTGTGTGTCAATTGATCTTATAGATCAATTTGGCATGTGCTTGTGTGTTTGGGGCTAGTGTCATGTCCACAATTGGGTACGTGTAGGTCATATTCCCATAATTTTGTGATACGTGTTGATTTGGAGGATTTTTCCTCCGATACGAGACTTTGTACATGTCATATTTTAACACGGACACGTAGATTTATATTTGACTTTTTGTATTGTTCATAAATAATATATATGACTTATTCGTGTCATTCGGGGTACATTTGGATGTGTGGTGGACTCGTGTCACATGCGTATCCTAGATCTAGTGGGATACGGTGTGATACTCTCCATATATTTGTGCAAATTATATGTAGATCTATTTCTTGTATTCTTAATTCATGGAGAATGTATTTGTACATATATATATATATAGATATTTATATATATATTATGGTATATATAATTATGCTTCTTGTGTCTTAGATCTATGTATTATGTATGTACTATATGTGTATATATTATGTAGCTATTCTTCTACATGTATATATATATATATATATATATATATATATATATATATATATATATATATATATATATATATATATATATATATATATATGTTATAATGTATATATGTTGTTACTACATATATGTATGTTATTATTATATGTGTTTAGTATATATTCTATATAGTTGTAACTATGTATATATATGATACTATATTATAGCTATGTATTATTGTGTTAGTATATATATATTGTAGCATATGTATATATATATATATATATGTATATTTAAATGGGTATTTATATTTATATGTGGATGTTTTATGATTATATATACATATACATATATGTATAGTTATCTATATATATTAATATATATGTGTGTGCATATTACTATATCGTAATTATGTACATAATACTAGGGAGGGTGTATGTATAGTTATTATTTGGTAATTATATATATATATATATATATATATATATATATATATATATATATATATATATATATATATATATATATATATATACTTATAGCGACAGCAGCTAATGGTGACAGCCGCCGTCACAAAGTAGCAACAGCAGCCGCTGTAGCAGCAACAGCAGCCAATGGTGACAGCAGCCGCAGCTGTCACCAAAATAGCAGCAGCAGCAAAAACACTAGCAGCAGCAACGACAGCAGTTTGGCGACGGCTGCAAACCGTCACCAAAGCAGCAACAGCAGTAGAAACCGTCAGCAGCAGCAACGACAACAGATTTAGCAACGGTCAGAACCGTCACCAAAGGGGCAGCGTATCAGAGTATCAGGATTTCAAAACTATTTTTAGTGACAGTTGGCAGATTATATATATATATATATATATATATATATATATATATATATATATATATATATATATATATATATATATATATTGGTATTTAATATAGATGTAAATGTATTCTTAAATTGGTAATTTCATTTATATATATATATATATATATATATATATATATATATATACTTATAGCGACAGCAGCTAATGGTGACAGCCGCCGTCACAAAGCAGCAGCAGCAGCCGCTGTAGCAGCAATAGCAGCCAATGGTGACAGTAGCCGCAACTGTCACCAAAACAGCAGCAACAGCGAAAACACTAGCAGTAGCAACGACAACAGTTTGGCGACGGCTGTAAACTGTCACCAAAGCAGCAACAGCAGTAGAAACCGTCAGCAGCAGCAACGATAACAGATTTAGCAACGGTCAGAACAGTCACCAAAGGGGCAGCGTATCAGAGTATCAGGATTTCAAAACTATTTTTAGTGACAGTTGGCAGATTATATATATATATACTTATATAGTTATATATATATATATATATATATATATATTGGTATTTAATATAGATGTAAATGTATTCTTAAATTGGAAATTTCATTATAGTATATGTATAATATTTAGTATAGTATGTATATATATTATTACTGGTAGTTAATATAACAAGGTATTGGGTATTACCTTGAGGAACCAAGGTAATTGGGGATACCCAAGATATTGGGTTTGGGTATCAAGTTTGTGAATTATTGTTGAGATACCAAGTTGGTTCAAAACTACGGTACCTATTTAATGTTATAATTATGATTCTATATTATTAATAATTGTTTGATATATATATATTGATGTTTTTTCTATGGATTCACGTATCCGGAGATACGGTATCCCAATATTTAAGATATAGTTTTTATGGCTTAGACTTTAGTATCTTGGAACCAATATTTTGTGTTAGACTTATGCAACCTAGAAATAGGTAGTTGACCATAGTTGACCATAGTTTGACTATAGTTGACCATAGTTTGACTTTTGACTTACAATTGATTTATTGACCTAGAAATTGATTAGTTTAACTTATTCTCTTTCTGAAACCTTGTATTGATGTTGTATTCCATATTTAGGTCTTCGAGGCACCGTATCAGACATCTGTAAGACTATTCTTTGAACTTCAGACGAGTACATTCTCTGATAGTTTCTCATTTATGATATCCTCTACGTTCATTGTATCTAGTGTAGATATCCTTGTTCTCTTGACACGATGGTTACACGGATTGGTATATCCGGATCTCGTCATAAGATGTTATTCCTTGGTATATGGTGTATCTTGTGCAAGCCTTATTTCATTGATTATCTTGTACATGTACAGACACTAATTATCGGGAAGACTAGCTATCTTCTTGGGGAATCTCGTGCCATAGCGTACCATGGTTGGATCTATTATACCAGTCGAGGCTGGAGAGTATTTTAGTGTAGATATATGATCATACCCTCATTGTATCAAGTCTTGCATTGAATAGTATTAATCATACACCGTACGTATGATTAGCCAGGCCATATATCTTGTATCAAGTTCCCAAGTCGATCATATGTTAAAGCTAGTACTCACACACTTAGACATTAGTATTCTTGTTCATTGACATATTGCTCATTATTGTATTTATTCTAGTATTTCTTTATTATATATATATATCTCGTATTTATTGTGCATCTTGTATATTCATATCTATTTACTGTTACATAATTTTTTATCATTGATTAGAACTGCCGTTAGAGATGTACTCTGCTCCTTTCCTGACTGGATATATTTTTCCCAGATGACACTAAGGACTGGTACCCTACATATTACGGACCTCAGGATGTTGTGGGTCTAGAGTCTGAGACCCTGGTTCAGGAGGGACTTATTCCAACTGAAATAGATAACTCGAGTTTAGTAGCTTCTTAGTATTCTTTGTACTGGATTTGTCTCCAGTTTATTTTGTTATTTCTTTCAGACTCATTGATGTATTATTTTAGACTCATGAGTTGTATTGTAACTTTTTTATTCTTTATCTGATTCGTGCTCATTCTATCTTAGATCTGTGATTGAGTATATTATCATTGTTGGTGGTTTATTATATTGTTAGATAGATTACCCAGACAGCGTTCTACCACCGATTCTGCGGTGTAGGCTGGGCGTTATTTTCGACTTGTACCCTTACACCGGGTACGGGCCATGACATATTTTTAGTGGGGGCTCATGCAGGTCAATATTCGCAAGTTATGCGATGTCATGGTAGTGCGACGATTTAGTTGTACTACTGCGAGCCTATGATTGGATATAGGATATAGGCTGAGGTACTCAATCACATCTAGGAAAATTCTTTTGATTCAACTATTGTCCTTTGATATTGATACTTGATCTCTTAAACTGTCCTTTTTTGAGTGTCTTACATCTTGTGCCATATTGATTTTTTCTTTCGCTTTGTCTCAGGATGCCGCCTAAGACTAGATCGCAGCAGGGGATAGCAGCTTTTGAGAGGTCTACGATATCCCGAGGGCCTGCACCAGTCACTTCTTCAGTGATTGAAGTGTCAGCTGCTTTCGGAGGTCCACCACCTACTCAGAGGACTGTGCCAGCTGTATCTGAGGGGCTTCCACCTCCACCTCCTGTGCCAGCAGAGGTGACACCGATGTTTATACTATTTTGTGAGATGCTCGAGGCACAGAGGGCTCAGTCAGAGGCACATTAGAGGCAGACCGACGTTCTACGGCAGGGCATCGAGAGTGCTCATCAGCTTGCTTGTGCCGTAGTCGAGAGAGGAGTTCCGGTCCAGCAGCAGATTGTTTCTCAGGTTGCTCAGCTTTGGCCAGGCAACATTCAGGACTTCAAGAAGCTGGAGCCTAGGGTCTTCAAAGGGACGGAGGGCATCGTCTATGTTGATGATTGGCTCGAGGACATTGAGCATCTTATGAGGGTGTTCCATCTTTCTGAGGATCTGAAGGTTGAGGCGGTAGGATTTCAACTGTTCGACGTTGCTCACACTTGGTTCAGGAATGAGCCAATTCTGGTTGACGCAGGACAGTCTTGGGAGTTATTCAAGGACCTCTTCAAGAAGAAGTTCTTTGCCCGGGAAGACAGGCTAGACTTGGGGAGGCAGTTCGAGAGTCTCATTCAGGGGAGCATGTCTGTGGAGGAGTACGCTGCGGAATTCGGCAGGTTGAGCCGATTTGCAGAGTATTTGGTGAGAGAGCCAGAGGTTCGGGCTATTCGTTTCCGTGAGGGTCTAAACTGGGAAGTGAAGATCCTCATTCCGTCTTTTTATGAGACATACTCGAATATATTTGTGGAGGCACGCAAGGTTGAGTGGGAGTTGGGTTTGAAGCCTAAGAGAGACCGTGATTCTTTTTTTGGGAGGCCAACAGCAGTGCAGTATCTGTAAAATATCCTTATTTCTAGTCCAGACCTTTCTAGCAGCTACAGCAGAACCAGACTCCAGCTAGGGTGCCCTTTCACCAGGCACCACAGCAGCTGAGACAGTTACAGCAAGCTTCCTGCCACTACTGCAAAAAGCCCGGCCACATCTGGGAAGTTTGTAAGAGAAGGTTGGGAGTTTGTTTGTATTTTGGTACTGAAGGGCATCAGCTGAGGGAGTGTCCTTCCAATCCTCGTCGTGCAGTTCAAGGAGCAGCTTCAGCTCTGAGGGTACAAACGAGACCACCTGCAGTACAATCGAAGGAACTGCTTCCGACATAACAGCAGCGTTATGTCCAGCATCAGCAGCAAGGAGGTGCACATCAGGGACGAGCGTTTGCTATGACCGTCGAGGAGGATGAACCTACTGAAGATGTCATCGCAGGTTCTATTCTTCTTGATTCTATTCCAGCTTTAGCTTTGTTTGATAGTGGTGCTTCCCATAGTTTTGTATTTGTTTCTTTTGCTCTGAAGCATGGTTTGGTAGCTGAGTCTTTGCTTAGGACTTACAAGATCATGACCGGAGGAGGTATTATCCTGGTTAATAATATTTGCAAGGATCAGAGAGTTACTCTGGGAGGCCAAAAGTTGAGTGCGTGTCTACTTGTAATGCCACTTCCGAGCTACGATATTGTACTCGGGATGGATTGGTTGAGTAGGCACCATGCTAGCATAGATTGTAGAGGAGGTAGAGTTTTGTTTGGTCCGCCAGGAGAGCCAGAGTTTGAGTTTGCTAGAGGAGCTGCAGAGTAGGAAGAAGGCATTATTTATGGAGCTATGGTGGAAGACAAGGACTTGCCGCATCCGTTGATAGCAGAGTTCTTGGATGTGTTTCATAAAGAATTGCCAAGTTTGTCGCCAGATCGAGATGTTGAATTTTCTATAGACTTGGTGCCAGGTGCAGAAAAATTTCCCAACATGTCTATAGAGTAAACAACAGCGAGCTGGCCGAGCTGAAGAAGCAGGTGGATGAATTACAGGATAAAGGATTTATCAGATCGAGTTCTTCACCGTGGGGAGCCCCGATATTGTTTGTACCGAAGAAGGATGGATCGGTGCGCATGTGCATTGATTACATAGCTTTGAATAATCTTACTATCAAGAATAAGTATCCTTTGCCACGGATTGATGATCTGTTCGATCAGTTGAGTGGAGCAAAGATATTTTCTAAGATAGACTTGAGATCAGGCTACCATCAGGTAAAGGTAAAGCCGGAGGACATACCGAAGACTGCTTTTAGAACTCGGTATGGTCAGTACGTGTTTAAGGTGATACCGTTTGGTTTGACTAATGCACCAACGGTATTTATGAACTTGATGAACAAAGTGTTCCACCAGTACCTTGACAAGTTCGTGGTGGTATTCATCGACGACATACTCATATACTCGAAGACACCGGAGGAGCATGAGGAGCATTTGAGGATTGTGTTGGATGTGCTGAGGAAGGAGAAACTGTATGGGAAGTTGTCCAAGTGTGAGTTTTTCTTGGACAAGGTAGAATTCTTGGGGCATGTTGTGACTGGTGATGGTATTTTAGTGGATCCGAAGAAGGTCATAGTGTAGAATCTTGGAAGACCCCGAGTTCAGTAGCAGAGATCAGGAGTTTCTTGGGATTGGCAGGCTACTACAGGAAGTTTGTGTAAGATTTTTTAAGGATTGCTGAGCCGATGACCAGACTCACCAGGAAGGATGTAGAGTTTGTTTGGATAGAGAATTATCAGGTTGCTTTTGAGGAGTTGAAGAAGAGGTTGACGTTTGCTCCTATTTTGATGTTGCCATCAGGTTCTGGAGGTTTCACTATTTATAGTGATGCATCAGAAAAAGGTTTGGGTTGTGTTCTTCAGCAGAATGGGAAAGTGATTACCTATGCATCCAAGCAATTGCGTCCTCATAAAAAGAACTATCCTACCCATGATTTGGAGTTGGCAGCAGTCATCTTTGCCCTGAAGTTGTGGAAATATTATTTGTACGGAGAGCGTGTGGAGATCTTCACAGACCACAAAAGCTTGAAGTATGTTTTCACGCAGAAGGAGTTGAACATGAGGCAGTGTCGGTGGTTAGAACTGATGAAGGATTTTGATATATCTCTGCAATATCATCCTGGGAAAGCTAATATAGTTGCTGATGCTTTGAGTAGATATTCGGTAGCTATGTTCTTGACGCAGGATCGATATTTGTTGGAGGACTTGGAGAGCTCGGGCATTGAGGTAATAATTCCTGGTTGTGCTATACAGATGTAGGGATTGCAAATATATTCAGATTTGATGGACAGGATCAAGGCAGCACAGTATGAGGATGTATCTCTGAGGAGTATCAGAGCTCTGGTGAGAGCATAATTGGAAGATGATTTCACTATTGCTGAGGATGGATCTTTGAGGCATGGAGTTAGATTGTGTGTGCCTAGTGGAGAGCTGCATGAGGAGGTGTTGCAGGAAGTGCATCGCTTTCAGTATTCCATGCATCCAGGTGCCAGCAAGATGTATAGGGATATGCGAGAGAGTGTGTGGTGGTATGGCATGAAGAGAAAAGTGGCACAGTTTGTATCCAGATGCTTAGTGTGCCAACAGGTGAAAGCCGAGAGGCAAAGGTCAGGAAGTTTACTTCAGCCATTACCCATTCCAGAGTGGAAGTGGGAGCATATTACTATGAATTTTGTGTCCGGACTTCCACGATCTCCAGGAGGGAAGGACGCAATTTGGGTCATCGTTGATAGGTTGACCAAGTCGACCCACTTTTTGCCTTTCAAGGTGGATTTGTCTACGGAGAAGCTGGCAGAGATATATGTGAGATAGATCGTTAGGATACATGGAGTTTTTGTCAGCATAGTCTCAGATCAGGATAGTCGTTTCACTTCTCATTTCTGGAAGAGTTTGAGGAGAGTTTGGGCACTCAGCTCAAGTTCAGTACTGCATATCATCCCCAGACAGATGGGAAGTCAGAGAGGACTATTCAGACTCTCGAGGATATGTTGCGCACTTGTGTACTAGATTTCGGGGATTCTTGGGAGGACCATCTCCATTCGGTAGAGTTTGCTTACAACAACTGTTACCAGGCTAGTATAGAGATGTCACCTTTTGAAGCTCTGTACGGTCGGAGGTGTTGTACTCCCTTGTCATGGGACGATATTGGAGAGAGAGTTCTGCTTGGGCCGGAGATGGTTATGGATGCAGCAGAGAAGGTTCAGTTGATCAAAGACAGACTTTATGTGGCGCAGGACAGACAGCGGCATTGGGCCGATAGCCACCGAAGACCTTTGGAGTTTGAGGTATAGTTTAATTTTATTTTGTGCTTGTTATTGGTTGTTTGTTATAGATTAAGTTCTTAAGGTGGTATTTTGTTCTAGGTGGGTGGTTTGGTGTTTCTGAGAATTTCTCTGACACGAGGTACGATTCGCTTCGGTGGAGGTGGGAAGCTTAGTCCACGATTCATCGGACCTTTTACTATTCTAGAGAGGGTGGGTGCAGTTGCTTATAGAATATACTTACCACCTGCATTGGAGGGAGTGCACAACATGTTTCACGTGTCGCAGTTGAGACGATACGTGGCAGATCCTAGTCATGTGTTGGATCACTCGGAGATAGAGGTGGGCCCTACTATTAGCTATCCAGAACAACCAGTTGAGATTTTGGATCGGAGAGAGAAGGTGCTGAGGAACCAGACTATTCCTTTGGTGTCTGTCGCATGGAGGATTCACTCTCCGGGGGAGTCTCCATATTTGTTTGTGCCTTGAGGTATGTTATTTTCTAGTTATGTTTTGTTCATTGTTATGTTCTTTCATAGTTAGTTATGATTCTTTAGTTCTGTCCTCTTTTGATTTTCTGGGGATAGTTTTCGCCTTTGAATTTCGAGGACGAAATTATTTTAAGGAGGGTAGACTTGTCACTACCATATTTTCTAGGAAAGAGTATTTTAGTCATTTTATATTTAATTAAATATTGTGCATGATAAATAATTATTTGTTGTATTATTTAATTGTTGTTAGATGTTATTTATTTATTTTGGACTTGTGTTAGTGGACCTAACTAGTTTAGTTTAGACTCATGAACCAATATGAATTAATTGGTTAGAACTTAGCCCATTTAGAAAGCCTATTGGTAAGGAGATGGATTAAATTAATTAAACCATTAGACTAGAAGCTTTCCTCCTTAATTATTTCTTCATGAGAGGCCCCAAGGGGTATATTGGATATTACATGATAGCTTGAGGAAGGGGAAAGGGGTCGGCCTATATAGAGGGGGGGAAATTATTTATCTCTCCTCTTTTCATTTCAAAACTAGATCTAGAATTTTTTTCAACCAAATTCCTTCATTCTCACTTTATTTCTCTACCAAATTTTACTTCAATTCCTTCCCAAATCACCATTGAAGGCTAGTGGAGCAAGGATCTAGATGGAAGAAGCAATGATCTACAAAGAGGAGCAATGATCTACAAGTTGGAGCCAATTTTATCTCAATTGGAGGTTACATTGAGAATCCATCTCCCAATAGGTATAATTCAGTTTTCTTCCTTAATTTAGTTCTAAATCTGAGATTTAACCATAGAAAATCAACCCATATGCATAGGCTATCCATAGGATTTGGTTTTGTGTTCATAGGAGGCCTATTGAGAAAGTTATGGTACTTTTTGTGTCAATTTTAGAAGAATTCCGAGATTGACAATTATTGTGTGTATTAATTGATCCTATAGATCAATTTGGCATGTTCTTGTGTGTTTGGGACTAGTGTCGTATCCACAATTGGGTACGTATAGGTCGTATCCCAATAATTTGGTGATACGTGTTGATTTGGAGGTTTTTTCCTCCGACACGAGACTTTGTACATGTCATATTTTGACACGGACACGTAGATCTATATTTTACTCTTCGTATTGTTCATAAATAATATATGTGACTTATTCGTGTCCTTCGGGTTACATTTGGATGTGTGGTGGACTCGTGTCACATGCGTATCCTAGATCTAGTGGGATACGGTGTGATACTCTCCATATGTTTGTGCAAATTATATCTAGATCTATTTCTTGTATTCTTAATTCATAGAGAATGTATTTGTACATATACAAATAGATATTTATATATATATTATGGTATATATAATTATGCTTCTTGTGTCTTAGATCTATGTATTATGTATGTACTATATGTGTATATATTATGTAGCTATTCTTCTACATGCATATATATACACGAGCATCCCATTTTATTCCTTTTGTACTCGTCTAGACAGGAGGGGTCGGTCGATGGCCAACTCAAGACTTCTTCATTCAATCCTACATCGGTGGATAATCAAAGGTCAGTTACAAATCAAGTCCTGATATATATATATATATATATATATATATATATATATATATATATATATATATATATATATATATATATATGTGTGTGTGTGTGTGTGTGTGTGTGTGTGTGTGTGTGTGTTATAATATGTATATATGTTGTTACTACATATATGTATGTTATTATTATATGTGTTTAGTATATATTCTATATAGTTGTAACTATATATATATATGATACTATAGTGTAACTATGTATCATTGTGCTAGTATATATATATATATATATATATATATATATATATATATATATATATATATATGTTTATTTAAATGGGTATTTATATTTATATATGGATGTTATATGATTATATATACATATACATATATGTATAGTTATCTATATATATTAATATGTATGTGTGTGCATGTTACTATATCGTAATTATGTACATAATACTAGGGAGGGTGTATGTATAGTTATTATTTGGTAATTATGTATATAGATATATATATATATATACTATGTGGGTTATATATATATATATATATATATATATATCGACAGCAGCTAATGGTGACAGTCGTCGTCACCAAAGCAGCAACAACAGCCGCTGTAGCAGCAACAACAGCCAATGGTGACAGCAGCCGCAGATGTCACCAAAACAACAGTAGCAGCAGAAACACTAGCAGCAGCGGAGATAGCAGTTTGGCGACGGCTGCAAACCGTCACTAAAGCAGCAACAGCAGTGGAAACCGTCAGCAGCAGCAGCGACAGCAGATGTAGCAACGGTCAGAACCGTCACCAAAGGGGCAGCGTATCAGAGTATCAGGATTTCAGAACTGTTTTTAGTGACAGTTGACAGATTATATATATATACTTATATAGTTATAGATATCTATATATATATTGGTATTTAATATAGATGTAAATATATTCTTAAATTGCTAATTTCATTATAATATATGTATAATATTTAGTATAGTATGTATATATATTATTATGGGTAGTTAATATAACAAGGTATTGGGTATTACCTTGAGGAACCAAGGTAATTGGGGATACCCAAGATATTGGGTTTGGGTATCAAGTTTGTGAATTATTGTTGAGATACCAAGTTGGTTCAAAACCACGGTGCCTATTTAATGTTGTAATTATGAGTCTATATTATTAATAATTGTTTGATATATATATATTGATGTTTTACCTATGGATTCACGTATCCGGAGATACGGTATCCAAATATTTAAGATATAGTTTTTATGGCTTAGACTTTAGTATCTTGAACCCAATATTTTGTGTTAGACGTATGCAACCTAGAAATAGATAGTTGGCCATAGTTGGCCATAGTTTGACTATAGTTGACCATAGTTTGACTTTTGACTTAGAATTGACTTATTGACCTAGAAATTGATTAGTTTAACTTATTCTTTTTCCGAAACCTTGTATTGATGTTGTATTCCATATCTACGTCTTCGAGGCACCGTATCAGACATCTGTGAGACTATTCTTTGGACTTCAGACAAGTACATTCTCTGATAGTTTCTCATTTATGATATCCTCTATGTTCATTGTATCTAGTGTAGATATCCTTGTTCTCTTGACACGATGGTTACACGGATTGGTATATCCGGATCTCGTCATGAGATATTATTCCTTGGTATATGGTGTATCTTGTGCAAGCCTTGTTTCATTGATTATCTTGTACATATACAAACACTGATTCTCGGGAAGACTAGCTATCTTCTTGGGGAATCTCGTGCCATAGCGTCCATGGTTGGATCTATTATACCAGTCGAGGGTGGATAGTATTTTAGTGTAGATATGTGATCATACCCTTCTTGTATCAAGTCTTGCATTGAATAGTGTTAATCATACACCGCACGTATGATTAGCCAGGCCATATATCTTGTATCAAGTTCCCAAGCCGATCACATGTTAAAGCTAGTACTCACAGACTTAGACATTAGTATTCTTGTTCAATGACATATTGCTCATTATTGTATTTATTCTATCTCTCGTATTTATTGTGCATCTTGTATATTCATATTTATTTACTGTTATATAGTTTTTTATCATTGATTAGAATTGCTGTTAGAGATGTACTCTGCTCCTTTCCTGACTAGATATATTTTTCCCAGATGACACTGAGGACTGGTACCCTACACATTACGGACCTCAGGATGTTGTGGGTCTAGAGTCTGAGACCCTGGTTCAGGAGGGACTTATCCCAACTAAAACAAATAACCCAATTTTAGTAGCTTCTTAGTATTTTTTGTACTGGATTCGTCTCCATCTTATTTTGTTATTTCTTTCAGACTCATTGATGTATTATTTTAGACTCATGAGTTGTATTGTGACTTTTCTATTCTTTATCTGATTCGTGCTCATTCCATCTTTGATCTGTGATTGAGTATATTATCATTGTTGGTGGTTTATTATATTGTTGGATAGATTACCCAAATAGCGTTCTACCACTGATTCTGCGGCGTAGACTAGGCGTTGTTTTCGACTTGTACCCTTATACCGGGTATGGATCATGACAGTTTTCAACAAAAAAATCTTTATGTCTATGATTTGTGTTTGGTATTTTTGGTTTACGCATTTTGCTCGATTCACACTCAGGTACTCTCTGGTTTGGAGAATAGTTTCCATATTTTGTTTCCAATAAAGTGGTATCAGATCCAGGTTCTGGAATTTCAGAAGGGTGTCAGGAGTTGACAGACAAACCAGGGAGGAGAGATGGACGCGAAGCCGATGCACATGGTAAACCTGAAAGGTACCAACTATCATTATAGGCAGAGCAAGATAAAGGATTTATTATTTGTCAAGAAGCTGCATCTACTGATATTTTCTTTCGAGAGGCCGAGTGACAAATCCAAAGATGACTGAAAGTTTGAGCATATACAAGTATATAGATATATTAAACAGTTCATTGACGAGAACGTGTACAATCATGTTGCCAATATTGAGCACGCGAAGACACTGTGGGATAAGCTAGAATATTTGTATGCAAAGAATACCAGGGTAAATAAATTATTCCTGATCCAGATGATGATGGGTCTGCGGTACAAAGATGGGACATCCATTATGGACTATTTGGGTGAGTTTCAGGGCATGGTGGACCAACTATCCTCAATGGGAGTCAAGTTCAACGACGAGGTTCAGGGACAATGGTTATTGTGTACATTGTCAGACTCGTAGGAGACCGTACGAGTGTCTACGATCGATTCTGCTCTGGAAGGCGTGGTCAGTCTGGAGTTTGCCAAGAGCGGGGTACTGAATGAAGATATGTAGAGATGTTCTCAGGGAACATCATCCATATCCCACTCAGATGTGCCAGTTTCAGAGAGCCATGGAAGGGGTAAAACCAGGGATCCAGGCGATGGAAGAGACAAAAGTAGAAAAAGGTCCAAGGGTTGGTACGAGGACTCGAAGTGTTACCATTGTGGCAAGAAGGGCCACATCAAGCGAAACTATTTTGCTTGAAAGAGAGAGAAGAAGGGCGACAAGGGGAAGCAAGGCGACAACACTATAGTTGGGCCTCGGTACATGGAGGCAATGTGATCATTGTAGGTGATGAGGTTGTCAAGAACCTCGCTTATGATGAAACTCTTGGCTGGTGGACTCATGTGCTTCAGCGCACGTATCTCACAACAAGATACTATTTAGTACTTACACAAGCACCCTGATTTTTATATAGGAATAGTTCGATAATTAAAAATTATATTATTTCATTTTAAATATTTATTCGATAATTTAATTGAACTTTGGAAACCAACCACCATGGCTTTAAGATCTTGAGTGCAACACTAGCCTCTCCCTTCGAACCAACCTAGCATGCTCGACTTAGACGAGTCAAATTAGGGTCCTGCCATGACTGTCACTCACAAATTCGCAATCCCGTGACTTATTTTGGTCGCACAACTTTCGCGATATAATTACGAAAAAACGGTATTAATTAACCCTTTTGTCGTGGCGTACGATTTTAATAGGCCATCCCAACCTATTGCTTCCAACTAAATCCATACTATGAGCCTAATTGGTCCTATTATATACATGACACTCGAGTTGCGTTATCTGACCCCCTACATGCTCCCAATATAATATTAAGTAGAAAATAAAATTTATGAATTTATTTAATTAATTTAATATTCATTCATATTTGGTAAATATATTAAATTAATATAAATTGGGTTAAAAATTATTTGTTGGAAGAAATATAAATTTTTTAGAATTTTTTTCAAGTACCTAACTATTTTTGGAAATTTTTACATATAATATTGAATAAAATAAAGCAAAAGAAAAGAAAAAGAAAAGAAATAAAACAAATCCTAACTACTCTACCCAACCCGTGCACAGGAGACCCCAACCCATCAAACCCCTTCTTATATATATGTATACACACACACACACACACACACACACACACACACACACACACAAATATATATATATATATATATATATATATATATATATATATATATATATATATATATATATATATAAAAGCATTACAATAAAACCCTAACCCTAATCCTAAACCACCTCCACCATCACCTATTTTGGACCCCGACCACCCAGGCGACCACCCAGGCGACCACCCTGACCCCTCGCCGTCACCGCGCCGAAACAGCGTCGGAACACCGCCGCAGATCCGCCCCCGCATGATGTACACAGCAGTAGCAGCAGTGCAGACCCCCTTCGTACGGAGTTTTCTTCCTCTTCGCTCATCCGTTTTGTGTCCCAACTTCGCTGTTATGTTCACAACCTAATCCTCTAGGATTTTCTTCAAGTGGAACGAATTTAAGCACCCAAGTTTGATCGAAAAATTGACCGAAAGTTAGCCGAAAAACTGTTCAACAATAGTTCAGAAATTCAGTCCTAGTACCCATGTTCATGTCCAATTTTCTACCAACTGATTAATTATTTTCAAAATATAATTGAAAGAACTTCTTCACAATATAACCAAGATTTTTACTTTTTTTTAGTTTTTATTAGTTTGCTTTATTGGTAAAATTATTCTAATTCTAATTCTAAAACGACCAAAAACTTGTTTTTAAACAACCAAAATCTCTGATACGGGATATGTCCCGCCAAACGAGGCTACGTCATCACATACAGATTGCACCAAATGGTGCGTAACGTAAACGCAGACATGTGGACTTTCGCGAAACTTGATTTGGATGTGTGTGCACCCCAGAATCAACGCGTATCCGCCAAAAAATACCGTATCGGCCTATTCCGACACCTCGCCCTAACTTCGTTTGTACTTGTCGGTTCACAATGAAACTTTTTTCATTGGATTTATAGCGTTACGCTGGTCCTGTGACCCAAGTTTGGTTCGAAACTGAGAACGTTGACGAAATATTATTTCGTGGGTCCTATGGTTTTCCATGACGGGCGATTTCGTGATCGGCTCATCGAAATCCAATTTTGGACGTTCTGTTGGGTTTTTATCGTTGTTTTGGGCTCGTAGAAACTAAGTTTGATAAATTGGAAAACTTTATCTTTGACACATTTTTTGGTGCGAAGTGGGCCACATGTGGACCCCGCTTTGACCCAAAACTGTCAATTTTGCCCCTGTGTCCAAATTGGACTTATGGATAGTTAATCCTAGCTATTTCAAGTATTCTGAGAATACTAGTGATGTTTGTTTCAGCATTCGGAGGTGTACGTGCAGATTCTACTTTCCCAGGAATAATTGACGGAGTTCAGAACCCAGGCAAGTGTACCTTGCCAAACTTGCAGTAGATCATGTTATAATATCTTCTTATATATATATATATATATATATATATATATATATATATATATATTCTTGTTATGTGTCTGCTTAACCTAGGACCGTGAGACATTGCTTAGCATCCGAACAAGATTCGGGTGTCGACGCCGTACGCGGAGTTGTGTAATGTCACTTGGAGAGTCAATTCTACGATCTTATTTTTACGTGCTTGCTTTACCAAGTATGTTATACCGTAGGACACTTGACACTATTTCATGTGATATAATCTTTCTTGAGTTATTCATGGTAATTCTGTATAGGCTTACAAGATTCGTGATATGAGACTTGCGTATTATATATATATATATATATATCATTATGACTCGTTGTACTAGCTAGAGGTCATGATCTTGTGTGTTATGGACATGAGACATTATGGACATGAGATGTGAGGTTACATTGGGTGGGGAGAGACACACATGCTACAAGCTGATTATGTTATATATATACTATGTTACTGGAGGTGCTTTAGTCTCTATACCAGAGCTTGGCACATTACTGGCCCTACAAGATACTACTTACTGCTATGAGCTCCCCAACACAGAGCTTGTAGTGGTCTCAGCCTGAGTACTAGTGATGCTCTCATTTGTATTTCACTTAGCTGGTTACATAGCTTGTCCTGAGGATCTGTTCTTACTTACTGTATTTTATTTTGATTTGAGTGTTTATTGTACCTTGTTATGTCCCCTGAGGACCTGGATCTAGATTATATCCCCAGGTGAAGAAGAGGAGAGCTATCCCAAGGTTTACGGGGCAGGTGGTACTATTGGAGACGTACAGGTTGTAGAGGACGAGGTTGTTCCGGAGGACTTCTCTTGAGCACACAATATTCTCATTATTCATTTATTATGCTTAGTGTTCTTAGATATTTGATCTTGTAGTGACTTCTGGATATTGTACTTGGAGTTATTTTTCTTTCCATTTTGATGACGGGTTATTTATCATGACATTATTTATATTGCTTAGTTGGATAGATCATTTTATATTATTGTGACTTGTAAACACCCTGATTTTTCAGAATAATTTTAATATAATTTTTCCCCAAATTTAAGTATTTTTCGGGATAAAGAACCAAGGTGATTGTGATCAAAGGTTTTTAAATGCAGTTAATTGATGTTAAAATATTATGGAAATAATATTTTATGGTGTAAAATGGAAAATCGGACCTAGGGTAATTTTCGGTGAATTTATTGGACTCCGGAAACGCGTTTTAGGTCCTAAAAACTATTGGATTTATAATCTGAACCAAACCAAACCAACCCGGACTGAACCAAAACAGCATATTGGGTCAGGTCGGGTCGGATCCGAGCCAAACCCGATCGGGACCCAAAATCCAATTGGGAAGCCCTAGCCCCGCCGGAAATCCTGTAGCAAAGTATAAATCTCCGCCTCGACATCCGTACCCAGCCTTCGGAAACCCTAGCTCCACCCCGCCGTCATCTCCTCCGATCAGCCCCTCTTTCCTCGCCTCGAGCAGCCCCCAGACCCCTCGTCGACCCCAACTCCTCAGCCCTAACTCCTCCACCCGGCTCTCCCATCTTCGCCGAACCCTACGACCTCGACGACTTCATCTCCTCCACCACGCCGCTGCCGCCAGGCCGCCGCACGACCCCCTCGCCAGTCGACGACCCCCTCGCCAGTCGACGACCCCTCGACCGTCGGCTCCCCGTATAGAACCCTTCGACGAACACCAGCACACGACTCCACGCCGCCGTCCCCTCGCCTCCACCGCACAGCCGACCAGCTCCGTCCCGCTGCCTCCGCCTGAGCAGCCACGGTGAGTCTCCGCTGCCCTAAGCTTTGACACGCTGACACGGTCACCGCAGAACCTAGACTCGAACCCCGATACGGTGTCCGGACACATCAACTCGAGACCGGACACGTAAAATTCAGACTTCTCGGAGCCCTGTTCAGGTATTGTTTCCTCTCACCTCGTTAACCCATTTTCGATTCCGTCAGTTGTAACGCGTAGACTGTGTAACCCTCTCGGTGCCCGTGCAACCCGCTCGATGCATTGCGTCCTGTGGTGAGCGCAAACCGCGATCCAAAAACAGAAAAAACAACGCCCTGTTTCACCCCGAAACTGAGTGCGCCCGCCAAACGGAAAGACTTGGTCGCACGGGGTCTTTACCGAAACTTGTGCGACGTTGATACGGACGTGTGGGATTTTGCAGAAGTCGATTCGGATGTGCGTGCACACCGGAATCAACGCGTATCCGTCAACAACCCCCCGTATCCGTCCATTCTGGAATACATTGTAACCTTGTGTACATACGTCGGATCGAGATAAAACTTGCGCCATCGAACTCGTAGCAATACGCTTGTCCTGTGACCCAAGTTTGGTTCGATTTTGAGAACGTTGACAAAATCGTGTATCGTGGGCCCCACAAGCTCCACTTAACGGGCGATTTTGTGATCGGCTCATCGAAATCTAATTCTGGAAGTTCCGTTGGGTTCGTATTATTGTTCCTGACTTGTTGACACTAAGTTTGACGAAATTGGAGACCTTTGACCCTGACACACTTTTCGGTGCAAAGTGGCCCACATGTAGACCCCGCTTTGGCCCAGAAAGGTCATTTTTGTCCTTGTGTCCAAATTGGACTTAAGGACAGGCGTTTCTAGCTATTTGATATCTTCTAAGACTGTTGGTGATGTTTATTTTAGCTTTTGGAGGAGTACCTACAGGATCCACTGATACAGGGATAACTGTTGGTATTCAAACACCAGGCAAGTGTACCTTGCCAAACTCTGCAGTATTGTTACATATTTTTCTTGCTTCCTTTACATTGCTGTTCATGCTTAACCTAGGACCGTGTGACGTACTTAGCGTTCGATTATTAGTCGGGTGCCAATACCGTACACGGTGTTGTGTATTATCATTTAGAGATGGACATTCGTGACACTTTATATTCTCGTACTTGTCTTACCAAGTACACTTTGACCCAGGAAACTTGATACTATTCATGAGACAGGATCCTCCTGAGATATTCATGGTGATTCTGTATAGGATACAGGACTTGACAGAGATACTATATTCCTAGATACTTTATGACTCATTGCATTAGTTATGATCCCGCTTGACATGGACATGAGACGTTATGGTCATGATATGCGTGGTTATATTGGGTGGGGAGAGACACACAGGCTACAGGCTGATCATATATATAAACCCCTATTATTGTGAGGTACAAGACTCTGAAGTCCGAGCTTGGCCCATTACTCATTATTACTGCTGCTACCGGCTCCCCAACACAAAGCTTGTAGTGGCTTCAGCCTGAGTCCTAGTGCTGCTCTCATCTTGCATATCACTTAGCTGGTTATTTAGTGTTCCCCTATTATTCCATCTATTGCTGGAGAGACCCATAGGCTGCAGGTTGACTATATTATGTCGGCTACTCAGTCTTCCGCTGAGCTAGACCACCTCATGATATCACTGCTACCGGCTCCCCTACACAGAGCTTGTAGTTGTTCAGCCTGAGTACTATTGATGTTCTCTCGTGCATTTCACACAGATGATTACATACTTACCCTATTTATCTCATTATTTGCTGCACTGCTTATATTTTGGCTTGTATATTTTCTGTACCTTGCTATGTCCCCTGAGGACCTGGATATGGATTATGTCCCCAGGATTGGAGGACGAGATCTATCCCGAGGTATACGGGACCGCAGCAGGAGCTGATACAGGAGCTGTACCAACACCCGAGGACGAGGTGTTAGCCGAAGACTTTTTCTGAGCATCCATGTTTCATGCTCAGTATTTATTTATTTCAGTCATTTATATTCTGGTCTGTTGAACCATTGTATCAGATATTTATCGGATTGTTCCCCAAAGCTCTGTGTTGAGACTGGTTGATGATTTACATTCCTTATATTCTATGGATCATATTTTATATCTTGTGTGGATGAGATTAGTTGTGCCATGTTGTCGTAGACTTGTTTTACAGCTTAAGTACGCCCTGATGGATCCATTAAATTGGGTTTGTCCATCGGTGTGTGCTGCTGGCCATTGCCACGTATCTGGTCCCTCGGTATTTTGGGACTGGGGCGTGACATAACTGGACTTGTCTCTTTGTGATTTTATTACTTATTGTGGATGAGATTTGATATATAAACTGTGACATATATCGTAGACCATTTTATATGTATTACAGCTTAAGTGCACTCTAACGGGTCCATTAAATTAGGTTTGCCTATTGGAGATGTGTTGTTGGCCATTGCAACGTAGCTAGTCCCTTGGAATTTTGGGACTGGGGCGTAACATAGTTTTTGTGGTGGTCCATGCAGGTCTGCGAATATATTACTTTGGTTTCAACTAAGGGACCGAGAAAGCCTGCTATTAGGATAAGAATTGTAAACCCCCAGATTTTTTAGGAATTTAAAAATAATTTTTTGGAAATTTTTTGGAATTTTTAATTAATTAAAATCAATGTTTTCTGGTATTAAATAATTTTTGTGATTTTATTAAATATTAAAATATTATAAAAATAATACTTTTGGGTGTAAAATAAAATATTAGACTTACTGTAATTTTTTTGGATTTTATTGGACCCTAGAACTATTTTTAAAAGACCTAAATTAATGTTTTAATTAAACCAAAATAAACCCGGTTTATTATTAAACCGAACCGAACCCACCCTAAACCGGACCAACCCTGAACCAACCCAACCTAGACCAACCCTAACGGGTCGAATCTGAACCCGCTGACCCGACTCGACTACCCGAACCCGACCCACAACCCCTTTGCTATAATAAACCCCAATCCCCAAATTTTCTCCGCCGCTTCGCCTCCCCCGGCCGTTTCCCGGCGGCCGATCTGCCTGTAACCGCCGACCCTCCGGTTTCCCTCGTAACCGCCACCGGCCTCTCCCCTATTTAAACCCCTAGTCGACCCGCTTCTCCACCACCGCCATCACCCTCCTCCGCTGCCACCTCGACCCAGACAGACACCGAGCTCCCCTCCGGCGACCAGCTCCCCGACCCACCATCAACCACCGCCTCCACTTCCCCGAGCCTCTTCGGCTATCACCATCGCAATCACCCGCCCGTCTCTCCGCAGCAGCCCGGCGACCTCAACCCGAGCTCCTCCGGCGATCTCCACCGCTGCCAGCGAAGACCAGCAGCCACAGCAGCACCATGCCCCATCGTCGATGTGCGCCGCGCCACCCCGCATACGCGTCGTATAGTCGATTCTGACTCTGTATTCTAGTAAGATTTTCTCTCTCCTCGCTGCCTTATTTTCTGTTCTGTCGAATCGTGCGCGTACACTGCGTGACCCTCTCGAACCCCATGTAACTCGTTCGGCGTATCGCATCCTGTGGCGATCGCAAACTGCGACGTAAAATCAGAAAAATAAATCCCCTTTTCTGAAAATTCAGAAAATGTCCCGAACTCCCCAATTCGCGAACGTTTTCGACCAACCTATTAATTTTTTTTTAATTGGCTTGAACAGTAATTTAGACTATATGACCAAATTTTAAACCCTATTTTAGTTCAATTTATTGAGCTATAATTTATAATTTATTCGAGGGTAAAATTGGCCAAAAACTTGGTCTTTATAAAACCCTAATTTTCCTAGAATTGGGTGTGCCCCGCTAAACGAGCAACTTGATCGTGTTCAAACCTCACCGAAATGTGTGCGTCGTTAATATGGCGTATGGGATTTTGCGAAAGTTGATTTGGATGTGCATGCACACCGGAATTAACGCGTATCCGTCGACAACGCCCTATATCGGCCCTATTCTAAAACTCGTTGTAACTTCGTGTACGCTCGTTGTTTCAAAATAAAACTTGCGCCATAGGACTCGTAGCAATACGCTGGTCCTGTGACCCAAGTTTGGTTCGATTCTGAGAACGTTGACAAAATCTCGTATCGTGGGCCCCATGGCTCCACTTGACGGACGATTTTGTGATCGGCTCATCGGAATCAAGTTTTGGACATTCTGTTGGGTTCGTATCGTCATTCTGGACTTATAGATACTAAGTTTGAAAACTTTAGAGAATATTGTCTCTGGCACCTTTTTCGGTACGAAGTGGGCCACATGTGGACCCCGCTTTGACCAAAAACTGTCACTTTTTTCCCTGTATTCAAATTGGACTTATGGACAGGCAATTCTAGCTATTTGATATCTTCTGAACCTGATGCTAACGTTTATTTCAGCAACCGGAGGAGTACCTGCAGATATCGCTGATACCAGAGCAACAGTTGGAGTCCGAACCCCAGGCAAGTGTACCTTGCCATACTTGCAGTAATTTGGTTTATATTATTCTCTTGAGCTATTTATGTGATATATCTATTCAACCTAGGACCGTGTGACATTACTTAACGTTCGAATAATATTCGGGTGTCAACACCGTACGCGGAGTTGTGTAACGTCACCTAGAGATTGATATCATGACCCTATATATCTTCGTGCTTGTATTATCAAGTATGTCATACCATAGGACACTTGACACTGTTCATGAGACAGAATTTTCCTGAGATATTTATGGTGATTTTGTATAGGATACAGGATTCGTGACATATACTTTATACACATGCATAGATATCATTATGACTTGTTGCATTAGATATGATCTTGCGTGTCATGGACATGAGACGTGTGATTACATTGGGTGGGAAGAGTTTTACCATACTAAAAGGCTGATTATATATATATATATATATATATATATATATATATATATATATATATATATATTATATTACTGGAGGTGCCTTAGACTTTGACACAGAGCTTTGGCACATTTACTGGCCCTTCGAGAAAATGCTGCTATGGGTTTCCCCGACACAGAGCTTATAGTAGTCTCAGCCTGAGTATGATTAATGCTCTAGACTTGCATATCACATAGCTGGTTATATAGTTTGCCCTATTCATTTATTATTGTACTGCATTTATTTGGCTTAAGTTTTCTTGTACCTTGCTATGTCCCATGAGGACCTGGAATCCGGATTATGTCCCCAGGTTTAGCAGAGAAGATCTATCCCGAGGTGTACGGGACATGAGCAGTCTTTGGAGGAGTACCAGAACCCGAGGACGAGGTGATCACTGAGGATTTCTCCTGAGTATCTGCTTATTAGACTCTTTTATTTTTTGTTTAATAAACTATTGTATCAGACTTATCATCGGGTTGTTCCCCGAGATATATTTATTGAGACTTGATGTTGATTTATATTTCATATTGATGTATTCATTTCTGTGGATGAGATTAGTATATTAGACCCTTTCTGTTGTTTTACAGCTTAAGTACACCCTGATGGGTCCATTAAATTGGGTTTGCCCATCGGTGTATGTTGCTGGCCATTGCCACGTGGCTAGTCCCTCAGTATTTTGGGACTGGGGCGTGACATAGTTTTTATGGTGGGCCATGCAGGTCAACGACTAAATTGCTTCGGTTTTAACTTAGGAACTGAGCAAGCCTGCGACAAGGATAGGATAAGTTTTAGGATCTCATCTACTTGATTGAATCGTTCTTGATATCTATATTGGATTTGAATTAAATTCTTGACATGCATCCTGCCTTGATTCCTCCGTGTGCCTCTTATAGTTTATTTTGGATGCAGAGTAATGGATTCACGAGCAAACGATGAAACTCCTGCAAGAACACCACAAGGTACTGTAAACACCTATGGAGAAGATGAAGTGACGCCATTAAGTGGAGATCCTTCCACTCACCGAAGTAGTCAAGCAAATCAGCATGCCTCGAGAATCCAGCAAGATGATATTCTGTCGCAGTTTTCTCCACAGATGCCTATTTTTGCACAAGGGCAGGCTATGGACGGACAACAGATATTTAAAATAATCTAAGCAATAATGCAAGCTCAACAACATATTCAACAAGAGGCTCTGCGGAATAGCCTAGTATTCGCACTGGAGCAGGCGAATCTACCAGCACGACGACCATCGACGGGCTCTATCACCAATTTTTTCCAGGTGAAGCCCCGTACCTTTTTTGGCAAAGAGGAGCCCACTGAAGTTCATGAGTGGCTCACAAACACTCAATATCAATTAAAAATAACTGAGCTTCCAAGGGAACGTTGGATAACTGCTGTCCGGATGCAATTGACAGGCAATGCACATCACTGGTGGTTAACTGAGGAGACACGGCTCGGACCAGACCGAGTCACTTGGGAACAGTTCTCTAGAATCTTTCAGGAGATGTATATTCCATCTATTGCTCGATCAGAACTTCAGGACAAGTTCAATCGCCTCACTCAAGACAGTATGATAGTGGAAGAGTACAATACGGAGTTCATTCGTCTGAGTCGCTTTGCCCCTTCCCTGATCCCGACAGAAGAGGAGAAGGCTGAGAAGTTCTTCGATGGACTAAACTTTGAGCTACAGAGAATGATCGGATCCGTTGTACCTATATCATACATGGACGTCCTTGCTGCATCTCGACGTATGGAGCGCATCACCAGGAGAGAGTCCAACCTGAAGCGGCATTTTACATCAGCAGCAGCCAGAGCACCGCATGGAGAAGCTGCAAAGAAACCTCACCTGCATCAAGCACCACAGGGAGCTGTATCCATAGCCCTAACCCTTCCTACTTGTCACTACTGTGGCAAGGTAGGCCATATTGAGAAGGAGTGTAGACGTAGATTGGGATTGTGTTTAGCATGCGGATCCCGTCAGCATTCAGTGAGAGAATGCCCTGAGCGTCGAGAAGGAGCACCAATGGTAAACCAACAAGCTCTACTAACAACAGAAGGATATCAACCGAGGCCACCCTTGGCACCATGAGCAGCACTTTTCCAGCAAGCCCAGCAACAGCAGAGGATGCCACCACAAGGACGCGGACAAGCTTTTGCGATGACCTTGGAGGACGCACAGACTCGTGGAGTAGCAAATGCGCATAAGTTATTCATAGATGTCTAGTTCTAGTATTGCTTTAGCACATGCCTGTTAGTTCATGACATTAGCCTTAAACCTAGTAATGTTGAACTTATTAATAATTGATAACCTAGTTTTCCTAAGTTGTAGTTTTATTTGCTCTAACCAGATTTTCTTCACTCTTGAATTACCTAACTTTCATTGTCTAAGAAAATACTTTATTCCTTTCCTATGTGTTTTGTTTAACCCTCATCCTTCGAATTCTCCTTGATTATGATTCTTTGTCTGAGTGTCGTGCTTTGAACATGACTTACAACCGTGTCATCTCTTCTGACCGGTTAAGTCTCGTTATTCTTTGATTGTGAGGACGCAATCCTCTTAAGAGGGGTAGATTATAAACCCCCAAATTTTTCAGGAATTTAAAAATAAAATTTTGGAAATTTTTAATTAAATAAATCAATGTTTTTCTGGTATTAAATAATTTTTGTGATTTTATTAAATATTAAAGTATTATAAAAATAATATTTTTGGGTGTAAAATAAAATATTAGACTTATTGTAATTTTTTGGATTTTATTGGACCCCAGAACTATTTTTAAAAGACCTAAATTAATATTTTAATTAAACCAAAATAAACTCGATTAATTATTAAACCGAACCCACCCTGAACCGGACCAATCCTGAACCAACCCAACCCAGACCAACCCTAACGGGTCGGATCTGAACCCGCTGACCCAACCGGACTATCCGAACCCGACCCACAACCCCTTTGCTACAGTAAACCCTAATCCCCGAATTTTCCCCGCTGCTTCGCCTCCCCCGGTTGTTTTCCTGCGGCCGATCCGCCTGTAACCGCCGACCCTCCGGGTTCCCTCCTTGTAACCGTCGTCGACCTCTCCCCTATTTAAACCCCCAGCCGACCCGCTTCTCCACCACCGCCATCACCCTCCTCCGCTTCGACCTCGACCCAGCCCAACGCCGAGCTCCCCTCCGACGACCAGCTCCCCGACCCACCGTCAACCACCGCCTCCACTTCCTCGAGCCTCTCCGGCTATCACCATCACAATCACCCGCCCGTCGACCATTTTGTCGCCACCGACTGCCGCCCATCTCTCTCCAGCAGCCCGGCGACCTCGACCCGAGCTCCTCCGACGATCTCCACCGCTGCCAGCGACGACCAGCAGCCACAGCAGCGTCGTGCCCCATCGTCGACGTGCGCCGCGCTACCCCGCATTACGTGCCGTATAGTCGATTCCGACTCCGTATTATGGTAAGATTTTCTCTTTCCTCGCCGTCTCGTTTTTCGTTCTGTCGAATCATGCGCGTACACTGAGTGACCCTCTCGAACCCCGTATAACTCATTCGGGGTATCGCGTCCTATGGCGATCGCAAACTGTGACACAAAATCAGGAAAATAAATCCCCTTTTCTGAAAATTCAGAAAATGTCCCAAACTCTCTAGTTCGCGACCATTTTGCGACCAACCTGTTAAATGTTTTCAAAATTGGTTTGAACAGTAATTTAGACCATATGACCAAGTTTTAAACCCTATTTTAGTTTAATTTATTGAGATGTAATTTATAATTTATTCGAGGGTAAATTGGCCAAAAACTTGGTCTTTATAAAACACTGATTTTTTCGGAACTCTGTGTGCCCCGCTAAACGAGGCAACTTGATCGTGTGCAAACTTCACCAAAAGGTGCGTGTCGTTAATACGAATGTGTGGGATTTCGTGAAAGTTGATTTGGATGTGCATGCACACCGGAATCAACGCGTATCTATCGACAATGTCCCATATCGGCCATATTCTAAAACTCATTGTAACTTCGTGTACGCTCATCGTTTCGAAACGAAACTTATACCATCGGACTCGTAGCAATACGCTGGTCCTGTGACCCAAGTTTGGTTTGATTCTGATAACGTTGACAAAATGTCGTATCGTGGGCCCTACGTCTCCATTTAACGGGCAATTTTGTGATCGGCTCATCGGAATCCAGTTCTGGATATTTTGTTGGGTTCGTATCTTCATTCTGGACTTGTAGACACTAAGTTTGACAAATTTGGAGAATATTGTCTCTGGCATATTTTTTGGTGCGAAGTGGGCCACATGTGGACCCCGCTTTGACCAGAAACTGTCACTTTTGCCCCTGTGTCCAAATTGTACTTATGGATAGGCAATTCTAGCTATTTGATATCTTCTGAATCTGATGGTAACATTTATTTCAGTAACTAGAGGAGTACCTGCAGATCCTGCTGATACCAGAGCAGCAGTTGGAGTCCGAACCCCAAGCAAGTGTATCTTATCATACTTGCAGTAATTTGGTTCATATTATTCTCTTGAGCTATTTATGTGATATATCTATTCAACCTAGGATCGTGTGACATTACTTAACGTCCGAATAATATTCGGGTGTCAATACCGTATGCAGAGTTGTGTAACGTCACCTAGAGATTGATATCTTGACCCTATATATCTTCGTGCTTGCATTATCAAGTACGTTATACCATAGGACACTTGACACTGTTCATGAGACAGAATTTTTCTGAGATATTCATGGTGATTCTGTATAGGATACAGGATTCGTGACATATACTTTATACACATGCATAGATATCATTATGACTTGCTGCATTAGATATGATCTTGCGTGTCATGGACATGAGACGTGTGATTACATTGGGTGGAGAGAGTTTTACCATACTAAAAGGCTGATTATATATATATATATTATATTACTGGAGGTTCCTTAGACTCTGACACAGAGCTTTGGCACATTTATTGGCCCTTCGAGAAAATGCTACTATGGGTTTCCCCGACACAGAGCCTATAGTAGTCTCAGTCTGAGTATGATTAATGTTCTTAACTTGCATATCACATAGCTGGTTATATAGTTTGCCATATTCATTTATTATTGTACTGCATTTATTTGGCTTGAATTATTCTTGTACCTTGATATGTCCCCTGAGGACCTGGAATCCGGATTATGTCCCCAGGTTTAGCAGAGGAGATCTATCCCGAGGTGTACAAGACAGGAGCAGTACCAGAACCCGAGGACGAGGAGATCGCTGAGGATTTCTCCTGAGCATCTGCTTATTCTATACTCAGTCTTTGATGTTATTAGACTCTTTTATTTCTTGTTTAATGAACTATTGTATCAGACTTATCATCGGGTTGTTCCCCGAGATATATTTATTGAGACTTGATTTTGATTTATATTTCATATTAATTTATTCATTTCTGTAGATGAGATTAGTATATTAGACCCTTTCTGTTGTTTTACAGCTTAAGTACACCATGATGGGTCCATTAAATTAGGTTTGCCCATCGGTGTGTGCTGCTGGCTATTACCACGTGGCTAGTCCCTCAGTATTTTGGGACTGGGGCGTGATAAGAATAAATTTATAGGATCTCATCCACATGTTGACACATTCTTGACCTCTATATCGGACTAAAATAAATTTTTTGACTTGCATCATGCTTGATTCAACTGTTCAACCCTACACTATTCCCGATAAAAGAATAGAAGGCGAAGAAATTCTTTGACGGACTAAGCTTTGAACTACAGAGACAGATTGGTTCCGTTATACCTACTTCTTATATGGACGTGTTTGTCACAGCTCGACGTATGGAGCGCATCCACAGGAAGGAGTCAAGCCAGAAGAGACCGTACGCATTAGTACCAGCTCGAGCACCACACGGAGAGCCTGTAAAGCGACCCCAGATGAGTCTACCACAGAGAGCAGCATCACGAGCCCCATCCATTCCTACTTGTCACTACTGTGGCAAGGTATGCCATATTGAGAGAGAGTGCAGATGCAAATTGGGATTATGTTTATCTTGCGGATCCAGTCAGCATTCAGCCAGGGATTGCCCTGAGCGCCGGGGAGGAACATCGATGGTTCATCGACCCGCTTTACTAGTACCGAAGCCAGTCCAGCAGCCACATCGACTAGCTTATCCAGCACCAGGAGCATCATAAGCGGAAGATGGAGGATTTAGACCACGAGCACCGGGATGATATCAGCCGAGGCCACCTTTGGCATCACAGGAAGCACCCTTCCAACAGGCCCAGCAACTACAGAGGGCACCACCACAGGGACGTGGACAGACTTTTGCGATGACAGTGGGGGTGGCACGTGTAATGCCCCACTCCACGTCGGCATTATATATCAAGGTGAGTGGGCAGAACTTCGTTCTCTGATTCTTGCACGCATTAATAATAAATTTGAGTTTTTGCTTGCTTGTTTTCATAAGAGAATGATAGAACCTGCCTTGCATGCTAATAAATGAACTCACCTAGCTTGTCTATAAAACGAACATGTCTGCTTAACTAAAAGACCCTAAATCGCTTGTCTAAAATTATGTGTTTGCATGAACATGTTTACTATCACCTATGCTCTGAGAGAACCATATCGTGTGCCTGAATGTGTTCAAAGATAAGGCGGCTTGCCCTGCAACAATAAAATATCGTCTGATGGTTCGTCTCGTCTGTATACTAGAGTTTATTTGATAGTGTTCCATGCATTCGCATCGGTCGGACAAAGGCTATTGGTGGAGAGCTGAACTGTATGTGTCACGGCTGCTACAGAGATAGTGGAAAGCAACCATGAGTCACAGTTGCCAATAGCATCAGATAAATGAGTCATTGGTTTGCTGGATCAACCGCTGCCGATCCTGAGATACTCGTGGACTGCACTGCATATATCTAGTTCATTGTGTTGGCTTGGATAGAGGACTGCCCCTAAGATATGCATTTGTGTGTCAAGATGTGGATTTGTCCCTAGAGTCTCACGAGACACGCTGCGCACACCCTGAAACAGAACAATGGCTTGTCTTGCTTATATCGCATATGAAACTCTGCTTTCTAAATATGTTTCCAAAATAATATAATTTGACTTCGTTCTATCCTGCATGTAACGAACCTAGGTAAAACTAGAAAGATCACTATTAATGCAATATTTTACAACATGATTACTTAGTGTTGGTTTTATTGAATGCTTGCTTTTGTTCAGTTGTTTTATCTCACCAGTACTTATAAAAGTGCTGATCCACCAACAGTTTACTTGCTTGTAGGTACTGGATCGTCCGAGGGAGCGATAGACCTGCCTCATCCCCAAGACCCAAAAAATTCTGGTTTCGATTGTGCCTCGAGTTGCTATCATATAAAGGGGAATAATGTATGGAACGATGCCTATGTAATCAAAGAACCAAGTCCCTCGATTTGCCCCAAATACTCAGTTGGCTAAATGCATTGCATTACAATAATGTCCCTCCGCTTCTTACTTGATTGATGCGATGATAGCCAAACAAACTTAAATGATGTTGCCTAGTGCGGGCGCAATCCCAGGCTCGCACGGCATCATGTCCCGGTATCAAACGGGCCATGCGTGCCCCGTCCGGTGCGCCGAGGCACGGTGATTCGCGTCCGGTACGGCGGAGAGAGCGGTGGTCCGGGTGGTCCCTCGGGGCCGGGGTGTGATAGAATGGTATCAGAGCGAAAATAATTTCCTTGCCCAATCCGTTGCTATGACTCTGAGATTTGCCCGATATAGTATTGTAATAGAGCGTTCCATACAATAAGTCCTTAGATATCCTCAAAGCTGTACAAATATTTTTTGGACTTGATTTACTTGATTGTTTCGATTGAGTACGGCGAGGGATGAGGACTATCGCTGCTCGAAATATCGAGAAGTTTATCCTTGAAGTTTCGAGGATGAAACTTTTTGTTGGTGGGTAAGTATGTAGTGCCCCGCTCTGTGTCGACATTATGTATCAAGGTGAGTGGACAAAACTTCATTCTTTGATTCTTGTACGCCTTAATAATATATCTGAGTTTTTGTTTGCTTATTTTTATAAGAGAATGATAGAACCTGCCTTGCATGCTAATAAACGAACTCACCTAGCTTGTCTTTGAAACGAACATGTCTGCTTAACTAAGAGACCCTAAATCGCTTGTCTAAAAGTATTTGTTTGCATAAACATGTTCACTATCGCCTATGCTCCGAGAGAACCATATCGTATGCCTGAATGTGTTCGAAGATAAGGCATCTTGCCCCGTAATAATAAAATATCGTCTGATGGTTCGTCTCGTCTACATACTAGAGTTTATTTGATAGTGTTCCATGCATTCGCATCGGTTAGAAAATGGCTATTGGTGGAGAGCTGAACTACATGTGTCACGGCTGCTACAGAGATAGTGGAAAGCAACCATGAGTCACAGCTGCCAATAGCATCAGATAAATGAGTCATTGGTTAGCTGGATCAACCAATGTCGATCCTGAGATACTCGGGGACCGCACTACATATAGCTAGTTCATTATTTTGGCTTGGATAGAGGACTGCCCCTAAGATATGCATTTGTGTGTCTAGATGTCCATTTGTCCCTAGAGTCTCATAAGACACGCTGCACACACCCTGAAACAGAACAACGGCTTGTCTTGCTTATATCGCACATGAAACCCTATTTTCTAAAGATGTTTCCAAAATAATGTAATATGACTTCATTCTATGCTGCATGTAACAAATTTAGGTAAAACTAGAAAGATCACTAGTAATGCAATATTTTACAACATGATTACTTAGTGTTGGTTTTATTGAATGCTTGCTTCTGTTCAGTTGTTTTATCTCACCAGTACTTATAAAACTGCTAACCTACCAATAGTTTACTTTCTTGTAGGTAATGGATCTTCCGAGGGAGCGATAGGCGTGCCTCATCCCCAAGACCCAAAAAATTTTGGTTTTGATTGTGCCTCGAGTTGCTATCGTATAAAGGGGCATAATGTATCGAACGATGCCTATGTAATCAAAGAACCAAGTCCTTCAATTTGCCCCGAATACTCAGTTGGCTAAATGTATTGCATTGCAATAATGCCCCTTCGCTGCTTACTCGATTGATGCGATGATAGCCAAACAAACTAAAACGATGTTGCCTTCTGCGGGCGTAACCCCAGGCTCGCACGGCATCACGTTCCGAAATCAAAGGGCCATGCGCGCCCCGTTCGGTACGCCGAGGCCCGGTGATTCGCGTCCGGTGCGACGGGGAGAGCAGTGGTCTGGGCGGCCCCTCGGGGCCGGGGTGTGACAGCACGGACTCGAGAAGTAACGAGTATGGGTAAGATTTATTCTTATCATAACTAGCTATACTAACGAATATTCCTAGTAATACTTTAGCATGTGCCAGTTAGTTCCATTCCCTTGTCTATACCTACTATTATGTTAGCATAAACTTGTTAGTCTAGATTATTAATATATAAGTGGTACCCAAGTTTTCAGAAGTTGTAGTTGACCCTCGCTCTAATCAGACTCCTTTACTCTTGAGTCACTTATCTCTCATTGCCTAGGAAAAAGTTTTTATTGCTTCCCTATGTGTTCTGCTTGAATAAAATCCTAACCCTTCCTCTCGATTTCTTGTTCATGATCCCTTATCCTTTGTGTCATGCTTCAACGAATGTCATACAACCGCGTCATCTCTTCTTGAGCAAACCTTTCCTGACCGGTTATGTTTCATTTTTCTTAATTACGAGGACGCAATTCTTTTAAGGTGGGTAGATTGTGAGCACCCTGATTTTTATATAGGATTAGTTCAGTAATTAATAATTATTTTTTTATTTTAAATATTTATTCGATAATTTAATTGAACTTTGGAAACCAACCACCATGGTTTTAAGATCTTGAGTGCAACACTAGACTTTTTCTTCCAACCAACCTAGCATGCTTGACTTAGACGAGTCCAATTAGGCTCCTACCATGACTGTCACTCACAAATTCGCAATCCCATGACATGTTTTGGTCGCACAACTTTCGCAACATAATTACGAAAAAATGGTGATTAATTAACCCTTGTGTCATAGCGTACGATTTTAACACGCCATCCCAACCCATTGCTTCTAACTAAATACATACTATGAGCCTAATTGGTCCTATTACGCACATGACACTCGAGTTGCATTATTCGAACTACATGCATGCTCCCAATATAATATTAAGTGGAAAATAGAATTTATGGATTTATTTAATTAATTTAATATTCATTCATATTTGGTAAATATCTTTTGAATTAATATGAATTGGGTTATAAATTATTTGTTGGAACAAATATAAATTTTTTAGAATTTTTTTCAAGTACCTAACTATTTTTGGAATTTTTTTTACATATAATATTGACTAAATAAAGCAAAAGAAAGAAAAAGAAAAGAAATAAAACAAATCCTAACTACTCTACCCAACCCGTGAACAGGAGACCCCAACCCATCAAACCCCTTCTCATATATATATATATATATATATATATATATATATATATAAGCATTACAACAAAACCCTAACCCTAATCCTAAACCACCTCCACCATCACCCAAGCTGGACCCCGACCACCCAGGCGACCACATTGACCCCGACCACCCAGCCGAAGCAGCGTTAGAGCGCCGCCGTAGATCCGCCCCCGTGCGGTGTACACAGCAGCAGTAGCCGTGAGGCCCCCCTTCGTGCAGAGTTTTATCCCTCCTCGCTCGTCCGTTTTGTATCCCATCTTCACTGGTATGTTTAAAACCAAAGCCCCTAGGATTTCCTTCAAGTGGAACGAATTTAGGCATCCGTGTTTGATTAAAAAATCGACCGAAAGTTTGCCGAAAAACTGTTCAACAGTTCAATAAATTCAGTCTTTGTACCCATGTTCATGTCCAATTTTCTACCAACTAATTAATTATTTTCAAAATATAATTGAAAGGACTTCTTCATAATATAACCAAGATTTTTACTTTTTTTAGTTTTTATTAGTTTGCTTTATTGGTTAAATTATTCTGATTCCAAAACGACCAAAAACTTATTTTTAAAGAACCCAAATTCTCTGATACGGGGTGCATCCCACCAAACGAGGCCACGTCATCGCATGTGGATTGCACCAAATGGTGCGTAACATAAACACAAACGTGTGGGCTTTCGTGAAACTTGATTTGGACGTGTGTGCACGCCAAAAATAACATGTATCCGTCGAAAAATACCGTATCGGCCTATTCTGACACCTCGCCATAACTTTGTGTGTACTTGTCGGTTCGCTATGAAACTTATGACATTGGATTCGCAGCATTACGCTGGTCCTGTGATCCAAGTTTGGTTTGAATCTGAGAACGTTGACGAAACATCGTTTCATGGGCCCCACGGTTCCATATGACGGGCGATTTTGTGATTGGCTCATCAAAATTCAGTTATGCATGTTCTGTTGGGTTCGTATCATTGTTCTGGAATCATAAACACTAAGTTTGAAGAATTTGGAGAACTTTTTCTCCAGCAAGTTTTTTGGTGCAAAATGGGCCACATGTGGACCCCGCTTTGACCCAAAACTGTCAATTTTGCCCCTGTATTCAAATTGGACTTATGGATAGTCAATCCTAGCTATTTCAAGTATTCTAAGAATACTGGTGATGTTTGTTTCAGCATTCAGAGGTGTACATACAGATTCTACTTTCCCAGGAGTAGTTGACGGAGTTCAAAACCCCGGCAAGTATACCTTGCCAAACTTGCAGTAGATCATGTTATATTATCTTCTTATATTTATATATATAAATATATAAATATATATATATATATATATATATATATATATATATATATATATATATATATATATATATATATATTCTTGTGATGTGCCTGGTCAACCTAGGACCGTAAGATATTTTTTAGCATCCGAACAAGATTCGGGTGTCGACGTCGTACGCGGAGTTGTGTAACGTCACTTAGAGAGTTGATTTCACGATCCTATTTTTACGTGCTTGCTTTACCAAGTACACCATACCATAGGACACTTGATACTATTTTATGTGACAGAATTATTTTGAGTTATTCATGGTGATTCTGTATAGGCTTACAGGATTCGTGATATGAGACTTGCATATTATATAGATATCATTATAACTCGTTGTACTAGATAGAGGTCATGATGTTGCGTGTTATGGACATGAGACATTGTGGATATGAGATATGAGGTTACATTAGGTGGGGAGAGACACACATGCTACAGGCTGATTATGTTATATATATACTATGTTACTGGAGGTAATTTAGTCTCTATACCAGATCTTGGCACATTACTGGCCCTATGAGATACTATTTGCTGCTATGGGATCCCTGACATAGAGCCTGTAGTGGTCTCAGCCAGAGTACTAGTGCTGCTCTTATTTCTATTTTACTTAGCTGGTTACATAGCTTGTCCTGAGGATCTGTTCTTACTTACTACATTTTATTTTGGCTTGAGTGTTTATTGTACCTTGTTATGTCCCCTGAGGACCTGGATCCGAATTTTGTCCCCAGGTGTAGAAGAGGAGAGCTATCCCTAGGTTTACGAGGCAGGTGCTACTATTGGAGACGTACATGTTGCTGAGGACGGGGTTATTCCGGAGGATTTCTCTTGAGAATACAGTATTCTCATCATTCATTTATTATGCTTAGTGTTCTTAGATATTTGATCTTGTAGTGACTTCTGGATATTGTACTTGGAGTTTTTTTCCATTTTGATGACGGATTATTCCTCGTGACATTATTTATATTGCTTAGTTGGATAGATCATTTTATATTATTGTGACTGGACTTGTCTTTTATGATTTTTTTACTTATTGTGGATGAGATTTGATATATAAACTGTGACATGTATCGTAGACCATTTTATATGTATTACAAGTTAAGTACACTCTAACGGGTTTATTAAATTGGATTTCTCCATTGGAGTTGTGCTGCTGGCCATTGCCATGCGGCTAGTCCCTTGAAATTTTGGGACTGGGGCGTGACAACTGTGGAGTGTTGAAGATGGGCAATGGAGATGTGTCGAAGACGGTTTCCATTAGAGATGTGCATTTGAGGACAAAGACGGGTGTAGTTCTTGTTCTCAAAGATGTCCGTCATGTCCCTGATATCCGTTTCAACCTGGTATCGATTGGAAGGTTGGATGACGAGGGTTTCTTCAATCTCTTTGGGAACAATCAGTGGAAGCTTTCTAGAGGTTCAATGGTGATTGCCGAAGGAAGCAAGAGGTCTGGACTCTAATATATGGAAGGGGGCACACAAGGGACATATGAGGTGAATGCAGCTAGTGATGCGTCTACCGAGTTATGGCACAGGAGGTTCAGCCATATCAACGAGAAGGGGATGAGCTACATGGTGAATAGGATGGTGATTCCAGGACTGAAGTCTACAAAATTGGAGAGAGGCACGTATTGTTTGGCGGAAAAGCAAAATATGATGTCTTTCCAAAGTCATCCAAGTTCAAGGAAGCCGACGCTGCTCGAGTTGATTCACTCGGATGTCTGCAGTCCTATGAAGGTAAAATCCATTGGTGGTGCTTCTTCTTTTATGACATTTATTGATGACTATTCCAGGAAAGTTTGGGTCCATTCCATAAAAACCAAGGATCAGGTGCTGCCCACTTTCAAATAGTTTCACGCCTCTGTTAAATGGGAGACTAACAAGAAATTGCTATGTGTCCGGTCAGACAATGGTGGCGAGTATATCGGTCCCTTTGATGCTTATTATAGAGAGAAAGGGATACGACACTAGAAGACTCCATCAAAGATACAGCAGCTCAACGGTGTAGCAGAGCGCATGAACAGGACGCTGATAGAGAGGGTACGGTATTTGCTGTCAGAAGCAAACTTTTCAGGCAGCTATTGGGGTGAGGCACTTTACACAGATGTTTATGTTATTAATTTATCTTCTAGTCCTCCTTTGCAGGGTGATGTACCTGACAAAGTATGGTATGACAAAAAGATGTCATACAATCACCTGCAAGTATTTGGTTGCAAGGCCTTTATTCATGTATCGAAGCACGAGAAATCCAAACTTGAGTCAAAGACGAGACGGTGCGTCTTTGTCAATTTTGGTCGGGATGAGTTTGACTATAGACTCTACGACCCAGTGGGAAGAAAGTACTACAGAAGCAGGGATGTGGTATTCTTCGAGGATCAGACCATGACCAACACTCAGAATTCTGAGATATCTTCTGAGGCTGAGGAATTGCATGAGTTAGAGTCATTTTGCTTCGTGCTATTTCTAGAGTACATCGTAGAGGATCCAGTTATGGGGGAGCTAGTACATGAAGTTGCTCCCAACCATGATCATCAGCCTGTTGATCATGGTCAGGGTGACCCTCAGGAGGATGAACATGCCGAGGAGGCAGTTCCTGAAGGGGAGGAGGTTGTTGATATACAGCCATCACCAGTTGTTCAATTGAGGAGAAGCGACAGAGAGCATCAACCATCTACGAGATACTCATCGGGTGAGTATGTGCTACTAAATGACGGAGGAGAGCCCAAAAGCTTTGTAGAGGCTATAGAAGACGAACACAGGCATGAGTGGATGGAGGCTATATAGGAGGATATAAGTTCTTTACAGGCCAACTCTACTTATGATATAGTATGATTGCCAAAGGGCAAAAAGGCTTTAAAAAATTGATGGGTGTTAAGAGTGAAGCAGATAGATGACGCTACTCGCCCTCGATACAAAATGAGGCTGATAGTTAAAGGCTACGGTCAGCGGAAAGGCATAGATTATGATGAGATCTTTTCACCATTTGTCAAGCAGTCGTCTATTCGGGTGGTACTAGCATTGGCATCCAGTTTTGACTTAGAGGTCGAGCAGATGAAAGTAAAGACGGCATTCCTCCCCGGTGATCTTGAGAAGGAGTTATACATGGAGCAACAAGAGGAATTATGTGAAAAAGACAAGTCACACTTGGTCTGTCAGTTGAGGAAGAGCTTGTTTGGTCTGAAGCAGGCTTCGAGGCAGTGGTAAAGGAAGTTAGAGTCATTTATGGGAGATCATGGTTATGCACGAATGACGTCGAACCATTTTTTAGCGGTATCGTGGCAATCGCGGTTAGAGAAATATATTTTGTTTTATCGACGACAGAGGTATAGTATATTGCGGTGACCGAGGCTTGTAAGGAGTTATTGTGGATGAAGAAGCTATTACAGGAAATGGGACTAAAGCAACAGCAGTATCCTTTGCTTTGTGATAGCTAGAGTGTAATTCATCTTGTGAAGAACCAGATATTTCATAGCCTATCCAAGAACATTGATACTCAGTATCATTGGATATGTGATGTGGTTGATAAGAAGGAAGCGGCGCTTGAGAAGGTTCATACTGATAGCAACGGAGCAGACATGTTCACAAAGATTCTTCCAAGTAGAAAGTTTGAGTACTGTAGGCGGATCGTCGGGATGACGACCCACTCCATATAGTTGTGAAGGAGGAGATTTTTTAGAGTGGGTAGGATTCCCAACATATGTAGAGATCATTCTGGAGTGCGACGAGCGTCGTCTGTGTGTCAGAGAAGCTCGGGGAGGCGATGAGGGCCATTCGAGAAGTCGAAGAAACTCGGGAGCAGCAAACAAGGAAGTGGGGGGCTGTTGGAAACAGGCCTACCGAGTTCAGACCAAACTCGATTCCCCAGGCCGAGTTCGGGACAAAATCGGTCTGGGTGCTACAGAAGCTTCAGAGAGCTGATGTTTCGTTCACTAGCAAATCACTGACTCGGGCCAAATTTGATCCGAGTTCGGTCGGTAGGCTGAACTAAAATTTTGAGGTATTTTATACACCGTTGGATCGTATCCTATGGTTCAGGTTGGTTGCGAGTTAGGAAGTACAAGTTACATTTTTCTAACCCTAACATATGCAACAAGGAGAGAAAATGAGGCAAGAGTATTATTGCAACTTTAGGAATGAGAAAGAAGGATTGGAGGCTGTTTCGGAGGAGGAGATCAACTTTGGGTAATTTCTCATTGCCTTCTATCTTTGTGGTATAATCTATTTTCTATTCCTAAGTGTTGTGGAGATCCATGTTGGATCAGGAGGAGCTTGTAGATGGTTTATTCTCTTTATTTTATTAGTGGAGGTTTTTCAGGTTTGACTCCGATCGTCCCATAGTTTTTTCCATCTGGGTTTTCTACAAAAAATATCTGTCTATGATTTGTGTTTGGCGTTTTTGGTTTGTATATTTTGCTCGATTCTCTCGCAGGTACTCTCTGGTTTGGAAAATAATTTCTTTGTTTCATTCCCAATAATATATATATACTTTTTGTATGGAATATATAATGGAGCATCAAAGAGGGTAAAGAGACTTTTGATCGCGAAAGCAACTTAGAATTGAAACGAATTAAAATGAGGATCCAAGGAAGTAATGCCATATTCTAATACCATTTATCACATCCTGATTCTGCAGAACCAAATATAGCTACTAGAAATGATGTTGTACTAGTCTAGATTGTATGTGTACAAGACATGAAGATCTACAGATAATGGTGTATCTCGAAACAATGACGTTGCAGCAAAATAAACATAGTCATATTGAAATCACAACCGAACATACAAAAAGAATCTCTTTATTGATATAATTACAGCGGAATATAAAGTCTTGCAGGAAAATACAAAGACTCTTAATATCCAACTAAATATGCCAACTTGGCTTACAACACACATATCTCAACTCTTGCTCACAAAGGATTTATATTGTTCTATACACCATGTCCTCTATATAAAAGAATCATCTCCGACCACACATATTCAAGATGCCAATCCGAGCTCCAATGCCTTGCACGTCCAAGCAAATCTCTGTACCGGGGTGGGTAGGTGGGTGGATGGGTATCAGTACATTGTTGTATGTTGGTGAATGAGATAACCCACTCGCCTAAACCAATACTACTAAACATGTGAAGCATACAATTTATATAGTGTTCTTGCTATTTAGAGTATGATTGGTAGACAATTAAATCCATGTTATATAGTGAAGTAGGAAGTATGTATACATATCATATTGATAACATAAGTGACAGCATGAAGCATGTAACCATACCACCTTTTAATGATTTCTTACCACAATCGATGTGGCCATCCCTTCATAAAACAGTGGTGAACGCTTACCGTGCATGCATAAGACATATATTAGAATGCATCTTGTCTATATGAGATCATTGATGAATTGACAACACGAAGGATATTACATTGTATTATGACATGTCCTTTCAGAGCAGGTTGCTAGCCTTAATAAAGTTCCAGTAATACCGCGTTCTCGGAAGCATGTTACAGATAGTTTTCTCCTGGGTCGATACGATCTCGATGCCCAGAAGATCATTCGAGGAAAACCAAACATTGTGAACAAGTTATCCATGACCACGTAAATACGTGAACAATTTAACTATAAATGCATGCATGGTACATAAAACATAAGTAAAGCAATGACATATCGATCATTCTCACGCTATCAATATACTCATTCCATATTCCGGTAGGCGGCCCGTAGGTCCCAAACATACCGACCATCCCGTGGTCCCGTGGTACCAAACCACAATCCAACAGTCTGTGGCACCGTGGTATGACTGTCTGTTTCTCATACGAAGTCTACCAATCACATATCGATAGTTTCGTGTTATCGTACCATAATTGTCCTCTTCTCCGACGAAGCTCACTACATAAATATCATGCATAGATGCACTCAACAGTTTCATATTCTCAGTATTACAACATGAATGGTGACTTTCATTTGTCAGTTACAATCTACCAAGCTCCATTGATCTACGAACATTGCAAGACAAGAAGGAAATTTATTTTAGGGTTATTTATACTAACCTCCCTTATGTTTTATGTTTATTACGCGGACCTTTCTTATTTTGAAAATAATTACATGGACCTCCCATATGCTTTATGTTTTAAGGGTGGCTAGTGTAATAACCCTTTACATAAAATACAAGGTAGATCCGTGCAATAAACATAAAATATAGGAGAGGTCGGTGTAATTATTTTCAAAATAAGGTAGTTTCGTGTAATAAACATAGAACATAAGGGAGTTTACTGCAAATAATCTTTCATTTTATTAAGGATGTAAAGGAGTATAAAAGAAGGGCCAGAGAACTATCCACCTATACAAATTTGCATATCGCTCCGACCGAACCGATACATCATGATTCCTCAAAGACGTAATTTGACATGATCTATGATCTTCTTAACTAGTAAAACCATATAAGCAAGCCGTGCTCCACAATCATCCAATCCGATCAGAATAAGCAAGTCTCCATCACCATTCAATTCTCGCGATTGTTCGTACAGCTCATCACCAACCTGTCGATTTAATATGATTGTTGGGAGGATTATTTAGGGTTTTTTTGGATAGTTGTAACTCCTTGGAAATATGAAAATGATAGTTTTAACAAGTTGTAATGCAATTGGTGTCACTTTCAAAAATATGTTTTGGATACATGGTTTTTATCTGAGTTCCATAGTAAATTTGTTTGGATGGAAACATGAAAGTGGAAGTAGATATTGATTAACGAATAATTAACAAAAATTAACACAAAATTGAAAGTAGAAATTAACAAATATTGGAAGTAGAAATTCCAATATTGGAAGTAGAAATCCCAATATTTGGATAGCAACATGAAAGTGGAAGTGTGAATTGAAAGTAACAAAAAATTAACAAATATTAATTAACAAATAATTAACAAAATTAACAAAATAAATTATTTAATGAAAAATTAACAAAAAAATAATTAATGAAAGCTAATTAACAAAAATTAATTAAAAATTTATATTAAATAACATAAAATTAACATAAAATTATTATTTTTAATTAACAAAAAAATTAATTATGAAAAAATATTACTTAATGAAAAATTAATTAATAACATATTCTAAAAGTGTGTCCCTATTCAGTTGAAGAAAAATAACAAAAATCTATTAATTAATAAATTATTAATCTAATTGAATAAATATAGAAAAATAGTACCAAAACTCTACTTGCAACGAGTTCCACTCATTTTCTACTGCAACTCATAAACTCTCCACTTGCAACAAAATTCTCAACTTCTAATGAACTTGTAATGGCTAGCCAAACATCGAAACAGTCTTCTCTTGGGTGTAGATGTATTAAAAGTACATTAAAAATGACACTTTCAATGCACTTTCAATACAATTACAACAATTCAAACGTACGAGATGAGCTCAGCTTTGACGCACTTGCAAAAAAAAGACTATTTGTAATGCACTTACAGACAATCCGGCCACCCCTTAATGGTGAAAGTTATTCTGAGCAGAATAACTTTTGACAAGTTCTCGACCAGCGAGCATCAAAGAAAGAAAAAAAATTATGATACAGCTGATACAGTCGATGTATGACAAGTGGGCCTCCTCTCTTGCTTCATAAAATGTGTAATATAAATTTTTCAGAAGGGCCCACTTGTCGTACACCAGTTGTATCAAAGTCTCTCTCTCAAAGAAATGCCTAAAGGGGTCTCTATTATCAAAATTTTATCTAAAAGATTATAGGACCACTAACAAAGGGTTAATAGATCACAGAGGACTTCAAGTTTTTCTTAAAGATAATATTCAAATCTAGAGTATAACGTTGTTCAACCCTAATTTTGTTGAATACCTATGCGTCGAATTTGGGTCCCCAATTGGGACAGGTGAGATTTGTGTATATTTGGTTTAAGGCAGTATAGGGTCCCTTTTACTATGGGAATAATATTATGCCAAAGAGTAGGAAAATTATGTCCAAGTAAATAAGTTGCTTCATAATTAACTAGAGGGTACTTATCAGTACACGATAATTTACTGACCATCTACAAGATTTTCTCAGATGCAAAGTTTGCTTGGAGGTGGTGAGACGTTTGAGTTCGGTTGACAACTTGTATCAGATCGTCTAAATATAGTCGGTCCTGGACCAGGGCAGCCAGGGCAACCATCCATGTCAGCCCCCTTTCCCGGTGAACATTAGTGCATTTTCTCCTTGGCGTACTTTGGTGCACAATGTTTGCTAGTCCGGCCATTGTTTAGACCAGACCCACGAGTTTTGGAGAGAGTTGGTTCGGTTTGGTTGGTGGAATGTGTGGCTTAGATGGGTTTGAGTGATCCAACGATCCACATCTCTAACATAAACCTATATATTCCCATTTTTTTTCTCTTCTCATTATCTTTCTATCCCATAGGTTTTCTCTCCCTTCGTAGGCAAGTAAATCTTGCACAAGAAGAAGAACCATGAATTTATGCGTACTTTTTTTAAACCCCCTAATTTTTAATTTTTAATTTTTAATTTAAGTTTTTTATTAAATTATTGGATTTCTTTTAGTTATTTTATTGATTAATTAGAAAATAAATTCTTTGATTTAATTACTTATATAAATAATTATTTTTAATTATTTTTAGGCTATTTTAGAATTTCTTGGATTTTTCTAGAATTTTTGGGTAATTAAAACCTATGAAACGTAATTTTCAAGGACTTTCATGATTTACAGTAAGACCATGTTATCATATTTTTCTACCAAACATTTATTTTAAGGTTAAAATACTTAAATATATTTTTTATAATTTATTTAATTTTTTTTGAATTTATTTGGATTTATTTGGTTTTAAAATAGGCTAATAACTAACTTTTTAGGACTTTTAGAAATTATTGTACAAGGCAAGGAACATTGAATGGACCGAAGTAATTTTTTAGGGTTTATAATAGTATTATATATTTTTCTAAAAAAATTTCAGAATTTTTGAAATATTTTTAAGACTTATTTTGAGTTAAATAGGTAAAACTAACTTTTAGACATTCTAGTAATTATAGTAGCAAACCTATGAATATAAAAATGTCCCAAGTATTTTTCTAGGATTTTTGGGTTCAAAATATATTTTTGATAATTTTTTTAGATTTTTATGATTATTTTTAATATTTATTTTGAGTTTTTTAGATTTAAAATAATTTAAATAATTTTTTGATAAAGGCAAATCAAAAATAAATAATATAAACAAACCACCCAACCAGATTCTGACACGTGTCCAGTCTATCCCTTTTTTCAGCCGCCAACCAACATATATATATATATATATATATATATATATATATATATATATATATATATATATATATTTATAACCCTAGTCTGCCGACTTTTTAATATTGAGGAGAGTCTGCCGACTTTTTAATATTGAGGAGAGAGAGGAGAGAGAGAAGGGAGATTGGTTCTTCGTGTTCTTCCACTTTCCGAGGCCATTACTCCTAGTTCCGAACTCCAAACGCATTCTCGCTTCTTTTGTTGGAACCATATAGAGTTAAGAATTCTGAATATGCAATTTGTTTCATAATATTATGAATATTAAATTCTAAAAAATTCGTAGAGTACCACATGTCCGAAATTATATGTGTCTCGGTATTTTTGCGATTTCGGGAGAACCAGAATCCGAATCATAAACCATTTGAAGTTTCGAAAAGCTAACATCGAGTACATCGACATATGTTTTTCCCAAAAATTAAATCGAATTATTTATGTGTTGTTAATTCCGTGGAACTTCTAGGTTAGCAATCAACCCTCGTTGAGTAATACGATTTTGTATGTACAATAATTTTCTAACGATTTTGAATTCGGACGAGCCATAAATTTCAGCATACTTGTGACACTAAAATCTATAGTAATTCATGCACAAAAGTTAATTTTGTGTCGGTTGACTTTTTAGTCAACGGATTGTCTCGATTTGCGTGCCACGGGTCCCAAAATTCATAAAAATAAATATATTATTATAAATTCCAGAAATTACTAAAATTCTAGTATTAATGATTAAAATAGTATTTTAGGAAAATTTATTCAGAATTTAAATAGATTAGAATAGACACATATTCAACCGCTTTTGCAGTCTAACTTGTTTTATTTATGTAACGGGGTAGATTAGACGACGTCTTGAGTTACAACTTCATCATTTTTTGGAACATGCAAGTATACCTTACCAAATTTCTTACAGTACTTTGCATTATTTTTATATCTTCATATATTCATTATATGTGCTTTCTTTTCGGTAATAATTATATATTATATATGTTGACACACACTTGACACATAGTATCATGGAAGGGGAGGACAGTCAGTAGGCGTATGGGCTACCCAATTCGGTAAGCTGTAGTAACTAGACGCACTATGATATTTGTGTCACGATGGTCGCTACCCTTGAGGTATGTCAGCTTCTGGTGTCACGATGGTCGCTACCCTCGAGGTATGTCGGTCGATAGTACGTGTGTGTGTGTGTGTGTGTGTGTGTGTGTGTGTGTGTGTGTGTGTGTGTGTGTGTGTGTGTGTGTGTGTGTGTGTGTATTCATGAGTTATGAGATAGTGTATCTGTTAGAGTACCTACACCTGCCCATACGTCGAAGGTTGTTCTCATTATGCATCTTTCATATGGATTGTCTAGTGCAATGTACTTGTATATTTTCTGTTTATTCTTTATGCATGTTTTACTGTATTCAATTGGCATGTTATTTTTTGTATCTTGTTACGTCCCTCTGAGGACCTGGTCCCTTGCCAGGTGTAAACGATCATGACTATTTGTATGAGCATGGACCAGGACTTGCTACTTTATTCTCTTTCGAGGAGACCTTTCCTTCGAGCCTCTCTGATCACTAGATGATGTACTTATTATATTTTCTTTTATATTCTAGTTGGTAGTGGATTTGTCTCCACCCTACTATTTAGTTTCTTTGGATATTTCAGACGATCATTTTGATCTATTTGCTTAGTTTATTTATTGACTTGTGTTGTTGATGATATTATTATTACCTGTGACTTGTGACAAAATATACCACTTACGAATTATTATTCATATTACAGCGTACGTATGTGTTATGGTTTTCATATATTGAAGTAGCCATATACATATGGCTGGCATGCTTACTATTTATGTTCCTACGTATTTTGGGACTGGGGCGTGACACTTTTATTTCTTATTGTTGGGACTGAACACCCCTTCATCTTTAATACTAGTTGTCTTGATTTTTTTGGTTGGAATTGCATGGATCTGAGTTTGGGTCTATGGGTTGACTTTTGTTTTCCTGGGGTTTGATCTCCCAAAAACTTTATGCTTTACAAAACTAATTAGCTCATAGTGTAGAGCACCATATTTTAAATAACTTTGTTTTTGGTCGTGCTTGTTTTTGAGTCCAGCTAAGTTCAGTGCTGAAACTTGATTCAATATGTATACCAAAATGGCTGACTAGAGAAGAAGAACAGTGCCCTATGAAGAGTATGCAAGATGACCCCTTTGGTATAGAAATACGTATGTTTCACTTCAGACACATTGGTGTGCTGTCCCAATTCTTCGTACATACTAATCATACTGTACTCAGTCTCCTAGCAAAAGTGTGCCAGTCATACTCCTTGAGTCAGTGACGCACTTTCGAGAAGAAAACTCAGTTGGCATAATTTGTGGTATTTAATCAATTTCTCCCTAGGAACCATAGAGAAAGTGTGTCACAGTTAGTCATCGCACTTTCCTTGTGTTTGGCAATCTGGCAAACTTTTTCTATGTTTAGTCAACGGGGCACTTTTCTTACGTTGATCTGCTCGCACACTTTCGTCCCTCTTCATTTCCTTAAGGACGAAGCTTTTGGTTGGTTTCTCAATTTCTGTGTTATTGATTTGTGTGCTCCTCGACAGTCGAGTTTCTCGACTATCGAACTTTGACCTTGGATTGTGTGTTTTATCTATTAGCTTGTTGCTCGCACACTTTCTTTGACAGAACGTCTTATTTTCTTGTCCGTGCAGTTTTGTCAAGTGCGCCATGTTGGTTAACTTGACAACGTGCACCACCCACTTTGTAGCTCGCACATTTTTTTGTGAAAGTACGCCAACCTTGTTTCAGTGAGTTTATGCGCCAACCTTATTTCAGTAAGTTTGTGTGCCATCCCTTTTGTATTTCATGACTTTGTGCGCCTGATCTTCATGCGTACAATTCCATGCGCATGTTATCCTTAGTGACCCCATGCTCTCACATAGTATTTTTATTGTGTTCACTTATCCATTTTGTAGTGTTCTTATCATCATCTATGTGGTTGATCTTGGTATTGCTTGTGTTATTATTCTAAGGAAGAATGGACTTAGAAATCAGACCTCATGCTAGACGCGACCATGTGCTTAATTGGCTTCATACATGGCATGAATATGTGTTGGACTCGAGATTTTTTCTGTGAACCAGACTAAGTGAATATTGACTAACCAGCTATGTGCGTGACAAGATTCGTGTTATAATGCGATCAAGATTCATGTGACCCAATAATATTGGTAATTGGACTCGAAATATTGTATCCAAGTCGATAGTTTTATTGCCTGATAAAGTTTCTGATCTAATGTGTGCTGAGATGCGACATATCGTGTTATGTGTTAAAGTGATTATATTTGGGATGTGCATCGAGAATGACTCCAAATTCCTGAACTCGTGATACTATAAATATACTTTTTCCTAGCACGAAAATGATATGCAAGTCAAGTACCAAAGCGTGGCTAGAATATTAATTTATTGAGTGTTGCATACACGCTCGGGTGAATCCAGATTGAACTTTCATGAATTCGTATCTAGCGTGCCCGTACTTGTACGACATCTTAAGGAAAATTCCCATATGACCATGCCTTGAGATTTTTGAACACAATATAGGGTTAATTAAGCAATTAAAAATGGTAGTAACATGGAAGGAAACGGTATCCCAAGATCATACCAACGAACCTTCCCACATCTAGTGCGCTTTGGGCTGGCTACCAGAGATACTGTATATCATCCACCTTAGTGGAGTAAAGTATCTGACCTATTATAATAAGCCAAGCCACTGTTTTACTATAGGAATATTGAAACCGCTCATACCATATTTTTAGCGCAGTGGCCCTACGAAAAATTGGTGCAACTCATGAAATACCTGTATATATTCACCTTTTGGCTAGGTTAACTCATGTTCGGCATTGGCGCGATCTGAGGATACCTATTATACATTATTCTGAGATAACCTCTGACTCCACAAATAGCAAGTCGTATAAGTATTTGACCGATTTTATTAATTGGACTTGGTTGTGGTTGTATTTTTGTTAGTAGCCTAGGAAAGTGGACTATCATAGTGTGATGGATTCAACCATTATCCTTATTTGGTTGTAGGGTTGGGCCTTGTGCTAGGATATGACATGGACCTACGCTACGACGCAAAACTATTATATATTATATTTTATTGCTTGGGTTTTGTTCTTATTTTTGTGCTTTCTTTGTAGTACTTACTCTTTGGGGTCTAATCCAACTGGTTTTGTATGGGCAGGTTCCGATCCATGACCCAAGGATCCAGCATACTTTCCCCTGACTAATGGCGCGTCCAGGAACATGACCGTCGAGGATAACGAGTGGATTCCTTTATTCACTACTCGTCTTTTGTAAACTATATTTTTTTTGGGACATTTAGCCAACCGGCACCTTTTAGCCGACAAATGTAGACACTAGTTCCTTATATGATTGTATATATTAAGACTGCAGCTGACTCACTATTATGTATACTTTGATCTTGCATCTAGCACATCATTATGTATCGCCAGATCTCTCAAGAACATTATGATGTGGTATTTGGAACGCCTTACTGCTTATTTTGAAGTGTTCTATATTATTGATTCTTGTTTGAATGATTGAGATATATAAGTTCTTGACTCTAGGAGACTTGATTGTAGCATGCACCCCTTGTTTGGTTACAGTCGTGATCGTCGTGTCGTGATTGTCGTACGACGTATATTATCTTGTACGGGGTAGCTGGCCATATCTGTCTCCGTATTTTGGTACTGGGGCATAAAAAAGTTTTATTGGTGGCCCATGCAGATCTGTTCTTCAGACTTGTGGGGTTTCATGGTCATAGAAGTTTCAATCAAACATGATTCTTCTTAAAATTATGAATTCGTCCTCTTTGATACTCTGCTTGAAAATTCTCAGATTGGTTGCTTCTTTGTTCCTTCTCGTCCTGTACTTGATGTTTCTTGTGCTCTTATTTAGGGTTTCCCCTCCTCCGGATATTGCAGCAATAAGAGAGGCAGAGTTTCCAGAGGAACGAAGTCTTGTAGAACCCCAACCAGGTATCCAAGCCGAGCCCACGATAAATATGACAGAGCAGCAGGTTCCAGGTGTTCCCATACCTCCCGTAGTATCGGCAGCACTAGATACACCGGTCTTGCTAGAAATTATCCGGGGAATGTTAGCTGCCCAAAAAATCATATGGTGGTTTAGCAGCAACAACATCAAGAACAGCAATGTCAACAGTTTCAACAATAAGAACATAATGTCTTGTTGAACCAAGGGTTGCAGGCGACCCAGGAACGATGGGGAAGAGTAGATTCTGGGGCATATGTTAGGTTTTGCATACAGAATCCTAGATATTTTGATGGCACAAGAGATGCCATTACGGCAGATGATTGGCTCCAGGATATTAAAATTATTTTGGCAGCAGCTAAAGTTTTGGCTAAGGAACAGGTTGACTTGGTTCGCTTGCAGCTCCAGGATCTTGCAAGAGATTGGTGGGCCACGATGGAGATAGGAGTGAGGTGTCCTATTTTTTGGATGAGTTCAGAACTTGATTCAAGGTAAAGTACTTTGGGATTGTGGCTCAGTGCGAGCTCCAACAAAGATTTACCAACCTCAAGTAGGCTGGAAGGACAATAGATGGTTATACGGTAAAGTTTTGCCGACTGAGAAGGTTTGCTCCGACCATGGTGGCGATGGAGTTGGAGATAAAAATGAGGTTCCAGCAGGGACTTCAGATGGAGATCTTATATATGGTAGAGGTGCATGACTACCAGACCTTCAAGGAAGTATTGATAGTAGCTAAGAGGGTTGAGCTCACCTCTTAAAGAATGGCAGCAAGAAGAGTAGACCAGAAGAAGCCTTTTGGACAGAGTAACGAGAGAGGACCAGTACTGCGAAGGTCAGCACCATCCCCTGGCATTCGCATCCATGATGTAACTCAGAGGAGGCCAGTGACCTTGATAGTGATAGCGCATACTCGACAGCAACAACCGAGGCAACAGCAGCAGCAACAACAACAACAGCAGCGACGGGCAGGGCCGACGGGTTATAAATATTGTGACAAGGGAGGTCATACCCGAGATATTTGTCGGGCATCTAATAGACTATGCTTGAGATATGGAAGCCCCAATCATAAGATTGCCACTTGTCAATTAATACAGAGGCTAGGAGGGCCAGCACAACAGTTTTCTACATTGCCAGCTCCAAGGACAGTGCAACAAGGAGGACCAACAGTAGTAGTAGTACGGCCTATAGCTCAGTGTCCATTGCCAACGCAGGCTTAATTGTATCAACAATAGTAGAAGCAGGATTAGCAGAGATTGCAACAACGACACCAGGGAAGACAGCAGCAGGGAGATGGATAAGGCCAAGGAAAGACGTTCACATTATCTCTGGAAGAAGCTTTGGCGTCAGGTGACGTGGTGGCAGGTAAAATTCTTGTTACATGTTTTGTTGTCATAAAATTAACTGATTCAGGAGTATCGCACGCATTTATATCTGCACAATATACGATACATATTCGACTAAAATTTGAGGCATTGCCAGAGAGGCTGAATGTACTCACTAGCAATAAGATCATAGAAATTAGTAGAGTATTCTTAGCATGTCCAATCGTAGTATGTGGGCAATTGTTACCAGCAAAGTTGATCGAGTTTTCTATGGACAACTTTAACATTATCTTAGGCATGTACTGGTTGAGAGACAGTCATGCAACGATAGACTATCATAAGGGTAGAGTGTTGTTTAGAGTCCCTGGTCTAGAGGAGTTTGTCCTCAGCAGAATAGCCGGAGACCAACATAAAAAATGAATCATAATAGTAGCGACGGAAGAGGACCCGATACCCAAAATAGTTGAAGAGTTCATAGATGTCTTTTTCGTCGAGCTTCCCGGATTACCCCCAGTTAGAGAAGTAGAGTTTTGTATAAAGTTGATGTCAGGAGCAGAACTAATATCCCAGAAGGTATACCCAAAGTCACCATCAGAGCTTGATCAGTTATATCAACACGTGGAAGAACTGAAGGCGAAGAAGTTTATTCGGACCAGTGGATCACCGTGGGGAGCACCAGCAGTATTGGTGAAGAAGAGGGATGGATCGACGCAGTTATGCATGGATTACGTACGATTGAATGCGATAACAGTGAAGAACAAGTACCAATCGCCAATGATTGATAATTTATTTGACCAATTAAGCGGAGCAAGAGTCTTCTCTGAGATAGATCTGCGATCAGGATATCATCATGTACGAGTTCGGGGGCAGGATATACCGAAGAAGTATTTAGGTCACGATATGGGCATTACAAATTCTTAGTTATGCCATTCAGACTGACTAATGCTCCAGCGGTATTCATGGATTTGATGAACCGTATTTTCATGCCATACTTAGACCAATTTGTGGTAGTATTTATGTCACGTCCCAGTCCCAAAATACGTAGGACTAGGAATATGTAACACACCCAACCGTATGTATACGAACTCCAATATATGGAAATCATATACACACGTACGCTGTATATGAATATGCAATCCATCAGTGGTAATATAATGTCATAACAAGTCACACAACATCTATGTCTCATCCACAGCACAAATAATCAGTAGGAATAAAAGCTGAATAACAACTGGATATCCAAAATGAGTATCGAGTCTGATAGTTGGGTGAAAATAAATCCACTATAAAATGACTATTCTGAAGTAGCAAAATATCTAAACTACGTTAATAAATCACAGATACTCTGAGGGTAGGATCTCCTCAGTCAGGTACGGAGAGTCAGGTCCAGGTCCGTACTCCTGTGGGTACTCCTGCTCGTCCATATTTGGAAAGGAACCAGGTCCTCAGAGGGACGTAACAAGATACATATAAACATGCCAATATAGTACTAAAATAAAAATATCCACTGGGTCGTCTAACCGTCTAAGTGTATGCAATTTGAGAACAACCTTCCATCAAGTGGGCTATCTGGCTAAAAATATGGGATTGGCGTAACTCTCTCGGAGAATCAGGGGCCTCAAAGCATGTCGTCTTTTGAACGGCAGAGGCCGCCAGTAATATATAGTGGTCATCATCACCCGTTTCTCTGGTAGAGAATCCGGACGTACAGGAGAAAAGTGCAAAGGAGCCCAAATGCTTTACTTATTGTTCTTCCCACCCCATGCTCTAAGCATGACATATCCATGACACGATAAAACCTCTAAATAACTGCCAGGTCTACTAGCATACAAAGTTTCTATCAGCAGTTACCCCTAAAGTACGGCACTTACATACAGGAGGCCAATCTGATACGTAGTCCGAGATCTATATGAGACTCACAACTCGTATAGCAACTGTGTCATAGCCAATGAACCTACGGATGCTCCCTAAAACTGGGTGGTCTTATAAATAGGTCCAAAACTCTACAAAATAAATATCTATATAGGCAGAATTAAACATGCATGTATCAACTGGAATGTAAATAATTGTACAGAGGCAAGGTATACTTGCCAAGTAAAAGCCCTGTATAGTGCACGTTTCAATAGTATTTGTGGTAAGTGGGTTAGGGTTGGAGAGTTATATATAGGAATAAGGAGGCGGTAGAATTTACTTAATGGTTAAGAAACTATTGTCACTGTTGTTTTCCTTTTATTGGTTTAGGTATGCGATCGAGGAGATTTTTAAGGAGTGGTGGAATGAGAAACTTACACGTATGGGAAAGCAAAGCAAAGAAAAGTTAGGTTTTGCTTCTGCTGCTAATATTTTCTTCTCCTAATGGTGTATGGTTTGGGTTTTACGCGTGGTGAAAGGAAGAGTTTACGCGGGGTGAAATAAGCGGTGGTTTAGTTACTGCTGCTGCTGTAGTTTACGCGGGGTGGTTTTGCTATTGCTGTTGATATTTACGTACGGTAAAATATACGCAGTGTGGTGAGCGGTTTGTTGTTGATTGTTTTACGCGGGGTGAGCTGCTATTTCCTTACTTTACGCGCGATTTGGGTCTGATAGGAATTTCTATTTTTCTATTCTGTTCTTTTTCTTTATTAATAAAATTTATTTCTTCTATTTAGCTTATTAATACTATAATAAATAATTAAATAATAATAGAAATATGATTTTCAAAATTAGGGATTTTACAGGTTATTAATACTATAATAAATAATTAAATAATAATAAAAATATGGTTTTCAGAATGAGGGGTTTTATATTCTACCCAACTTATAAAAAATTTGTCCTCGAAATTAAAACTAAGCCATGGTAGAAATTAAGGATGGTATAGATGTAGATTAACAAAGTTAAATTTATACCTTGGTCAATGAATAGGTTCAGAAAACGTTGGCGCATATCATCCTCGCGCTCCCAAGTAGATTCTCCTGGCGAACCATGCTTCCATGCTACGCGGACCAAAGGAATAGACTAATTTCTCAATACTTTCTCTCTATGATCAAGGATTTCCACGGGTTGCTCTTGATATGATAAGCTTGGCCCAATGGTGATTTTTGAATGGTCGAGAGCATGACTTCTGTCTGCCACATATCGCCGAAGCTGTGATACATGGAATACGTCATGTACTCCCTCAAGTGAAGGTGGTAGCGTAAGTAGGTATGCTACTTCTCCCACTCTCTCTAGCACGTCAAATGGTCCAATATATCTTGGACTCAACTTGCCGCGCCCTCCGAATCGGATGGTGCCTCTGGTAGGTGACATCCTTAAGAAGACATGATCTCCCTCTTTAAACTCCAAAGGACGACGATGAAGGTCTGCCTGTTGTTTCTGCCTGTCTTGCGCTGCTCGCAAGTGTCCTTGTATCTTTTTAACTGTTTCAACGGTGTTGATCAGTAACTCTGGTCCCAGAATCTGACGTTCTCCCACATCACTCTAACATACAGGAGACCTACACTTTCTTCCATACAATGCTTCAAATGGAGCCATCTGGATGCTTGCCTGATAGCTATTGTTGTAAGAAAAATCTATAAGATGTAGGTGATCCTTCCATGATCCTCCAAAGTCCAACATACAAGCCCTCAACATAAATATCTGAATAGTACGTTCTGACTGCCGTCTGTTTGCGGGTGATAAGATGTACTGAATTTTAGATGAGTTCTAAGGCTTTCTTGCATGCTTCTCCAAAAATGTGATATAAAGCGTAAATCTTTGTCTGACACAATGCTGACTGGTACGCCATGCAATCTTATGATTTGTCTCATATATAAGTCAGCCAAAGCTTCTGTAGATTGGCCAACTCTTAAAGATAGAAAATGGGCTGACTTGGTGAGTCGGTCCACTATTATCCATACCGCATCTCTTCCACTGGGACTCCTGGGAAAACCCGTAACGAAGTCCATAGTGATGTGTTCCCACTTCCACTCTGGAATCGGAAGCGGTTGCAATAACCCTGCTGTTCTCTGGTGCTCCGTCTTTACTTGCTGACATATTAAATATTTAGCTACAAAGCGAGCTATTTCTCTTTTCATTTCATGCCACCAAAAATGCTGTCTTAAGTCATGATACATTTTAGTGCCCCCAGAATGAATAGAATATATCGAACTATGAGCTTCTGTCATTAGCTCCTGTCAAATTTCTCCATTTGGAACATAAAGACGATCACCACATCGTAATGTCCCATCATTATGGATGTGCAGTCCTGTCTGCTCTCCAGCCTCTGTCATTTCCTTTAATCTTCTGAATCTGGCGTTGGTAGGCAATGCTGCCTTGATTCTCTCTACTAGTGATGATTGTACTTGTAAGTTGGCTAATGTCCCATCTGCTCCGGGAAATATTACGTTAATGCCAAGACTTTGCAAGTCTTTCAATAATTCTTTTTGTGTTGTCAAGAAGTAAGCTACTGGTTTCCGGCTTAACACGTCTGCTACAACGTTAGCCTTGCCTGGGTAATAATGTAGCTCTATCTCAAAATATTTTATCAACTCGAGCCATCGACGTTGCCTCATATTTAACTCCTTCTGTGTGAAGACATACATGAGACTTTTGTGGTCGGTATATATTTCCACGCGTTCCCCATATAAGTAATGTCTCCATAACTTTAGAGAAAATACAACGGCTGCAAGTTCCAAGTCATGAGTTGGATAATTCTTCTCATGTACTCGTAATTGCCTAGATGCATATGCAATTACCTTGCCATGCTGCATCAATACGCATCCCAAGCCTTTTCCTGATGCGTCATTGTAGATCACATAACCTCCTGATCCTGATAGAATAGTTAGCACCGGTGCTGAAGTCAGTCGTTTCTTTAATTCCTCAAAAGTGTCTTGACATTCGTTGGTCCATATGAACTCTTGATCTTTGCATGTTAACCGAGTCATAGGTGTTGCTATTCTTGCGAAGTTCTCCACGAACCGTCGGTAATATCCCGCAAGTCCAAGGAAACTTCTCACCTCCGCTGCTGATTTAGGAACAGGCCATATCTCAACTATCGAGATCTTTTCTGGATCAACAGAAATACCATCTCCTGTAACGACATACCCAAGAAATAAAACCTTGTCCAATAAGAACTCATATTTACTGAGTTTTGCTTATAACTGCTCTCTTCTTAAGGTCTCTAGGATAATTCGCAAGTGCTTCTCGTGTTCCTCGTGGCTCTTTGAGTAGATAAGTATATCATCTATGAAGACAACCACGAAGTGGTCCAAATGTTGATGGAAGACTCGGTTCATTAAGTCCATAAAGATAGCTGGAGCATTGGTCAATCCAAATGGCATGACCAAAAACTCGTAGTGCCCATATCTTGTTCGAAATATGGTCTTCGGGATGTCCTCCTTCCGTACTTTTACCTGGTGATATCCAGATCTCAAATCTATCTTTAAGAATATCTTGGCTCCACTAAGTTGATCGAATAAGTCATCAATGCGTGGTAGTGGATATTTATTCTTCACTGTTACTGCATTCAAGGCTCTATAGTCAATGCACATACGCACTGACCCATCCTTCTTGGGTACAAACAATACTGGAGCTCCCCAAGGTGATGCACTTGATCGGATGAGACCTTTTTCTTCTAGTTCTTTTAACTGTGTCTTTAGTTCATCCATCTCCTTCTTTGCCAGTCTATAAATATGTGATGCTATGGGTGCTGCTCCCGGTGTTAATTCAATAAAAAATTCTATGTCTCTATCTGGGGGTAGTCCTGGTAATTCTTCTGGAAAGACGTCTGGGAATTCTGAAATAATAGGATGATAGACAACATCGTCCATCGCGAGCTGTATACCATCAAGGATTTCAGTGGATCCTCGTGCAAACTCAAGTTCAGGCTGACCTGGTACCTTAAAAAGAATGCTTCCTCCAAAACAATCAAAGAAAGTATGGTACTTGTTTAGCCAGTCTATTCCAAGCATAATATCAAAAGTAGGCATAGGAAGGACTAAGAGTCGGGCATTCATTTCTCTGCCATATATCACTATAGGACACGATCTACAAATTCTACTAACAGGTACAACTCCTCCTCCGGTAAGAATTCTAACATAACTAGATAAAGGTGTAGAGGTAATATTGTGTTTGGCAATAAAACTAGATGATATGAATGAGTGGGTGGCTCCCATATCAAACAATGTCATAGCAGGAAAAGTAAAAGCAAGAGTGATAGCTGCTATGATATCAATCTCCTGATTCATGTTATCTACTTCCATTGCAAAATCTTGTCCATTCATCTGTGGTTGTCCCTGTCTAGCCCTCATGAATTGATCCTCCTGTGAATGTAGTGGTGGTCCTCGCTGAAATCCCCCTGCTGCTGGAGGTCGAGGAGCTCCTGGTCTCATCATTTGCTGAGTTGGCTTGGGTGCTGGAAGTGCTAGTCTCTGTGATGGCAGTGGAAGTGTCGATGCTTGTTGCATAGGACAGTCCTTCAGTATATGTTGTTCGGACCCACATCTCATACACTGTCCCAAGCGGACTCGACAGTCCCTTGAGATGTGTCCACTTCTTCCACAATAATTGTATTGGAGTTTCTCTATGATCTGGTACGGTCCTGCTCTGTGTTGGTACTGTTGCTGCTAAGCTAAAGGACATCTAATAGGTCCTCCTTGTTGTATTCTTGCCCGTCTTGGTTGTGTCCTCAGCTGGCCTTCTTTTCCTCGGCTGATAGTTTCTTGCAATCTGGCTTCTGTCAGTAACTCAGCATAAGAGATTCAGGACTGTGAGCTTGTATAATGTTGGAGCTCCTGAGTTAGTCCACGATGAAACCTCTTAGCCTTGGCCAAGTCATCTGGTAACAAAGCAGCGCCATATTTACTAAGGCGACTAAACTCAGCATCATAATCATCCACTGTTCGGTTTCCCTGCTCCAGGTGGAGAAACTGATCGTATAATACATCTCTGACGGTGTTTGGGAAGTACTTTCTTTTAAAGCACTCTAGCAATTGCTCCCATGTCTGGTATGTACCCAACTGGCACTCCATGGATTTCCACCAGTGATGAGCATTACCATCTAGAAGCGTTCTCACACATGTCATCCACAGCTCTGCAGGTAGCTGCGATGCTTCTAATAACTTCCGAGTGTGAGTGATCCAGTTGGTAGTTTCTTCTGGGCTCTCAATGCCTTTGTACGACCTCGGACCCATTTGTACAAAGTCCTTTACTGAACCAACTCTAGATCAAGGTGTTGAAGCTAGTGCTTGAGCTGGCACAGTAGTCTTTGCAGCCATCCTTTCAAGTGCTGCTAGGAACTCTTGTCTCTGTTCTGCTGCTTGCTGTCTCTGCTCTGCAGCTAGTGTGGCGGCCTGTTGTTGTTGTTCCTTCATTATCATCTGGAATAATTGGAACAGTTGTGCCTGGCCATCCTGCGGTGTCGATGATACTGGAAGGTTCCCATTAGATGGAACGGGAAAATCAGATGGGACTGGATTGTGAATCTGTCCATCTGGTCCTGAAAGTCTAGGAATCGTTGAGGTTCCTTCTTGAGTCTGACCATTGACTCCAGGAGTTGTGTCACCATCGGTGACAGTACATCCTTTCTGCATATCTATCTCTCTGCAGGTGATGTACACAACGTTTAGAAGAAGTACAGGATCCAAATAGAGATGTAAAAATTTGTTGGCGTAAAACATGGTATCAAAAATATCCGCGTAAAGAAGAGAAGCGTAAGACGTAAGGTAAGGTTTTAGGTTGTCTGTGAAAAACAGAGATTCAAAGAAGTCAGCGTAAAATAGAGCTTCAAAACTATCTAGGAAAAGTCTGCATAAAAGTTTTCGTGCGTAGAGTCTGTGCGTAAAAGATCGGCAGTGTAAAAGATATACTGCATAAATCTGCCTGTGTAAAAATTTTGTGTGCGTAAAATATCGCTATACTTTCTGCGTAAAGCTTTGCGCGAAAGGTCTGTGCGTAAAATCTGATGCATAAACTCTGCGCGTAAAAATCTACATATGTTGGAGCGTAAAGTTGTTTCGAGGAAGTTTTTGTATTTCCTCGGATGAATTTGTCAGTAAATCAGTGATCCTGACATCTGACAAAAGTACTGCACGATGATCGAGAGGACGGCTGTGATGATGATTTTGCATAGAGACCCAGGTTATCGTTTAATACAGAGTCTTTTTTTACGCTTCTAATGAGGAAAAAAAGTTGGGGCTTCTGCATACGTTATCTATAGGAATGAGTTTTATGCTCAAGATGAGACAAAATCAGACGCTATGTCAAAAGCTATTTTCTGCACAGGCTCGAGGCATATCTCTGCATTTAATGCAAGAGATTCAGTTCTAACTGGTTATGACGTGGAAAGCTAAGACTGTGCCAAATACGCTCATATCACTATCCTTATACTTTACGCCTAATTGCTTATTCTACGTAGGAATCATCAAGTTTTATGCAGGGACAAGTTACCTACGTGATTTGTATAACATGTTATACGCAGGTTTAGAAAGACTTAGGGAACATGGTTTAGCGGTTGTTTATAATTGCAGCGTAAAGTTGACATAACTATAGCATAAAATAGATAATCTTATGTAGCTTAAGTAGGTAATCATAACTTGGCTTTTTTACGCCAACAAGATAGTCAGTTGGCTTTTTACGCCAACAGGGTAAAGGGTCTTCGGCGTAAACTAAATATAGAATGGTGGAAAAGAATAATGAGGTTGCTGTCAAGTATGGATGAGATCCTTATACTCTATCCCTATATGCAGGCTTGTTTGGTACAGTTATGTAACCAAGATAATATATTTCTGGACCTGCATGGGCCACCACCAAAAATATGTCACACCTCAGTCCCAAAATACGTAGGACTAGGAATACGTAACACGCCCAGCCGTATGTATACGAACTCCAATATATGGAAATCATATACACACGTACGCTGTATATGAATATGTAATCCATCAGTGGTAATATAATGTCATAACAAGTCACACAACATCTGTCTCATCCACAGCACAAATAATCAGTAGGAATAAAAGCTGAATAACAACTGGATATCCAAAATGAGTATCGAGTCTGATAGTCGGGTGGAAACAAATCCACTACAAAACGACTATTCTGAACTAGCAAAGTATCTAAACAACGTCAATAAATCACAGATACTCTGAGAGTAGGATCTCCTCAGTCAGGTACGGAGAGTCAGGTCCAGGTCCGTACTCCTGTGGGTACTCCTGCTCGTCCATATCTGGAAAGGAACCAGGTCCTCAGAGGGACGTAACAAGATACATATAAACATGCCAATAAAGTACTAAAATAAAAATATCCACTGGGTCGCCTAACCGTCTAAGTGTATGCAATTTGAGAACAACCTTCCATCAAGTGGGCTATCTGGCTAAAAATATGGGATTGGCGTGACTCTCTCGGAAAATCAGGGGCCTCAAAGCATGTCATCTTTTGAACGGCAGAGGCCGCCAGTAATATATTGTGGTCATCATCACCCGTTTCTCTGGTGGAGAATCCGGGCGTACAGGAGAAAAGTACAAAGGAGCCCAAATGCTTTACTTATAGTTCTCCCCACCCCATGCTCTAAGCATGACATATCCATGACACAATAAAATCTCTAAATAATTGCCAGGTCTACTAGCATATAAAGTTTCTATCAGCAGTTACCCCTAACGCACAGCACTTACGTACAGGAGGCCAATCCGATACGTAGTCCGAGATCTATATGAGACTCACAACTTGTGTAGCAACTATGTCACAGCCAATGAACCTACGGATGCTCCCTAAAACTGGGTGGTCTCATAAATAGGTCCAAAACTCTATAAAATAAACATCTATATAGGCAGAATTAAACATGCATGTATCAACTGGAATATAAATAATTGTACAGAGGCAAGGTATACTTGCCAAGTAAAAGCCCTGTATAGTGCACGTTTCAATAGTATTTGTGGTAAGTGGGTTAGGGTTGGAGAGTTATATATAGGAATAAGGAGGCGGTAGAATTTACTTAATGGTTAAGAAACTATTGCCACTATTGTTTTCCTTTTATTGGTTTAGGTGTGCGGTTGAGAAGATTTTTAAGGAGTGGTGGAATGAGAAACTTACACGTGTGGCAAAGCAAAGCAAAGCAAAGTTGGGTTTTGCTTCTGCTGCTGTTATTTTCTTCTCCTAATGGTGTATGGTTTGGGTTTTACTCTTGGTGAAAGAAAGAGTTTACGCGGGGTAAAATAAGTGGTGGTTTAGTTACTGTTGCTGCTGTAGTTTACACGGGGTGGTTTTGCTATTGCTGTTGATATTTACGTGCGGTAAAATATACGCAGTGTGGTGAGCGGTTTGCTGTTGATTATTTTACGCGGGGTGAGCTGCTATTTCCTTACTTTACGCGCGGTTTGGGTCTGATAGGAATTTTTATTTTTCTATTATTTTCTTTTTCTTTATTAATAAAATCTATTTCTTCTATTTAGCTTATTAATACTATAATAAATAATTAAATAATAATAAAAATATAGTTTTTAGAATTAGGAGTTTTATAGCTTATTAATACTATAATAAATAATTAAATAATAATAAAAATACGGTTTTTAGAATTAGGGATTTTACAATTTATCGATCACATCCTTGTGTATTCTCGTAATAAGGAGGAGCGTGAAGAATATCTCAGGATAGTACTGCAAACCTTGAGGGAGCACCAGTTATATGCAAAGCTTGGTAAGTGTGAGATTTGGCTGGATCACATATCCTTTATTGGGCATATTATTTCTTGAGCAGGAGTGTCAGTTGATCCTACGAAGGTAGATACAGTAGAGAACTGGCCAGTTCCGAACACAATAGCGGAGGTGCATAGTTTTCTGGGCTTGGCAGGATACTATAGAAGATTTGTGTCAGACTTTGCTAAGATCTCGGCACCTTTGACTTGGTTGACACGCAACGAAGTTAAATTTGTGTGGTTAGCAGAGTGTCGGATAGCTTTTAAAGAGTTAAAGAAGAAGTTAATCTCTGCCCTGATCCTTACTCTCTCAGCAGGCTCCGAAGGATTCACAGTGTATTGTGATGCATCCGACAAAGGACTTGGATGTGTTTTGATGCAGCAAGGGAGAGTGATAGCGTATGCTTCTTGGCAGCTCAGAGATCATGAGAAGAACTATCCAACTCATGATTTGGAGTTAGCAGCAGTAGTGTTTGCGCTTAAACTATGGAAGCACTATTTATATGGCGATCGGGTAGAGATTTTTACAGATCATAAGAGTTTAAAATATGTATTCACACAGAAGGAATTAAACATGAGACAGAGGAGATGGCTGGAGTTGTTAAAAGACTATGATGTGGAACTTCCATACCATCCAGGCAAGACAAATGTAGTAGCTGATGCACTTAGTAGAAGAGGTAGAGAATTCACGTTGACCACTCAAAGCACATTCTAGAAGACTTACGAGAGAAGAGAATCGAGATAGTACTTCCAAGGGATACAGGAGTTCTGGCTAGCCTATAGATCTAGTCAACTTTGGTGGATAGAATCAAGATAGCTCAGGTAGAGGACCTGAAGATTCAAAAACTACGGGTAGAATGTGAGTCCGATCTTCGGAAGGAGTTGGCAATTCATGTAGATGGAATGCTAAGGTTTAGGAACCATCTTTGTGTGCCAAGTGGAGAATTCGTACAAGAAGTGATGACCGATGCACACAGTTCCCAGTATTCTATTCATCCCGGAGGCACGAAGACGTACCATGATATTAAGCAATATTTTTGGTAGAACAGTATGAAAAGAGAGATAGCTCGATTCATTTCATGATGTCTCGTATGTCAGCAAGTGAAGGCAGAACAACAAAGACCAGCAGGATTATTGTAGCTGCTTCCTATTCCAGAATAGAAGTGGGAACACATCACCATGGATTTTATTATCGGTTTACCTAGATCTCCGACTGGTCGAGATGCAGTTTGGGTAATAGTGGATCGACTCACAAAAGTGGCATATTTTCTCCCCTTTAGAGTGGGACAGTCTATAGAGCAGTTGGCAGATTTATATATGCGATAAATTATGAGGCAACATGGCATACCAGTAAGCATAGTGGTCGACCGAGATACAAGGTTCACTTCTTATTTTTGGAGAAGCTTGCACGAGAGAATGGGTACCAGGTTAAGATTCAGCATGGTGTACCACCCCCAGACAGACGAAAAAGCAGAGAGGACCATCCAGACCCTGGAGGATATGTTACGAGCCTGTATTCTAGACTTTGGTAGATCTTGGGAGAATCACCTTCACTTAGCAGAATTCTCGTATAATAACAGTTATTAGGCCATTATTCAGATAGCACCTTTCGAGGCACTATACAGTAGAAAGTATAGATCATCTTTGGCATGGGACGACATTAGTGAGCGGAAGATGTTAGGTCCCGAAATGATCACGTAGACAGTAGAAGTTGTCAGGAATATCAGAGAGCGACTTCAAGTTACAAAAGATCGACATCGTTACGGGGCAGACCAGTATCGTAGGCCTTTAGAGTTACGTGTCGGCGACCACGTATTCTTGCAAATTTTGTCAACCCATGGAGTTTGTAAGACCCATAATCCTAAAAACTGTATTTTTATTAATTATTTAATTGAATTATAGTAATTATGAGCTAAATAAAGGGAATAGATTTTATTTTATTTTATTTTATTTTATTTGAGATGTTTATGCAATTAGGGGATTTATGGAGCCTTTATAAAAAATTTCTAATTTATTCCATGTAGGAGACCCTTTGGACAGTTGCTAGCTCAACCGTATGCACCAATATAATTCTTAGAATTTTCTGTGAATAGATATGTGTATATATATATATATAATTCCTATTGGATATTGGATATCAAACCGAAATCCAAACCCACTACCCGCTTGAATCCAGACCCATTAGGAGAAGGAAATATCAACAACAGCAGTAGCAAAACCCAACTTTGCTTTCCTCCTACACGCGTGTGAGCTTCTCATTTCACCGCTCCTTAACACGAGTATTACTAAACTGTCCTCAACCGAAACCAAAGACCAAAGAAGGAAAGAAAGAAAGAAACAGCAGCAACGGCAGTGGCTTTTAAGACCACTAACTATTCCCCCACCGCCTCTTAATCTCTGTATATTGCAAATTATCCTAAACCTAATCTCACTTCTTCTTCCAATAAACTAAAACACTACTTTGGACGTGCGCTATACAGAACCCTTGCTTGGCAAGTATACCTTGCCATCGTACTATTATTTACATTCCAGCTGATACATGCATGTTTAATTCTGCTTATATAGATATTTATTTATGTAGATTTTTGGACCCACTTCATGAGACCACCCTATCATTATGGAGCATCACTAGGTTCAATGGCCGGGACACAGTTGTATGCTAGTAGACCTGGCAGTTATTTAGAGGTTTTATCATGTCATGGATGTGGCATACTTAGAGATGGGGTGAGAAGAACAACAAGTAAAGCTTTTGAACTCCTTTGCACTTTTTCCTGTACGCCCGGATTCTCCACCGGAGAAACGGGTGATGATGACCACTATATATTGCAGGCGGTCTCTCCTGTTCAAAAGACGGTATGCTTGTAGGCCCCTGATTCTCCGAGAGAATCATGCCAATCCCATTTATGGCCAAATAGCCCACGTGTTGGAAAGTTGTTCTCAAACTACATTCACTTAGACGGTTAGGCGACCCATTGGATGTTTATATTTCAGTACTTATTGGCATATTATTATGTATCTTGTTACATTCCTCTGAGGACCTGGTCCCTTTCCAGATATGGACGAGCAGGAGTATCCGCAGGAGTACGGACCTAGACCTGACTCTACTTACCTGACTGAGGAGGTCTTACCCTCAGAGTAGCTATGATTTTATTTCCACTGTTTAGAGATTTTGTTGCTACTTCAGTATAGTCATTTTGTAGTGGATTTGTTTCCACCTGACTATTAGATTTGATACTTATCTTGGATATCCAGTTATTATTCAGCTCTTTATTCCTACTGATTATTTGTGCTGTGGATGAGATATAGATTATGTGTGACTTGTTGTGACAGTATATTACCACTGGTGGATTGGATATTCATGTACAGCGTACGTGTGTATATGGTTTCCATATATTGGAGTTTATATACATACAGATGGGCATGTTACGTATTCCTAGTCCTACATATTTTGGGACTGGGGCGTGACAGAGTTATTAGATTCAGGGTCCGTAGGAAGCTTAGTTTGTGATACGCTGGGTCGTTTGACATTCTCGATCGGCTAGGCGATGTAGCTTATCATCTTGCCCTTCCACCTTCGCTACGTGAGGTGCACGATGTATTTCATGTATCTCAATTGCGTAGATATATTTCAGATTTGAGTCATATCCTCGATCACTCTGAATTAGTCGTTGGTACCGACTTATCTTACGAAGAGTAACCCGTATCCATTCTGGACCGAAGGAAGAAGGTACTCAAGAATCGGACTATTTTTTTTGTCCGAGTTGCCTGGTGCCATCACACTTTTGGAGAATCAACGTAGGAGCGCGAGGACGATATACGGTCTCGGTGCCCACACATATTCAATTTGGAAGGTATATTCTACCTTATGCCTTTGCATCTTATATTTCGTGATCAGGCGATCACCTATGTAATGTGATGTTATTGTTTGCATGAGTAGATTGCTTGTATTTAGTTTGTTGCTTGTCTTGATATCTCTAGCTAGCCTTGAGTTTGAATTCTGAGGACAAAATTTTTCTAAGGTGGGTAGAGATATCAGCCCCCTTTTCTCGGCTCACATTGGTGCATTTCCTCCTTGGCGTACTTTGGCACACAATGTTTGCTAGCTCCGACATTGTTTAGACCGGACCCGAGAGTTGTGGAAAGAGTGGGTTCGGTTGGGTTGGTGGAATGTGTGTCTTAGATGGGTTTGAGTGATCCAATGGTCCACCTCTCTAACCTAATCCTATATATTCTTATTTCTTTCTCTTCTTATTATCTTTCTCTCCCTTACGTTTTCTCTTCCTCCGTAGGCAAGTACATCTTGCACAAGAAGAAGAATCATGGATTTATGCATGATTTTAGTTCTTATGATTCCAGTTTATTTGTAGCTCATATTGTTGGGACTGGGCACCCCTTCATCTTTAATACTTTTTTCTTTTTTTCTTGGTTGGAATTGTATGGATCTGAGTTTGGGTCTATGGTTTCACTTTTGTTTTCCTGGGGGTTTGATCTCCAAAAATTGTGTGCTTTACAAAACTAATCAGCTCATAATGTAGAGCACCATATTTTATGTAACTTTGCTTTTGGCCGTGCTTATTTTTGAGTCCAGCTAAATTCAGTGCTGAAACTTGATTCAATACGTAGACCAAAATGGCTGACTGGAGAAGAAGAACAGTGCCATGTGAAGAGTATTCAAGATGACCCATTTAACATAGAAATATGTATGTTTCACTTTGGGCGCATCGGTGTGATGCCATAATTCTTTGTGCGTACTAATCATACTGTACTCAGTCTCCTAGCAAAAGTGTGCCAGTCACACTTCTTGAGTCAGTGGCGCACTTTCGAGAGAAAAACTCAGTTGGCGCATTTTGTGCGTATTTAATCAATTTCTTCCTGGAAACCATAGAAAAAGTGTGCCACAGTCAGTCAGCGACATTTTCTTGCGTTTGGCAATCTGGCACATTTTTTGTATGTTTAGTTAGCGGCGCACTTTTCTTACGTTGATATTCTCATGCACTTTCGTCCCTCTTCATTTCCTTAAGGACGAAGCTTTTGGTTGGTTTCTCGATTTTTGTGTTATTAATTTGTGTGCTCCTTGTCACGCCGCAATCTCCAGCAGGATCATCCATCCCTGCTAGATGCGAATTACCGTGACAGCGCTCCCTTAGGACGATCATGCCCATCTAGACGTGATATAGTACGAGCACAAGTTGTGCCCGTGCAAGGCCATAAATCTGAACAGGCAGAGAAATATCTAAGCCACAGAGTCGCACAGATAGTCCGAATGCAGCAGAATAAGAAACGAACAGGCGATGAAAAAAACTTCACAGAGTCGTCATAGCGGAAGCATTGAATAATGTAAGTATGGAAGTAAAACAAGCACTTTATTGGTATCGAATTAGTGTTACAAGCGGCGCCAGGCCGAGATTACAAGTCGCTCAAGCCCTCTTTCTCGAAACAATAAAAGTGTGCCAAGTGGTTACAATTTTGGAATGATACGTAGGTGATGTTCCAACATTATGTCTTGTATATGTGCTTCAGCTCCGGATACAGCACTTCATGGCCCCAGAGCAAACTCCACGCCTTAGTGCGCACGAGGGGTTTCCGCAATGAACGAGGTTCTTTCACACCCTGCAAGAAATCTGGTGGATTATCAGTACGTGAATGCACTAGTGGGGAGGCTTCTCGCCCGCTCGACAAATCCAAACACATTATATAGGTTTCGTGCACCATCTATTAAGTTGTCTCTCTAGTCTTGCCTTAGGATCAGTTTCATGGCATAATGTACAAGCCTAATTCGTGTGGCAGTAAATCGTATGATATAAAAAAGGAACACGGCGATACTTACCAACTTACCATTTGTCCTTCCGTATCCAAGGTAAATCATGTTAACCAAGCACGAGTATATATAATGAAATACACGAAATCGCATAAGCAAACACAGTATCACGAGAGGGGTTCTGACTCAGGTGCAAGAGATATACGGATTACTCATATCGTGTTATACTCGGATGGGTTGCATGTCATTACCCAATTCTAGAAAATAAGGTTATTTTTTTATTTGATAAATTGTGTATTGTATTTAATTAATTATATTTATATTTAATTAGTGATTGTATTATTTTTAATTGATTGTTTTAGGGTTTTGGCTAGCCTGGACCTATGTCAGACCCTAGTGGACCCATATCTGACCCAGCCCACACCCCAGTGAGACTTATTTTTGGGTTTAGAATATTTATTATATTTTTAGTGGGTTAGTTGAAGAGATTTGGAGTTAGTTTGAGTGCTTTTGGAACCCGAAACCCAAACCAAGTGAGAGGGGGGCATTTTGGACATTTGGAGATTTGTGAAAACCCTTTTATTTGCTTGGTCGGCCTAATTTCCAGCCCTCACCCGTGCAACCAGCAGCCAGCCCCCTCTTTCCTTCTCTTCTTCACTTCTTCTTCTTCCCGACTCCTTCTTTCTTCTTCCTTCCTTCTTCCAAGTAAGTTCTCCTTCATTTTTTTTCCTTCCTTCTTCCATTCCTTCTTCTTTATGTGAACCCTAACCTTATATTTTCTCTAACCTAGGTGTGTGGAGCCTAGATTTAGTGTGGAGGCTAGATTTGGTGGCTTGGAGCTAGAGGGAGGTGATTTCTAGTGGATTGGAGACTTTGGCCTTGGGATTCCAACTCCCAAGAGGTAAACCCTAACTTTTCTCTTGCTAATTACTCTAATGTAGTGTAATTAGTGGTTTAGAATCTTCCTAGACCCTAAGGCTACACGTGAGAGGAAGTTAGAACTAGTTTGGTTGAGTTTGGAGACTTTAACACTAGGTTTTGTGTCAATTTCGGGTGGAATCCGAATTTGGCCCAATTTTGGGTGATGTCCTAGGTTAGACGGATCTAGATAGATGTTGTCGGGTGTCTTGAGGGTGAGTGCGTGTCTCCGTTCGGACACGGGAAGTCATGTCGCGGAGAAACGGGCGTTTCGGACGAAATTGGGGTTTTCGTCGTCGCCGATTCTAAGTGCGTGCACGTTTTCGCCACGGGCCTAGAATCGACGGGGTAGTATTTTTTATAGGATCTAGGCATCGTTTAGAACCCGTGAATAAATTTTGGGCCCGAGTTGGTTTGGTGTGCGTTTCAGGAGGTTTTCCGAACCGCACACCGCGTGTTCGTCGAAATGACCGAACGGCCATTTCGACTTGGTTTCCTAGTTTCGGGCTTGTGCGCGCGCTGGATTAGCATCGGGGAGTGTGTGCTAGAGTTCTCGGGTTATATTTTATATATTTATAGGTGTTTGTGCGTGTCGGGGCCGTTGGGCGAGCGTTGGAGAGTGTTGTGTGCGTGGTTGTGTGTAGTGTTGTGTTGTGTATTTGTGTCTTTATATATATATTTATGTGTGTGTCTATATATATATATATATATTTATATATATGTATATGTGTTTGTATGTACATATATATGTGTGTATTTATATATATGTGCTTGTGTATGTATATGTCTATGTGTTGGTGCATATATATATATATATATATATATATATATATATATATATATATATATATATATATAAGAGTGTGTGTGTGTTGATATGTATATATATATATATATATATATATATATATATATATATATATATATATATATATATATATATATAAAAAGGTGTGTTTATATATATATATATATATATATATATATATATATATATATATATATATATATAGCTATGTGCATATATATGTATATGTTAGTGTGTGTGTGTTAGATTATATATATAAGTATGTGTATATATATATATATATATATCTAGTTGTATATATATATATATATGTATATATGTGTGTCTATGTGTGTGCGTGCCCATGTGTGTGTGCAGAGGGGGGGGGGAGCCAGCAGCTAAGCAGCCGCAGCAGCAGCACAGCCGCAATAACAGCAAGCAGCAGCAGCATGTAAGGCACAGCAGCAGCAGTACAAGCAAGGGCAGCATGCAGTGAGGTAGTAGGGAGATAGATTGATAGAGAGATAGTTAGAATAGATTAGATAGATAGTTGGATAGATAGATTAAATAGATAGCTAGCTAGATGGATTGATAGTTAGATAGGTAAGTAGATAGCTAGTTAGATAAATAGATTAGATACATAGATACATAGATATATCTATGGATAGATAGGTAGTTATCTATCTATATGTATAGATATAAATACATATAGTTAGATATAACTAGATCTAGATAGATGTATATATATATTTGAGATGTGTGTGGGTATGTGTATATGTGTGATATATATACATATAGGTATTTAGGTATATATGTATATATATGATAGATATATATATTTTCTAGCCTAGATTAATAACTAGGTATATATTTATAAGCCTAAATAGCTAGTTAGTGGGGTAGTTAGAGGGGTATTAGAGCGGTATCTCAATACCTTGAGATATCCAAGGTATTGAGTTTCGAGCGGGGTTTTTGAGCAATAGCATAGGAATAGTATTGGAGTAATTTTTATATGCTTATGTATATATAATTACGCATGCTAGCATAGGTTTTAGTGGATTTAGGCAGGGTGCGTGGCCTAGGGCGAGGTATCGGATACCGAGGGTATCCCGGTATCTCGAGGAGGCGAGTTTGAGAGTTTTCTAACTTAATGAGCTCATTTTGACCTAGAATTTCAGGGGCACCCTAGTTTGACCTAGCTTTGACCATAATTGTCCTTGTTGACAGCAAAAGTCAACGTTTGACCTAGTTTTGACTTAGAATTGACTTTTTGGACCCCGGGTTGACTTTTTGACCCAAATTTTACCGGTTTGACCCGTTCGACCTAGAATAGCCCTAGAAGCCTATTTTTAATTATTTTATATCAGTTTAAATCCTTAGAACCATGTTTAATTATGCTTTTTGTAATAGGTTCTTGTGACACCGGTCCGGATCTCGATCCTCATCAGTTGCTCAAGACATCAGGCGAGTACCTACCTCTGATAGTTTCTATTTCATGATAGCGTTTATATCACCGGTTCTAGAACTCTGATACTTGATTCTGACACATTAATACATGTCACCACCCTATTTTCAGAGCCGGATATTTTTTTATTTTTATTTGGTAAATTGTGTATTATTTTTATTTAATTGTATTTATATTTAATTAGTGATTGTATTATTTTTATTTGATTGTTTTAGGGTTTTGGCTAGCCTGGACCCATGTCAGACCCTAGTGGACCGATGTCTGACCCAGTCCACACCCTTGTGAGACCTATTTTTTGGGTTTAGAATATTTATTATATTTTTAGTGGGTTAGTTGGAGAGATTTGGAGTTAGTTTGAGTGCTTTTGGAACCCCGAAACCCAAAAGCCAAGTTATGAGGGCATTTTGGACTTTTGGTCATTAGTGGAACCCTTTATTAGGTGTGTGGCCCCTATTCCCAGCCCCTATCCGTGCATTTCCAGCAGCCCAGCCCCCACTTCTTCATATTCTTCTTCTTCTTCACTTCTTCTTCTTCTCCACTTCTTCTTTCTTCTTCCTTCCTTCTTCCAAGTAAGTTCTCTTCATTTTTCTTCCTTCTTTCTTCCATTCCTTCTTCTTTATGTGAACTCTAACCCTACATTCATCCCCAACTTAGGTGGGTAGAGCTTAGATTTGGTGTTGGAGCTTGGATTGGGAGCTTGGAAGCTAGTTGTGGTGGATTTGGAGCTTTTTGGAGATTTTGGCTTGGGATTCCAACTCCCAAGAGGTAAACCCTAATTTTTCCCCTTGTAATTACTTTTATATAGTGTAATTAATAGTTTAGAACCTTCCTAGACCCTTAGGCTACCCGTGGGAGGAAGTTGGAACTAGTTTGGTAGTGTTTGGAGACTTTAACACTAGATTTTGTGTCAATTTCGGGTGGAATCCAAATTTGGCCCAATTTTGGGTGATGCCCTAGGTTAGACGGACCTAGGTAGACATTGTCGGGTGTCTTGAGGGTGAGTGTCACGGAGAAACGTTCGGACACGGGAAGTCGTGTCGCGGAGAAACGGGCATTTCGGGCATTTTTGGGGTTTTCGTCGTCGCCGATTCTAAGTGCGTGCGCGTTTTTACCACGGACCTAGAATCGACGTGGTAGCATTTTTTCTAGGATCTAGGCATCGTTTAGAACCCGTGGGTAAATTTTGGGCCGATTCCGAGTTGGTTATGTGTGCGTTTCAGGAGATTTTCCGAACCGCACACCGCGTGTTCGTCGAAATGATCGAACGGCCATTTAGGCGTGGTTTCTTAGTTTCGAGCTTGTGTGCACGTTGGGTTAGCATCGGGGAGTGTGTACTAGAATTTTTGGGCTATATTTTATATATTTATTTGTGTTTTTGCGTGTCGGGGTCTTTGGGCGCGCGTTGGTAGGCGTTGTGTGCGTTGTATTGTGAGTGTGTTGTGTTTATATATATATATATATATATATATATATATATATATATATATATATATTTGTGTGTGTTTCTATATATATATATTTATATATATATGTGTGTTTATATGTATGTGTGAGTGTGTTAGTGAGTGCTTGTGTGAGTGTGTGTTGGTGTTAGTGTATGTGTAGGTGAGTGTGTGTGTGAGTGTTTATATATATATATATATATATATATATATATATATATATGTATATGAGTTTGAGTGTGTGTGTGTGTATATATATATATATATATATATATATATATATATATATATATATATATATATATATATATGTATGTGTGTATGTGTATATATATATATATGTATATTTGTGTGTGTGGTTGTGTGTTTGTAAGAGTGTGTGTTAGAGTGTGTGAGAGTGTGTGTGTGAGGGTGTGTGAGAGTGAGTGTGTGTGAGTGAGTGTATATATATATATATATATATATATATATATATATATATATATATATATATATATATATATATATATGTTTGAGAGTGAGTGTGTATATGTATATATATATATATTAGTGTGTGTATATTTATATATATAGATATATGAGTGTATGTATATATATTAGTATGTGTTTATATATATATAGATATATGTACGTGTCTATATATGTATTAGTGTGTGTGTGTGCTTGTATATATGTGTGTGTGTGTGTGTGTGTATTTATATGTTAGAGTGTGTGTTAGAATATTTATATGTTAGATTGTATATATATATATGTGTATGATTGTATATATATATATATATATATATATATATATATATATATATATATGTGTGTGTGTGTGTGTGTGTGTGTGTGTGTGTGTGTGTGGTCGTGTGTGTGTGTGAGAATAAGAGGGGGGAGGCAGCAGCAGCTGCTGTGTGGGGCAGCAGCCACCACAGCAGCTGCTGTGTGGGGCAGCAGCCACCACAGCAGCAGCTGCTAGCAGCTGCAGCAGCAGCATGTGCAACAGTTTATGTAGCAGCAGCAGCAGTTTTTAGCTATGCAGCAGCAGCTAGGCAGCAACAGCAACAGCTAATGCAAAAGCAGCAGAGCGAGGGAGAGAGAGAGGTATATATATATAGATAACTAGTTAGATAGATTGATAGATAGTTAGGTGAATAGATAGATAGATAGGTATCTATGGTTTAATAGATAAATAGTTAGATAGGTATTAGATAGTTAGATTGTTAGATACATAGATAGGTAAATAGCTAGATGAATAGATTATATTGATAGATAGCTAGATAGTTATTTAGATAGATAGATAGTTAGATATAGTTAGATATCTATATCTATATGCATAGATATATATATATATACCTATAGCTAGATAGATAGTTAGATATCTAGATATGTACTAGGTAGATTTATAGATAGAAATAGGTAGCTAGATAGATGAATTGATAGATAATATATAAATAGATAGATAGTTAAATAGATAGGTAGATAGTTAGATAAATAGATGGATAAGTAGATAGATATCTAGATATCTAGATGGATACATAGATAAATAAATAGATAGATAGTTGATAGATAGGTAAATAGATATTAGATAGGTAGATACTAGATAAATATATAGTTATATATATAGATACTTAGATAGATAGCTAGATAACTACATAGTTATTTAGATAGATAGACAGTTAGATATCTAGATATATATATATTTATATATTTGAGAGTAAGGTAAGGTAAGGTAAAGTATATAGATATAAGGTATGTGTATATGTGTATTGTGTGTATGTGTGAATATAGATACATATAGCTATGTAGATACTTATATGTGTTAGATATATGTATAATAGCCTATACATATAGCTATATAAAGGTATAGAGACTAGATATAGATATATATGTATTGAGAATGGGTATAAGGTAAGGTATATGTGTGTTGTGAATATATATATGTATATGCATATAGATATCTAGGTGTATATGTATATATGTTCTATATATATATATTTTATAGCCTAGATTAATAACTAGGAGCATATCTATTAGCCTAGATAGCTAACTAGAGGGGTAGTTAGAGGGGTATTGGAGAGTATCCCAATACCTTGAGATATCAAGGTATCTCACCAAGGTATTGAGTTTCGAGCGGGGTTTTGAGCGTTTGCCTATGTTTGAATTTAGAGATAGGTTTTTATGTATATGTGTATATATTTACGCGTACTAGCATAGGTTTTAGCGGGTATACGCGGGGTGCGTAGCCTAGGTTGAGGTATCGGATACCGAGGGTAACCCGGTATCTCAAGGAGGCGAGTTTGAGGGTTTATTAGCCTAATGACCTAGTTTTGACATAGAATTTTAGGAGCACCCTAGTTTGACCTAGCTTTGACCATAATTGCCCCCGTTGACCGTAAAAGTCAACGTTTGACCTAGTTTTGACCCAGAGTTGACTTTTTGACCCAAAGTTGACCTTTTGACTCAGATTTCACCGGTTTGACCCGTTTGACCTAGAATATCCCTAGAAGCCTGTTTTTAGTTATTTTATATCTGTTTAATTCATTAGAAAACTGTTTAACCTTGCTTTTCGCAGTAGGTCCTTGCGACACCGGTTCGGATCTCCAGTTGCTCAGGACATCAGGCGAGTACATTCTCTGATAGTTTTCATTATCTGATGATTATTATGATTCAGCTTCTAGTATAGTATCATCTGATTATTCTGGTACAACACGGGACACTGACTGGTATTTCTGGATTCATTTACTTGCGACACGTATATTTTATATTTCTGGCCTCTATTCTGGAATCACCTACAGGCATCACTACAGGCATCACTCATGTTTCTGGCTGGACTCATACTTGATTTACGTGTCGGGTCTTGGATTCACTTGTATTAGTCGGGGTGGGGAAATACTCAAGTAGACATGTAAATATTCTCATCTGGAATCATCAGGAATCACTCCCTCTGGTCTAATCTGGAATGATAGCAGCCGCGCACCCAGTGCGCGGTGAGCCGTACTTACCCTTAGCCGTTTACATGTCGAAACAAGTATTTCAAAGACACTGAGTTCATTCTTTATAGTCTGGACTCACTTGCATTCTTGTTGGTCTCACTTACATGTTTCTGGACTTGACTCACTACATGTATTTCATGCTGGACTCACTACACGTTCATGTGCACAGACTTACTCTTAGTGTAGATTTCTTGTATCTTGCAGTCATTACTATCTTGTTTCTGATATTCCTGTATCTTTACCTTTATGCACCAGTGATACATGCATATTTTCTTATTTCATACTTGCTTCATTCTTCTTGCTACTTGCTATAACTGCTTTATAGTTTTTATCATTTAAATGGAACTGCTGTTAGAGGTGTACTTGCTCCAGTCCTGACTGGATATATTTTTCAGAGTATCCGGAGGAGTGGTGTCCGAAGTTTTATGGACCTGAGCCTGTCGATGGTGCAGACAGGGACCCTCTAGTTTAGGGGTGATTTTCGGGTTGGTAACCGGGATCACTAGAACCTTGTTATTATTTTTATTAGCTTTTAGCACCGGATTTGTCTCCGGTTTTGGATTTGAGACCTTGTATCGTATATTATTTTGGATGATGTATTATTATTATTGATGTTGTGGTGGTTTATAGTTGTTGTTGGTTAGACTTTATAGCTGTTAGTCTCTTTGTTATCTTATCATGCTTAGATTCGTGATTGAGTACTTGATTATCATTATGATATTGCTCCTCCGTTTGGAGTTGAGATCTTGACAGGTTTATATATTGATTGAGTGAGATTGTTATCTAGATAGTTGACCTAGACAGCATTCTACCGCCGATGCTGCGGCGTAGGCTGGACGTACCCACGACTCATGCCCGATTTTTCGGGTGCGGGTCATGACATTACACGAGCTGGTACTAGTGGATCCCGTCATGAGATGCTATCCCCCTTACCGTGTTCAGCGGGTACTCTATCACGTGTATTTCATCATATGCTTCGGGTATTGATTCTCATGTGCTATCATGTGCTTCTTGTGCTCTCGCCTTCGTGTGCGCGAGCTATTATCATATACGTAGTGTGTTGTGGTTGGATCCAATGGTATTAGTGGAGGAGGGGAGTAGGAGTTGGTTATGTGATCAAAGCCAAACAGTATTCATGTGTATGTCGGTTATGCAACTCACGTATAACAGAGTTATCGTAGTATTTTTCATGTGCAACCTAAGCCGATCACATAACGAACTTGTGCTCAAGGCACTTAGCTAGTATTCATGTTTCTCACATGCAGTTATTTCTCTACTTGTATTGTTCTCCAGTTTACTTTGCAACTACTTATTGTGCTCCAGCATATATTTATTTCCTGTGCATCTTGTATACTTTTCTATTGCTCGTCATATACACCATACCATGTATTTGGAGTTGCTTTCAGAGTTATGTACTTCGCTCCAGTCCTGACTGGGCATATTTTTTCTAGAGGATCCTGAGGATTATTGCCCGACGTTCTACGGGCCAGGTGTTGACGAGGGTTGTGACCCCGAGACTGAGGAGGAGTGCGCCGAGGAGATGCCGTTAGCGCCCTAGTTAGCTAGGTGGGTTTCCTGGGTTGTTCCCAGCTGTTTATTTGGATGATTGTACTTATTCTTTTGTTGCTGTGAGATATTGTAGACTATTATAGACTTGGACTGTATATTTTGGATATTATCTTGCTCTCTTTGGTTCTGTTTCTTTGTTGATATCATATCGTGCTTTACTCTTCCCCTAGTTATTGTGTTTGAGAGATTATATATATTGCGTGGTTGCCCTCCTTTTGGAGAGGATTATTCATATATTTATTGCGTGGTTGCTCTCCTTTTGGAGAGGTTATTGTCAGATTTTTGTGAGTTATATAGATAGTTGGTTGACCTAGAACGGACCTTACAGCGTTCTACCGCCGATTCTGCGGCGTAGGCTGGACGTACCCACGACTCATGTCCGATTTTTTGGGTGCGGGTCGTGACATTGCACTAGATTGCTCAGGTGTTCAAATTAATGATATTCGTTCACGTGTTCCAGATTACTCGATGTGATACAATGACTCGCACGCAGATTGCCGCTAAGCGAGGATGAATAAATCTATATGAACATGAGGTCATTGGCACGATGCCATAGAGGATGGTATAGTCTCAAGGAGGAGATAGTGTGCAAGCAAGAAAAAGGGGCATTGCACACATCTCGCCCTACGCAGGCGACTACAGTCAGGTGGTTCCGACTGGTCGGATCGGCCCCGGTGCCCCGGTGATCGTCCGCGGAACGAGATTCAAAATTTTTCCTTATGCACCGAGTTGTCTGTGACCATGCAAGTCTCTAATCTTCCAGGCCTCTGGTATAGGTTCAAATCAGAATCTTATCAGGTACAAGTTCATATCAGGATCTTGTCAGGTACAAGTTTAAGTTTTAGGCAGGATTGCTCACAAATATATCGACTCTCCGAGCCATCAATTTAGTACATAGACGAGTGTTGCTTAACTTGATAGGATGTAGTCCCCTCGTTCGAGAAGTGCCTTGGCGACCTAACGGTCTCGAATAATTTTAAGTTCATACTTGCACGGAACGACTATTAGATAGTCTTTCGGTGAACTAGATGAATGCAAAACACGGATCGTGTTACTTGATCGTGGCATAAAATTATCTGACTAGCATTAAAACCAACGAGCGCGTACTAGTTAGCATGTAAGGCATACAAGCATTGAAACAATATTGAAACATAAGCATAAGAAAACTTGCGGTATAGTCTACTTTAGAATATAAGCCTTTATGTTAGCACAGTTCTAAGGGATAGTGCGAGGAGTGAAACCGTTCAGGGGCATATCGGGAGACATATTCAATGCGACAAGAAGTGTAAAAATGTGAAGCAGTATACTACGAATACTTTATAATGATCTACTTGAAGCATTAGCGGAGTCTACTTGCACGAAGCTGGGTAGCATGTGAGGGTCCAACTATTATCCATATTTTATTTCAATGTTCTAGCACAAGCAATACAAGATGGAATTATTCTCTTAGCTAGGTGCGTTGTATTCTTTATTAGTATGCAAGGAGTGATTCACCTAGCGACTAGCATGTATTGTCCATGTTTTATGTGTGCAGGATAAGCAAAGACAAGTTCATCGTAGCCACCCAACCTTAGCGATGATTCGCCTCGGTCGAGCGATATTCCGAGCGCGCCTTTGAAAGTCTAAATCTGAACTCCTGAAGGGCCAAGTCTGAATCATTTGCCTCAAGTGAGTCTTCTCACTGAGCAAAGTGGGTTGGGTCATTGTACTTGCGTCGTTTGAATCGGATCTCCGCTTGAGCGAAATGGGTCGTTACATTATACACCACTCAGAATAAGTCTCGTCCTCGAAACTTTATGAGCGCAGATCGTTCTATCACACACTATCGAATCTATCTCAAGTACATTAATCTGTATCACTAAACCCGTTCGAACATAACTTTCTACTCATTCCTTATTTTGTGTCGCGTGTGTGCTGGGTCTGTCTCATTGAATGACTCTATCATTCAATCCAAGCTCTGACTCGGTCTCTAATACGCCTTAGCGTGGAACATATCGTTTAACACGGGAAATGGTATAATCCATCTTGAATGACGATCTAGGGCTGAGGCAAACTTATCCAAATCGTTATACTCGTCTAAGCGTATCTAACACATTCACTTATAACAGCATTCGAGTTCGACACATCACTGAGTTTGGATCATACATATATTACAGGAATCCCCGAAACATATATATTTCAACCAATCTTAGATATAGCAGAGCTGAACGAGTTACTCGGGAAAGTCTTAAGGGTTCTCGTCTTACGAATCACGATAATACCTCCAACAGGGTCAAATAAAATCTAAGTCATTTCCAATCACACTCAAACCAAGCATTGCACTATTGTCAATCACGATCAATGTGATCTACTGACTAGCGTCCATGTCCTATTGTCCATTCCATACGTGTCAAACATAGCACACACTGACCGTTCCAAGTCTAACTCTAAGTCTTGCTGCCCCAGTTCTATAGCTTACTCAAGCAATACTCTAAAGTCGGTCACACAAGTTCTTTCATTCGGCATAGAGTCATTTGCCTAATTACTAGGTCATCTCACAAGGTCATAGGTACAGTTCATGCTCATGACTCATCGTACAAATTTGTCGCACGATGGCCGCCACAATTCCTAAGGTCAAACCATTGTACAGTTGTACGGGATAATCTACCCAAGCTCGTTTCACTCAGATTTTTAAACATCGAGCATAGATCATCCTACTCATATTTACACATTCGTTTGAACAGGGTCCGAGTCTGTTAATTCAAATCCATAATATATCTATGTCGCACGTCAAGACTAGCGATTCACATAGTCTATCTCCTCAAATATGTTTCACAGAACCTACATATCCATTATAAGTCTAGACCACCAAGCCATGATTAAATTTCCAATCACCGATCTCAATCATAAATTCTAATTCGTCCAACGAGATTCATGTATCTGTTCACAAAACCATCAAGCGTGTCTTATTCCATGTTCTAGACTAACTCATCCATGAAACACTTTCGATTCACTTGCATTCTCAAAATTGTTTTATCAAACCACAAGTCAAGACGATCCTTCAATTATCATGCTCCGATCTTCCGCAAGTTCGATCATCCCCGCTGGACGTGAGATCACCACGCCAACGCTCCCGCTGGATAATCGTCATAATCCAGACGTGACGCATGCACGAGGATGGAGTTACGCTCGCACAAGACAAGAACGTCGAATGTTATGGTTATCATCGAAACGATCGAGACATCTTATCATTATACTTTTGTTTCATCCAAGTTTTATATATATATATATATATATATATATATATATATATATATCCACCAAGTTATGTTCATCCATGTCGTGATCATAATTCGTCTAGACAAATCGTCCAACTTTAGTGTTACCGTTCGATCAATTCGTAGTCTTATTTTTAGCATTCCTCAAACAACTAAATTCAAATCCTCAAGCCAAAGTCTATCCACCTTTATTACGTTATATTTTATCGAGTTCGTCTGAATAATCATCGAACATGTTCCCGTGAGTTAGATCATCCCTGTTGGACGTGAAATCACCACGCCAGCGCTCCCGCAGGATAATCGTTATCATCCGGGCCTGATGTCGAGTATTTTCTTTTAAAATAGATTTAAGATCGTTCGTCCAATTCAAGATCAAATCTATTATCGCTTACATCTTTCATCGAACCACAATATTCCTTTACTTGTATCAATCCATGCTATCTTCCAACTACCGATACCATACCAAGTATATTAATTCAAAATTATAATATCCATACTCAAGCTAACTTCTATCGAGCGATATCCTACTCAAGTTTAATCCATTTTGATTCAATTCAAAATTGCATGCACGATCCACCAAGTTTCCTCGACCAAGATATTGATTCCATTTCCTTGAATCCCTATTCGATATATGCCTTATCACTTGTTCAACACATTCTCAATCGTTCAAACCAACTATGACCTTCGAATTCTCTCAAACATTTCTAAAATGATCCATACACCACTTAGGAATCGAATCAAATTAAATCCTCAATCGTGTTCACATCACTCGCTCGCATATTCACCAAGTCGTTCCATATAACTCCTGAGCGATACCTAAGCGTCGCCTCGATAATTCTTAGTCTCATATATACCCTTGTTGATAATCATCCAAGTAAACCATATTTGATTTGTATCTGCCGATACGAAATAACATCCGAGCTATTTATCAAAATTCAAGCAAGATCCTCTATATTTGCCTTAGGGATAATCTGATAATATTTCTATCGGTTGTCATTCTAAGTCTGACATATCATTTCCTGAATGATATCCCAATCTCGCTTGCAAACTAGCTCACACCAAAAGGTTCTTGGCGCATGATACTCAACACAACTTAGCCGAAAGACTGTATGCATAACTAACCGTCTAAACAATATTCTATCTCGCACACTAACCCGCTTGGTAATCACGTATAGGTATTCGGGTTCGCACATAACTTGCCAATTCTAGCACGAGACTATTCCCACAAAGTCTAACACAGGTCGGAATAAAGGTCTTCGCGTAACTATCCCGTTCAAGCAATCATATCAATTACATACAATTTTTAAAAATATTTAGACTCATTTATGGAACATTCCAATGGGTCAACGAGAGAGAGCGTATGCACATACCTACGAACGAGCTTTCAAAACTGAGAAAATTGATATGAAGTCCAAAGACGTAAAGTCGATGCTCTGATATCAATATGTCACGTCCCGATCTCCCACAGGATCGGTCGTCCCTGCTAGGCGTGAATCATCGTGCCAGCGCTCCCGCAGGACGATCGTGCCCATCCGGACGTGATGCCGCACGAGCACAACCTGCGTCCGTGCAAGGCCATAAATCTGAATAGACGGAGAAATAGATAAGCCACAGAGTCGCACAGATAGTCCAAATACAGCAAAATAAGAAACGAATAGGCGATTAGTAACAAGTTCACAGATTCGTCATAGCAAAATCATTGAATAACACAAGTATGAAAGTAAAACAAGCACTTTATTAATATCGAATTAGTGTTACAAGCGGCGCCATGCCGAGATTACAAGTAGCTCAAGCCGTCTCTCTCGAAACAATAAAAACGTGCCCAGTGGCTACAATTATGGAATGATACATAGGCGATGTTCCAACATTATGTCTTGTATATATGCTTCAGCTCCGATTGCAGCACTTTAAGGCCCTAGAGCGAACTCCACACCTTAGCGCGCACGAGGGGTTTTCGAACCGAACGAGGTTCTTCCGCACCCTGCAAGCAATCTGGTAGGTTATAAGTACATAAATGCACTGGTGGGGAGGCTTCTCGCCCTCTCGATAAATTCAAACACGTTATATAGGTTCCGTGCATCATCTATTAAGTTGTATTTCTATTCTTGCCTTAGGATCAGTTTTATGGCATAATGTACAAGTCTAATTCGTGTGGCAGTGCGCCATGAGATATAAAAAAGAAAAACGATGATACTTACCAACTTACCATTTGTCCTTCCCTGTCTAAGGTAAACCATGTTAAAACAAGCACGAGTATATATAATAAAATCCACGGAATCGCATAAGCAAACACAGTATCACGAGCAGGGTTCTGACTCAGGTGCACAAGTTATATGGATTACTCATATCGTGTTATACTCAGATGGGTTGCACTAGATTGCTCAGGTGTTTAAAATATTGATATTCGTTCAGGTGTTCCAGATTACTCGATGCGATGGAATGAGTCACACGCAGATTGTCGCTAATCAATGATAACTTAATCTATATGAACAGTAGGTCACTGGCACGACGCCATAGAGGACGGTGTAGTCTCAGGGCGAAGATGGTGTGCAAGCAAGAACAGGGGGCATTGCATACATCTCGTCTGACGCAGGCGACAACAGTCAGAAGGTTTCGACCGGTCAGATCGGCCCCGGTGATCGTCTGCGGAACGAGATTCGAAAATCTCCCTTGTATGCCAAGTTGTCCGTGACTATGCAAGTCTCTAATCTTTCAGGCCTCTAGTACAGGTTCAAATCAGGATCTTATCAGGTACAAGTTTAAGTCAGGATCTTGTCACGTACAAGTTCAAGTTCAAGTTCAAGTTCAAGTTCAAGGGAGGATTGCTCACAAATATATTGACTCCCCGACCTATCAATTCAGTACATGGACGTGTGTTGCTTAACTTGACAGGATGCAGTCCCCTCGTTCGGGAAGTGCCTTGGCGACCTAACGGTCCCGAATAATTTTAAGTTCATACTTGCACGGAACGACTATTAGATTGTCTTTCGATGAACTAGATTAATGAAATAAATGAATCATGTTACCTGATCGTGGCATAAAATTATGTGACAAGCATTGAAACCAACGAGCGCGTACTAGTTAGCATGTAAGTCAAGCAAGCATTGAAATAGTGTTGAAACATAAGCATAAGAAAACTTGTGGTATAGTCTACCTTAAAACATAAGCCTTTACGTTTGCACGGGTCTAAGGGGTACTAGGAGAAGTGAAACCGTACAGGGGCATATTAGGCGGCATAATCTATGCGATGAGTAGTGTAAGCATGTAAAGCAGTGTACTACGAAGAGTTTATAATGATCTACTCGAAGCATTAGCGGAGTCTACTTGCACGAAGCTAAGGTAGCATGTAAGGGTCCAACTATTAGCCAAGTTTTATTTTTATGTTCTAACACAAGCAATACAAGATGGGATTATTCTCTAATCTAGGTGCGTTGTATTCTTTATTATCATGCAAGGGGTGATTCACCTAGCAACTAGCATATATCCTCCATGTTTTATGTGTGCAGACTAAGCAAAGACAAGTATATCGTAGCCACCCACCTTAGCGATGATTCACCTCGGTGGAGCGATATTTCGAGCGCGCCTTTCAAAGTCTAAGTCTGAACTCCTGAAGGGCCAAGTCTGGATCATTTGCCTCAAGTGAGTCTTCTCACTGAGAAAAGCGGGTCAGGTTATCGCACTTGTGCCGTTTGAATTGCCTCTACGCTTGAGCAGAACGGGTCGTTACACTCCTCGACTAACGAGTTTTTCGACAGTCGAGCTTTGACCTTGGATTGTGTGTTTTGTCTTTTAGCTTTTTGCTCGCACACTTTCTTTGAAAGCATGTCTTATTTTCTTTTTTGTGCACTTTTGTCATGTGCGTCATGTTGGTTAACTTGACAAAGTGCGCCATCCACTTTGTAGCTCGCGCACTTTCTTACGAAAGTATGCTAACCTTGTTTCAGTGAGTTTGTGCGCCAACCTTGTTTCAGTGAATTTGTGCGCCACCCCTTTTATAGTTCATGACTTTGTGCGCCTGATCTTCATGCATATAATTACATGCGCATGTTATCCTTATTGACCCCATGCACGCACATAGTATTTTTATTATGTGTTCACTTATCCTTTTTGGAATGTTCTTATCATCCTTTATGTGGTTGATCCTGGTATTGCTTGTGTTATGATTCTAAAGAAGAATGGACTTAGAAACCAGACCTCATGCTAAACGTGGCCATGTGCTTGATTGGCTTCATACATGGCATAAATATGTGTTGAACTCAAGATTTTCTCTGTGAACCAGACTAAGTGAATAGTGACTAACCAGCTATGTGCATGACAAACTTCGTGTTATAATGTGATCAAGATTCATGTGACCCAATGATATTGGTAATTGGACTCAAAATATTGTATTTGTGCTAATATTATTATTGCCTGATAAAGTTCCTGATCTAATGTACGCTGAGATGTGACATATTGTGTTATGTGTTAAAGTGATTATATTTGAAATGTGCATCGAGAATGCCTCCAAATTCCTGAACTCGTGATACTATAAATATACTATTTTTTCCAGCATGGGCATGATATGCGAGTCAAGTACCAAAGCATGGTTATAATATTGATTTATTGAATGTTGCATACACGCTCGGGTGAATCCAGATTGAACTTCCATGAATTCGTATCCAGCGTGCCCGTACTTGTACGACATCTTAAGAGAAATTCTCATGTGGCCATGTCTTGAGATTTTCGAACATAATATAGGATTAATTAAGCAATTAAAAGTGGTAGTAACATGGGGAGGAAACGGTATCCCGAGATCATGCCAACGAACCTTCCCACATCTAGTATGCTGTAGGTTGGCCACCACAGATACTGTATATCATCTGCCTTAGTGGAGTGCAGTATCTGTCCTATTATAATATGTCAAGCCACAGTTTCACTATAGGTACATTGGAATAGCTAATACCATATTTTTAGCGCAGTAGCCCTATGGAGAACTGGTGCAACTCGTGAAATACCTATATATATTCATCTTTTGGCTAGGTTAGCTCGTATTCGGCAATGGCGTGATCTGAGGATACCTATTATGTATTATTCTGAGATAACCTCAGACTCCATAAATAGCACCGTACAAGTGTTTGGCCAATTTTATTAATTGGACTTGGTTGTGGTTGTATTTATGTTAGTAGCCTAGGGAAATGGACTATCATAGTGTAATGGATTCAACTCTTGTCCTTATTTGGTTGTAGGATTGGGCCTTGTGCTAGGATATGTCATGTACCTACGCTATGACGCAAAATTATTATATATTATATTTTATTGCTTGGATTTTGTTCTTCTTTTTGTGCTTCCTTTGTGGTACTTACTATTTGGGGTCTAATCCAACTGGTTTTTCATAGCCAGGTTTCGAGCTAGTACCCGAGGATCCAGCGTACTTTTTTCCGACTAATTGCACGTACCAGGAACATGACCACCAAAGATAACGAGTGAGTTCCTTTATTCACTGTTTGTCTTTTGTAAATTATATTCTTTTTGATGTTTAGCCAACCGGCACCTATTAGCCGGCAAATCTGGACACTAGTTCCTTATATGACTGTATATATTCTGACTGTAGCTGACTCACTAACATGTATACTTTGATCTTGCATCTGGCACATCATTCTGTATCGCTAGATCTCTCAAGAACATTCTGATGTGACATTTAGGACACATTACTGCTTATTTTGAAGCGTTCTATATTATTGCTTCTTGTTTGAATGATTGAGATATAAAAGTTCTTGACCCTAGAAGACTTGATTGTAGCATGCACCCCCTTGTCTGGTTATAGCCGTGATCGTCGTACGACGTATAGTACCTTGTACGGGATAGCTGGCCATGTCTGTCTCCGTATTTTGGTACTGAGGCGTAACAGCCCAGGGCCAACGGACCATGAGGGCCCCAAAAAATTATTTTAAACATATGCATACATTAATAATCTTGTATCTAACATAGAACTAGTATTTACTATGGACATTTTTTAACACAAAATAAATGTGGTGTAGTGGTTACTATGTTAGACTTGCACAAATGAGGTCTTAGGTTAAATTCTTGGTGGTGGATTTTTTTAATTTACTTTTATTTCAAAAAAATTAATTTTTTTTTACATTATATATGGAACCTCCATTTTGAGAATTCGTCTAGGGCCCCTATAAACTCAGGGTCGTCCCTGCGTCTAAAGATGAATTTTTTTTTTGTATATAAAGAACATAATGTATAGAATATCATTGTTCGTATAGTTCTTGAGTTGTAAGCTTATGACATGTTTAATATATTGGGAGAGAGAAATTGCAATCGAGTTGTTTCTTTGAATTCAAGTCGTTGTAATTCTACTGTATATTATCAATAAAGATAATTATTTTGTATATATCGTGTCTTCAACTTTTCTGTTTGTTTTCACTAAAATGATTTTATTTTTGAAACATTCTATCGATCGTGTTTGTTCTTGCCTTCTACAAGTACAATTTAGACTTGTACGATATCACGTCCAGTAGCAACTTTCAGTTATGTAAAACTGAAACATAATATTTTGAAAAAAAAAATTATTGGACTTTTGTACCAAGATTAATAATATTGATAAAAATAAGATATTTTCATCACTATAACTACGTAACAAACAACCCCTTACAGACGGACACGTACAAAAAAAATTCTTATCTGATAAATTTTGTTAGAAGATAAAAACAAAAAAATATATATAAATTAAAAAGGAAAGTGAAAAAAAGAAGAAGCAATTTCTGTCTTTTCACCTCCCTCCTTCACTCTCCCCACCCAAACAGGCCCTTTTCAAATAACAAACAAAATTTTCAGCCTAAATCTCTAGATGAACCTATTCTTGATTAATTAATATAAACATCAAATGATTTTTTTCCTTTACATTTTTTTGTCATATTTGTTTTCTGCAAGAAAGCAATTAATTTGAAAAAGGAAGAACAAGAAAAACACAAAATAACCGACTCTGTGGCCCAATGGATAAGGCGCTGGTCTACGGAACCAGAGATTCTGGGTTCGATCCCCAGCAGAGTCGTCGTTATTCTTATATTTTTTATCAGCTCCAAAAGTTTTCGTAACGTAGCACCAGCTGGACCAACTTCAACTATATTTAAATTGTTTTATTAACAGCAAACTAAAATTTTGATCCACTTCGAGAGCTTATTCACAATTCTACCGAATCCAAGATACAAGCAAAGGTTTTAAGCAAAATTATCTAACAATTGGATCATATTTTAGGTGGAAGTGTTCAATTTACACTTCCAAAAGAATAAATTCAAAATTTTCGCCTTGCTATTTGTTAGAGTGGGTGGGGTTCCCAACATATGTGAAAAATATTTCGGAGTGTGACAAACGTCATCCGTGTGTCGAAAAAGTTCAAAAAATGCATCGAGCGCCGTATATTGGAACATTTATAGTAAACAAATATTATATTAGATTTTTATCATTGATTTTAATTATATTGTAATTACAACTTTAGAGAGGAGAAAACAAACATTTATATAAAGGCTAATGCAATATATAAACATTTATTTCGTTGACTTTAATTATATTGTCATTGCAACATTTATAGTATATTGGAACATTTATAGTAAACAAACATTTGTATAAAAGGCTAATGCAATATACAACAACATGAGAAAAAAATAAGAAAGAGGAAAAATTGTGGCAAGAGTGTCATTGCAACTTTAGAGAGGAGAAAGAATGATCGGAGGCTATTTTGGAGAAGGAGATCAATTTGGGGTATTTTTTATTATCTTTTTTCTTCGTGGTTGCAATCTATTTTCTGTTCCAAAGAGTTGTGGTGATCCGTGTTGGATCGGTGAGGAGCTTATAGAGGATGTAATCTCTTTATTCCATTAGTGGAGGTTCTTCAGGGTTGTACTCCGATCGTCCCATGATTTTTTTCATCTTGATTTTCTACGTAAAAATTTATGTGTCTGCGATTTGTGTTTGGTATTTTTTGGTTTGTGCGATTTGCTCGGTTCTCTCGCAGGTACTCTCTGGTTTGGGGAACGGTTTCTGCGTTTCGTTCCCAACAATGTGGTATCAGAGTCAGGTTCTGGAATTTCAGAAGGGTGTCAGGAGTTGACAAGCAAACTAGGGAGGAGAGATGGACGCAAAGTCGGTGCGCATGGTAAATCTGAACGGTACCAACTATCATTACTGGAGGAGCAAGATGAAGGATCTGCTATTTGTCAAGAAGCTGCATCTGCCAGTATTTGCTTCCGAGAGTCCCAATGACAAATCCGAAGAGGACTGAAAGTTCGAGCATATACAGGTGTGTGGGTACATCAGGCAGTTCGTTGACGAGAACATGTACAACCTCGTTGCCAGTATTGAGCACGCGAGGACACTGTGGGATAAGTTTGAATTTTTGTATGTGAAGAAGACTGGAGTAAATAAATCATTCCTGATCCGGTTGATGATGGGTCTGCAGTACAAAGATAGGACGTCCATTACGGATCATTTGAGTGAGTTACAAGGCGTGGTTGACCAGCTATCCTCGATGGGAGTCAAGTTCGACGACGAGGTTCAGGGACTATGATTGTTGTGTACATTGTCAGACTCGTAGGAGACCGTATGAGTGTCTATGATCGCTTCTGCTCCAGAAGGCGTAGTCAGTCTGGAGTTTGCCAAGAGCGGGGTACTGAATGAAGAGATGCGAAGATGTTCTCAGGCCACTTCATCCATATCCCACTCAGAGGCGCTTATTTTAGAGAGCCACGAAAGGGGTAAAAGCAGGGGTCCAGACGGTAGCAGAGACAAAAGCAGGAGAAGGTCCAAGGCTCGGTACGAGGACTCAGAGTATTGCCAATGTGGCAAGAAGGGCCACATCAAGTGGAACCGTTTCTCTTGGAAGAGTGAGAAGAAGGGCGACAAGGGGAAGCATGACGACAAGGGAAAGCAGGGCAAGAACACTACAGCGATGACCTCGGCACAAGGAGGCGATCAAATCATTGTAGGTGATGCGGTAGTTATGAATCTCGCCTGCGATGACAACTCTTGGCTAGTGGACTCATGTGCTTCAGCGCACGTATCTCATAATAGGGCACTATTTGATACTTACAGAACAGGCGACTGTGCAGTGTTGAAGATGGACAATGGAGATGTGTCGAAGGCAGTTGAAATTGGAGATGTGCATTTGGGGACAAAGACGGGTGCAGTTCTTGTTCTGAAAGATGTTCGTCATGTCCCCGATATTCGTTTCAATCTGGTGTCGGTTGTAAGGTTGGATGACGAGGGTTTCTTCAATTTCTTCGAGAAAAGTCAGTGGAAGCTTTCCAGAGGTTCGATGGTGATTGCCAGAGGAAGCAAGATGTCCGGACTCTACTATATGAAAGGGAGCGCATATGAGGCACATGAGGTGAACACAGCTACTGATGCGTCCACCCAATTATGGCACAGGCGGCTCAGCCACATCAGCGAGAAGGGGATGAGCTACTTGGTGAACAGGAAGGTGATTACAGGACTCAAGTCTATAAAGCCGAAGATGTGCATGCATTGTTTGGCAGAAAAGCAAAATAGGGTGTCTTTCCAAAGTCACCCAAGTTCAAGGAAGTCGGCTTTGCTCGAGTTGATTCACTCGGATGTCTGCGGTCCTATGAAGGTAAAATCTATTGGTGGTGCTTCTTAATTTGTAACTTTTATTGATGATTATTCCAGAAATATTTGGGTCTATGCCTTAAAGGCCAAGGATCAGGTGTTGCCCACTTTCAAGGAGTTTCAGGCCTCCGTTGAAAGGGAAACGAGCAATAAGCTGGTATGTGTTAGGTCGGACATTGGCGGCTAATATATCGGTCCCTTTGATGCATACTGCAGAGAGCAAGGGATACGACACCAGAAGACTCCGCCAAAGACACCTCAGCTCAATGGTGTAGCGGAGCGGATGAACATGACGTTGATGGAGAGGGTACGATGTTTGCTGTCAGAAGCAAACTTGTCGGACAACTATTGGGGTGAGACTCTTTACACAGCTGCTTATATTATTAATTTATCTCCTAGTGCTCCTTTGCAGGGTGATGTGCCTGACAAAGTGTGGTACGGCAAAGAGCCGTCATACAATCACCTGTGAGTGTTTGGTTGCAAGGCCTTCGTGCATGTACCGAAGGACGAGAGATCCAAACTTGAGCCGAAGACGAGACGGTGTGTCTTTGTCAGTTACGGTCGGGATGAGTTTGGCTATAGACTCTACGACCCAGTGGGAAGAAAGCTTTACAGAAGCAGGGACGTGGTATTTGTCGATGATCAGACCATGACCAACACTCAGGATTCTGAGATGCCTTCTGAGGCTGAAGAATTGCCTGAGTTAGAGTCATTTCGCTTCGAGCAGTTTCCAGAGGACATCGCAGAGGATCCAGTTATGGGGGAGCCAGTACATGAAGTTACTCCCAACCTTAATCATCAGCCTGCTGATGGTGGTCAGGGTGATCTTCAGGATGATGAGCATGTCGAGAAGGCAGTTCCTGAGGAGGAGGCTGTTGGTATACAGCCAGCACTAGTGGTTCCATTGAGGAGGAGCGATAGAGAGCGTCGACCATCTACGAGATACTCATCGGGTAAGTATGTGCTACTGACTGACGGTGGAGAACCCGAAAGTTTCACAGAGGCTATGAAAGACGAACACATGCAGGAGTGGATGGACGTCATGCAGGAGGAGATGAGTTCCTTGGAGGCCAACTCTACTTATGATCTGGTGCAGTTGCCAAAGGACAAGAAGGCTTTGAAGAATCAATGGGTGTTCAAGTGAAGCAGACAGATGATGCTACTCGCCCTCGATACAAAGCGAGGCTGGTAGTTAAAGGCTACGGTCAGTGAAAAAGCGTAGATTATGATGAGATTTTTTCGCCAGTCCTCAAGCAGTCGTCTATTCGGGTGGTGCTAGCATTGGCAGCCAGTTTCGACTTAGAGATCGAGCAAATGGACGTGAAAACGATATTCCTCCACGGTGATCTTGAGGAGGAGTTGTACATGGAACAGCCAGAGGGATTCTGTGAGAAGGGCAAGTCACACTTGGTCTGCCAGTTGAGGAAGAGTTTGTATGGTCTGAAGCAGGCTCTGAGGCAGTGGTACAGGAAGTTCGAGTCGTTTATGGGGGAGCATGGTCATGCACAGACGACGTCAGACCACTGTGTATTTGTGGGGTACTTTGTCGAGGATGATTTTATTATTTTACTGCTCTATGTTGATGATATGCTACTGGTGGGTCAGAATGCTACTAGGATATCGGAGTTGAAGCGCCAACTGTATGCGGCCTTCTTTATGAAGGATTTGGGCGCAGCGAAGACTATTCTTGGGATGGAGATCAGCTGAGAGAGAGTCCAAGCTGCTACACTTATCCCAAAAGAAGTACATTCACCGGGTACTTCGGCGTTTAGGGATGGACAGGTCGAAGAAAGTGAGTAACCCCCTTGCGGCTCACTTTAAGTTCACTGAGGATCAGTATCCATCTACCGAGGACGAGAAAGAAGATATGGAGCTGGCTCCATATGCCTCAACTGTAGGAAGTCTTATGTATGCTATGGTGTGTACGAGGCCAGACATCGCTTACGCAGTTGTCACAGTTAGCAGGTATACTTTTAATCCTGGAAGGGTACATTGAAGTAGGGTCAAATGGATTCTACGATATCTTCAAGGCACTGTCGATTGGAGTCTTTCTTTTGGTAATGACGAGCAGAAGCTGGTTGGGTATACCGACGTTGATATGGCTGGAGATGTAGAAACGAGGCGATCGACTTCGGGCTATGTGATGATGTTTGCTGGTGGAGCAGGATCGTGGCACTCACTGTTGTAGAAATGTGTTGCCTTGTCGACGACAGAAACAGAGTACATTGCCACGACAGAGGCTTGCAAGGAGTTGTTGTGGAAGAAGAAGCTGTTGCAGAAAATTGGAATAAAGCAAGAGTAGTATCATTTGCTTTGCAATAGTCAGAGTATTATTCACCTTGTGAAGAACCAGACATTTCATAGCCGGTCCAAGTACATTGAGACCCGGTATCATTGGATACGGAATGTTGTGGAAAAGAAGGAAACGGTGCTTGAGAAGATTCATACAGATGACAACGGAGCAGACATGTTCACAAAAATTCTTCCAAGGAGAAAGTTTGAGTACTGCAGACGGATCGTCGGGATGACGACCCACTCCACATAGTTGTGAAGGAAAAGATTTGTTGGAGTAGGCTGAGTTTCTAACCTACGTGGAGAATATCCCGGAGTGCGACGAGCGCCATCCATGTGTCAGAAAAGCTCGAAAAATGCATCGAGCGTCGTGTATTGGAACATTTATGGTAAACAAATATTATAGTGGATTTTCATCTTTGACTTTAATTATATATTTATGATTGGATCTTTCGTATATTAACTTTCTATATAATTGGATTTCCAATTTTTGGTAAGCTAATTTATGATTTGATTTCTATTAAATATATGATTGAATGTAATTGGATTTCTATAAATATTTTTAACTTCCATATATATATATTTTCATATTGAAACTCTAATTCATGGAAGGGTTTATATAAAGGCTCATGCAATATACAAAAACATAAGAAAAAAATAAGAAAGGAAAAAATGTGACAAAAGTGCCATTGCAACTTTGGAGAGGAGAAAGAAGGATTTGAGGCCGTTTCGGAAAAGGAGATCAATTTGGATTATTTCTCATTGTCTTTTTTTTTCGTAGTTGTAATATATTTTCTGTTCCAAAGAGTTGCGATGATCCGTGTTGGATCGGTGAGAAGCTTGTAGAGGGTATAATCTCTTTATTCCATTAGTAAAGGTTCTTCAGGGTTGAACTCCGATCGAGTCCCGTGGTTTTTCACATATGGATTTTTCACGTAAAAATATCTCTGTCTGCGATTTGTGTTTGATATTTTTTGGTTTGTACGTTTTGATCGGTTCTCTCGCAGGTACTCTTTAGTTTGGGGAACGGTTTCCACGTTTCGTTCCCAACACTATTCACATATATACAGAACTCATCACTTCTTATTAGACTTCCACAAGATTAATCATCTATGCACATCTGAATTTGTACAACACCCAGGATCAACGTTGCATCTAAAGGTACATGGAAACAAAAAAAAGCCTTGCACCCATGGCTGCAACTCACATATGAAGTCAGACTGATCCGTGGAGGAACTGGAAAGCCGATAAGAACTACCGATTGCCCAAGGAACTGGGGAGTACCTCCCATCTTAGATTCAAGGGCTATTTCTTGCCTACCCATACTGTGTACAATCTTGTTTGTTTAGTTGGTCAGCACTCCAAAATGGAAGTCAGTGGCTACCATCTTCTCAGCTAATCTGGCTTGGTATACTCCAGGAGCATATGTGGGGACCTGTAGATCTTTACGAGTGTCCAGTACAAGACTTCTTCAACCTCTAGTTCACCCTCTGCCCTTGCAGCATAAATGTCCTCGCAGATTGCAATAAGCCTACAAAAAAAAAGTAAAATTTTCTGAATTAGTTTAAAATGAAAGGTAGTAAGTAGCAGCAATCTCGCAACATAGCCTTGTACTAGACTTCCTGATGCAACAAGGATAATCTTTTCGTGAGATTTCGGCTGAAAGTAGTGAAGATAAAACAAAGACGCAATTAGTTTGCGACAAGTTACTCTCATAGTTCAGTTATCTATTTATTTGTTATTATTATTATTTTACTTTCACTTAAGTCTGTAAATTGGTTGAGAAAAATATATGGTGTTAACTGTGAGACATTGGCCCAATGGCGTACCATATTGATCTACACAGAAGAAAAAGAAGCAAAAAGTATTGGAAGTAAACGTTGGAATCTGAAGAAAAATGTAAATTGCCACGGCTTACTCCAGGCCACACCCAACTCCTAATTTTTGGACACTAAAGAATGACGAAGGGGAATACAACAGTATAATGCATACATCTCCGAGGAAAATACAAGTCAAAGATCATATATTTGAAACACAACTAAAGATGAGATTTTCATGCATCTTACATATATAATGCACTTCTGATGCCATGAAATTCAATCTTTATTATGTGGACGCAATTGCTTAGTAGTAGTCATGCATTAGGCTATTTATGATATATGGCTTGCCGTTGGTAATGCAGCTAAGATGCCCAGAAACTCCGAAATTCATGCCGTATCAGTGTTGTGTCGGACACGTCACGGACACTCCGAAATACACTAGAACACACCAAAATAGGTACCGGATCTTTCACCTTGTTTGAAACGTATCGTGTCGAATCCGCGTCTGTGTAACATAAATATGCACACTTTCAGATCAGCTTGATTAATGGGAGAGGAAGCCGAGATATCCATCCATATGACAACATAAATCCTAATATTGCCAAAATGATGTCGCTTAGATACTAGGAGGTATCTTCTACAATGTTAAGTCAGATTGAGGAAGCAGATTTGACTTATTTGTGCATAAGTTACTAAAAATAAATCCCCAAAAAAATCTACCAATGAAGCAGCCAAATCCATCCAGAATGACCTCGTAAGTTTCCCCGTGTTGAGTCAAATTAAGCTGCAGCAGGCTCCACTTCTGGTGGTGCCCTGCCCTTCTGCCAATTCCTTTTATGTTTCAGCCTTGTGACCATACTCCCACATGAACCCAAAACTTTGATTTCTAATAAGCTGCCGACGGAGTCCTAAAAACAATATCTGCCGATCCTTGGTTGCCATTGTTTATGGTTGAGACTAGGACAGTATTTGATCGTCTTCGAGCCCCCAATTTTCGTTCTTGATTAATAAAACACCATTGACAAATGCTTTCGCAGTTGTTCTCTCATAAATCCAAAATTTTCACCTCTGACTATGAAATATGAATGCCCCTGACTGTCCCTCTTAATCATTACTCCGATCCCGAAGGCCAACACAATAGGACCGAAATCATGTAAGCCCCTCTGAACCAACTGGACTGGTCAACAGGTGGCTTAACCGACTGGACCGGCGACCGATTGTGCTCCTGCATCACCAATGTCCACTTGTGTTCTTCCACCCTCAGGGAATTTCTGACCCGAAAGAGGGAAGAATCTGGAACTCTCAAGTAAAGAACTCATATATATCAAACATACCATTATGGTCTCAAGAATTAACTTTATTATCAGGAGCAAAAGATATGATTGATTTTCCATTAAGTGTCCAAAATCGGCAACTTCTGCTCCACCAAAAGAATCATAACTCATCCCTCATCCATTCTCTGGGTGATGTATGTTTCGGAGATGCTGGACTAGTTATGTTTCTCTTTCTGATCAAACTTGTGCTACCGGGAGGTCCAAGAAGTTACTGCCCCTGGTCAGACTCCTCTTGATCCAACAAACCTCACAAAGCTGACTCTAGATTGACTTTAGGTTCATGTGAAACAACTCAGGCACCGACCCTTCTTTCAGGTCGGACCCAATAGTATTAGTGTCTTTCAGGTTGGACCCAATAGTATTAATGACAGTGAGGGACAATATATCATACATGAAAAACCTTTCTACACATTACCACGAGGTCAACGAAGAGCTAACCCACTCAACCCCCCAACCACCACCGTAGCCCCCACCTCAGATCACTGCCAACCCTCTACCCCCACCTGCACGAATGGGGCTCCAAGTAATATCCTTCCTGTCGAGGTTTGTCGGTAAAATACGGAATGATCTTTCTTCGATTGACAAATGCCAAACTGAGTGACAATATCTGTAAACCGACCAAACCATGCACGGGATGATTGCTTGAGACCATAGAGGGCCTTCCGCAGATGACACACTTTACCCTCCCTTGCAACGAATCCGGGAGGTTGCACCATATATACTTCTTCGTCAATATCCCCATGGAAGAAGACATTCTTGATATCCAGCTGAAGTAGTGGCCAGTCATAGCGAGCAGCTAAGGCCAAGAGTACGCTTACAGAGGTCATCCTGGCAACTGGGAAGAATATCTCAAAATAATCCTCACCATAAGTCTGAGAATATCCTTTAGCTACCAGACGAACCTTCAGTCGATCAAGGGTGCCATCCGATTTCACTTTTATCGTGAACACCCATTTGCAACCGACAGCCTGTTTACCAGGCGACAAATCTACAAGTCCCAAGTATGGTTCTTCCGAAGCGTTTTTATCTCCTCGTCCATAGCAGCACGCCAATCGAGATGTTTGAGACCCTCCTTGGCAGAATTGGGAACCTGAATCCCATCAATTGTACTTATCAAGGACTGAGTGTCGCTCGCAAGCCCTTTGTAGTTTTCAACGTACAAGGGATGATCACGACATGCACGACGAGGTTGAGCTGGAGGAACAGGCGGAGGCGACTCAGTGGAGCTAGAGGAGGATGATGTCTCTGTGACTGTAGGCGGAGGCACCATCTGTGACACTCATTCGGGTGACGACGGTGCTGACGAAACCGGTGTCACCGGACCATCGGACCAGGAAACTGTCTGGTAGGGGAGGGCACCCTTACGGGGGTCTGTTATGTTTGAACAGGAAACAACAAGAAATCATCTTGTGGGTAAACTTGCGGAGCCGGATCAGTAGTTTGTGGAAGTGGAGGAAACTCGGTTTCAACAAATTTAAGATCCCGAGAGAAAATATCTCTTCAAGACTGGGGAAAAACACCGATACCATTTATGATCCTTAGGATATCCAAGAAAAATATATTTGATAGCCTTTGGATCTAATTTAGAAAGAGTTGGTCGGGTATTCCTAACATAACACAAGCAACCAAAGATTCGGAGAGGTAGAGAAAACGGCTCTCGTTTGGGATATAACCGAGAGAAGGGAGCATCGCCATTGAGAACAGACGACGACATGCGATTAATTAGATAGCAAGCCGTAAGAACGGTATCCTACCAAAATCTTTTTGGAGTACGTGCTTGGAACATAAGAGCACGTGAGATGACGATTCTTACGTTCAGCCACACCATTCTGTTGTGATGTGTAAGGACATGAAATTTGGTGGATGATGCCATTCCGAGACAGATGTGAAACAAACTCACGAGACATATACTCACGACCATGTCACTGTGAACGTATTTAATCGGAACACCAAATTGTGTTTTGATTTCTGCATAAAAATTGTACCAAATGTTAAATAATTCGGACAATTTTTCATTAGATAAACAAAAGTGACACGTGAGAAGTCATCAACAAAGGTAACAAAGTACTTGAATTCCATTATAGAATCAACCAAACAAGGTCCCCATATATCGAAATGCACCAACTCGAAGGGAGCGGAATCAATTTTATTCTAACTAACCGGATAGAAAATCCGGTGATGCTTAGCCAAACTACATGACTCACAATGAAAAAAACATAAAAAATCTAAAGATTGGTACATTTTCTGGAGTGCTTGGACAGATGGATGTTCTAACCGGCAGTGTAACTCAAAAGGATCAAGTTTCACACCAGCATAGGCAACAGAGGAAGTTTCGTCAAACAGGTACAAGCCTCCAGCCACATGCCCAACAGAGGAAGTTTCGTCAAACAGGTACAAGCCTCCAGCCACATGCCCCTACCGATAGTCTTTCCAGTCTTTAGGTCCTGAAAAACATAACCATCAGGAAAGAATGTTACCGAGCAATGCATATCGCGAGTAATCCGACTAATTGAAAGCTGAATGAGTTTCCGGGTGTATGTAATACATAATGTAGTGACAGTCCCGAAGAAAGATGGACAAATCATTTTTCACAAACTGTTAGCGAACCACCATTGACACATGTAATATTAGACATACGACCAACCGGTACATAATTTTGTATCATACCTGCATCGTCTGTCAAGTGAGCCGACGCACCAGAATCAAGGACCCACTGGTTTGACTGTATCACACATGTCGCTGAGTACCCTGCGGTGGACCCAGAAATAGAGGCTTTACCTCGACGTTGAGCTTGAAACTCAATAAAGTCTGCATATGCTTCATCAGTCAGTTGTACGGATCGGCCGCCAAAATCAGGAGTATCTGAGATAACATTGGCGGCAGAAGCTTTAGTACACTGCTACTGGAAATGATCATGTAGACCACAGTTGAAGCAGGTGCGCGGTCGACCTCCATCACGACCGCCAATGCCTCGTCCACCATCACGACCAACATTTCGGCTACCACGTCGTCCACCATGACCACCACGAAATCCAGTACGAGCGGTACCAAGAGCAGATCGATCAGCAGGAGCATTACTTGGAGAGGTATCGACGACCTTTGCTGCCCGTATGATACGAAAATGAGCTTCCATTAGAGATGGAACCTCGGCTCCAGCAATGATCTGAGAGCGAGCTGAGTTTGCATCAGGACGGAGAGGCATGATATGCCATGACATGAAGTTGTTCATGTTGAGCCATCGCTTCATTGATATCCGTAGACAGAGGTAATACACGGTCAACTTCATCGACCAAAGCCTTAAAAGCCCAGAAGTGGTCCTTATGAGACTTGTCGCCTTGTTCTGTCCGGTAGATGTCGACGACCGAGTCATAGATACGAAACAAGTATTTTCCATCAAACGTCGTTGCTAGGACCTCCCATAACTTCTTTACTGTGTCTGTGTTCTGAACCATGTCCTCTACCGATGGTTCCATTGAGTTCATCAACTGTGTAAACAGTCGACTATCATCCATCTCCTACTGCTTAAATGTGGGATCAGTCGTCTCCGGAGGGTTGTCAGTCAAATGCTTGGACAACCGCATTCCCCGAAGTATTTTCTCAACCTTCTTTTGCCATGTTGAGTAACCATCTGGTCCGTCCAACCGCCGATCAACGAGTCGAATCGAAGAAATCGCCGTGCCAGTGCCCGTTAGTCCCGCCAAGGTGTTTCCAAAACTGGTAGTAGTATCACTGCTAGCCGCCTCAGTATTTGTCATCCTGCAAATACACTTGATTCGACCATCGCTGGATCTTTCCAACCACAATAATCACATCAACTTTACCAGTGTGCTATCAACGTAGCCAGAACCGACACGCGCATGGAAAGTAGAGATCGTATGGGGATCACACAAGTCAGGACAGAGAAGCAACCTATGTGACCTTCTGTGTAGATCTTAATGTGGATATTGGGGTAGGAAAGAAACAAAAATTCAAGTAAACAAACAACTTGTCTACTCTTTATTAACTCCTGAAGTCGTAATCTAGGAACAGAGGTTCTGCAAACAAATCATTGTCTACCCTCTGACCGTCGATATACTTATTTTCTTTTTATTTTTTCTTTTTTTTGGATTAGGGTTTACACAGGAAGGAGTGCGACTGCATATTAGGGTTAGGATTTTGGGCTGGAGGTCCGGGGGGGCGGGAGGGTTCGGCTGGCAGGAGGGTCGGCAAGGGGGGGGGGAGGGGGCAGGCGGGCAGAGAGGGGGGGGGGCAGCGCTGGTAGAGGGGGGGGGGGGGGCAGGAGACTGAGGCAGGGGCGGATGGCGGCCAGGAGACGGAGACGGAGACGGAGTGGGACTAGGGTTTGAGAAAGAAGTGGGAGGGGAGAGAAAGTCAGAGTTTTGGCTCTAATACCATGTAGAGTGAAAATAATGGATTGATCTTTATAAAGACTACATATATATAGGAGAGGCTAACCCTTCTCTCTATTATTCTACCCGATGTGGGACTAAAGTCCATTACTAATATAACACTTAATAGTTATCCTCACCAGAAGATCTCCAAAGTAGAAGATATATTTGGTAGTCCAGTGATCATGCCTTCCAAATTAACATTTACTTATTACACCATGATCTATAGGTGTTAATGTGGGCACTCTCAACCAAAAAAAATTAACCATAGACAAATATACGGTCTATGTTATATATTATATAGAACTGCTTTGTTTCAAAAAAGTGACATTGAATAATTATACTGTTCTTGATAGATCTGTTGAAACAAATCAGTCAAATATTTAAGACACCTGGTCAAGCACCAATAGAACATAGATCCTGCTACGACATAGCAGGGATTTCTTATTATGACAGGGTACATGTAGCATATGGACATCCAAACGTATATATATAGGTAGAAGAACAGACATGCATCTGTAGATAGATAACACCAAGAAAGCTAAGTATCAGAAGAGTTATTTCGAACTTTTAGTATTACCTGTCACAAGAAGGAAGATTCTCATACGGTATTCTCATTCGTAGGTCTGAACATTGAAGTCTGATAAATCGACCAACAGCAAGCACAAAAGTAATGTAAAGACTCCAGATGCTGAACTTGCTCAAAGTTTCACCAATAATACCCTCTGAAAATTTAAAATTGTATTAGAAACGTATCAGAAAGAAGAATAACATATACATGTTTCATGGAAAGCATACGAACCATATACCTTAATCCACATTTGTGTCTACATGACTATTGCTCAAAAGAATAGTTGCGCATAAATATGGTTTTAGCCAATGTGCCTTTTTCTTTTTTTCTAACGGAGGTGACATAATCTACTCTGGTATAAGATGCTTTCTCAAGCATTAAATAACTAGAGTCAAAGGTTACAAGCCCAGGGTTATTCATTGTTAGAATGTTTCAGAAAATAGATTGCTTATATTTTCCTAAGCCACCTACAGTTGCCAGAATAAATATGATTTTACTCTCATATGTAAGGATAGGGTGTCATTTTTTCAACAGGAATCCAGTGCTTTAAGATCAAATGATCAATCATGGTGGTCAAGTGAATATTGATGATTTAAATCTTGTACGGAAGTTAGTTAACATAGTAGTCAACACTGTTAAATGACAATTTGGATAGCCTAGGAAAGTAATTTAGTTGTTTATGTTTTTTGGATAGACATGATTGACATCTATGCTCCAGCTTGAGGGAGGGTGTTAAGTATTAGTCTTTGACTTTAGTCCCAAATCGGATAGATCTGAGAGGCTGACTCTCTCCTATAAATATGTACTCACTTATCAATGAAATCCTCCAATTATTCATTCCACAATGTGCAAACTAATTGCAATGCAGAAGGTCACATCTCTTTTAGAACAAGGTTAGGTTTGAATTATCGGTATCGGGTTTGGATTCTTCTTATGAGTATTGATACTTCAGTAGGGAGCTATTTCGTTTGAGAAAGTGGAACGAAGTGGAAAATTTGAAAGTAGAGTTTCATACGCTTTGTGTATGCACGTAATGCATATGTATATTTTATGTATTCTTTCGTTTGGATAGTTGTTGAAGTGAGTTAAAAAGTGTAACTTTTTATAGTTTCTATGTTTGGTTGGTAATGAAGTGATAGTTGAGAAGTGATATGGTTTTCCATCTTTGAATAGAGTTTTTTTTTGAACTATTATTAGTGTATATTACAACCAAAATTAATTAATTATCATTATAATAATTAAAGAAAGCCTTTACTAATTAATTAGCACTATAGTAATTAATTACATATATTAAAGAAAGCCACATGTCACGGACACACAATACTCTTTTCAAGCCACATGTCACACACACACAACACTCTTTTCCTTTCCCCAAAGTCATTTTTTCCCTTTCTCCATGGCTTTCTTCTTCTCCGAAGTTTTATTTTTCCATTTCCAAATAATAGTATATCCTTCGCTTTCTTTTCTTTTGTTCTATGACTGGCGAAGTCCACGATCGAGTCGTGCTCCGTCTCTGACACCTGCATCTCCCTCCTCATCTCCTCCCCAGAGACGACGCTCGCGAAGCCGACAGATCTCTGTGGAGATGATGATGCCGGCGCTCGCAGAGGTCGCAGCCTCCTGGACCCAGCTGCCGCGGCCTCCGCAGAGCTCAACCCACAGCCGTTGCTCCTGGAGTTCGATTGCCACCACGCGGCCTCCTCATCGACCCCGCCGATTCCATCCAGACTTCACAACTCACATCCTGAATTTTGTTTATAGGAAGTGGACTGGGGATCTGGAAGGGGAACAAGAACTATAAAGTGTCCCATCGGTAACTTCACAACCAACATCCGAATTTGTAACCAAACACCTGAAGTCGAGGAACTTCTGCAAAGTTCCAAAAAGGACCCGAGTTCCGGCTTCAGTTTAGACAACCAAACACACCCTAATTCCATCAGTTTTAGATCGGAGTTTCAGAAGCTCTTGTTTTCGAGAGCAAAATAATAATACAATTTTTAGAAGAAATTAAACAAAATTGATACATTTAGGCAAAATTTATGTATTATTTTGTTTCCTATTAGTTTTGAATGGTCCATAGCCGGTCACAGAACTTTCATAATCTTCCATGGAGCTTTCTTATGATCCATAGCCGACTCCATTTTGATAGAGAAGGCTTGGATGATGATTAGTTATAAATGGAATAATATCAAACATTGACGAATACTTCACAGGCAATAGCTAAGTTTTTTTGTTTACTTGCTTTAGACAACATACCCAACTATAGTTCTGAATGAAATAATTTTAAGATAATGAATGTTGTGAAGTTATAACTATACAAGTTCAACAAATGGTAATAGTTACATTCTGTCGTGAATGGATATTACTGACACAACATATCCTGCCAGTCTTTGACATGACCGAATCATTGTGTCTATGTCATTTTCTCCATAGATCTCACTTTTTTTAAATTTTTGTTTCCAGAATTGCCTACAAAAGGGAGATTCAAACGTCGGTAAAGGTACTGGCCAGTATCAGTTGGTATATGGTATCAATAGAAGCCTGTATTTGATAGTGACATGCCAAAACAAACCTTCTGTTTGAACTCCCTTTTCTTTACCATGGCTTTAGGGACTTAAATTGAAGGGCTTTAGGAACTTAAATTATCCTTCAAATGGCTACATTCTATAAGCAGAATCCTGGTCAAACATGTTCTCTCATCTCTGTTGTGTATATATTCTACTAACCCTTCTTTGGTCCAAACTCTTGTACGCAGTGCAGGCAGCAGTTTGTCAGGTTTAGAAAAACTAGGCAGGTTTAGAAAAACTAGGTTTTCCCCACTTATGACATGGCTTATATAGAGTGTAGTAGAAGAATCAAGAGGCTTATATATAGTGGAGTAAAAGAATAGAGATGTAGATTAAGATTTTTTTTCTCTAAAAAATTTCCTATCTTTTTTTTTTTTCTTAAATCAAATTCTCTCTCCCTAAAAGTTTACAATTAACATATCTTAAATAGCCATAAGGGCTATGTTCCTAGATAAGTACAACAAAGAAAGGAAAAACCAAACACAAATTGGGTTATGTAAATTAAACTAAAGATAAAAACAAGACTTAATTTAAAGTTTAAACCCTATCCAAGTAAATTTAAATAAAATTCAAACCTAACAAATTAATTAACCAAATCGATTCGCATTGGTTGGGATCCTATTAATGACCCACCATCAATAAAGCCAAAATCAAGACAAATAGTATATTAATCGCAATTCTATATGATAATTAGATATTGATGGTTCCTTATAATATATGAGCTCTTAAAGCAAGAAGGAAACCAAATTGTTGAAGTCCTTTCTAGTGCAATAAAACTCTATAGTTGTACTTAGGGTTGAGGATTATATAATTATATTATTCTAACTCCCTCACAGGTCAAAGGCACATTTCAGACAGATTTGGATTTACGCATATGTATAATTTTGTTTATAAAATTTGCTTAAAATGCAAGCTAGGGAGATTAATAATAGGCATCTCTAAACCATATTAAAGTCTCTCATAATTTTTTTTTTTATTATGTTTGGAAAGGGGGAAGGAAAGTGGAGAGGAATTTGGGGAAAAGTTTATGTAGGCACTACAAAAAAAAAATCTCCCAAGAATGGAAGGAAAATGAACACACGAGATTTTTTTTTGTAAATTTATCCAATTATCCCTCAATTAATTTGTTATTTTTTCTATGTTGATAAAGTCAAGGACTAAGTATTAACTTTATCTATGTCCCACAAACAAACAAAAAATTAGTTTTTCTGTTGTAAATATGGATGATCCACCATAATTAGTTGGTCTATATAACCCATATCTTTTGGTTATCCATAACCTATGTCTATTGGTATTGCTCCTCTTAATTGTCATCATGATGTTAACCTCCATTGTAACCTATATAAAGGGCAATTCTCTAGCTGATTGAGATGTGAATGAAAAAACAATTTTTTTCATTTTCTCTATCTCCATGCCTTTATATTACGAGAATTTTCTGTCTTACTTTTCTCTAATTTACAAAACATTACCAGCACGAATTGCACTAGAGAATAGAAGAAGGGAGAAAGAATTCTCTTAAGAAAAGAGAAAAAGAAATTACTTATATTGAAGAGGTAAGTTTAATCTTGTATACTTAGATACATGTTTTAGTAAACTTAAAATACATATTTGATTTACGCATTTATAGATTGATTAGAATATGAGTTTTCTAGATCTATTTTCTCTTTTAGTTTTAGATCTAAATTTGTATTGAACATGTTCACAATTTCATTCAAACTAGAAAATTCATGATAATTTATTTAAGATTATGTATAAACCTCATTTCTATATTTTTTTTCTTATGGACTTTACCCAAGTATGAAATTAATCTAGAATATCTTGAATTTTTCTTCACTTATTATGAATTAGTTAATTACATTAAATTCGTTTATGTGAATTCTACAAGGTACTAATTCACATTGTTGTATATGTGAATTGAATTATGACAAAGTACCAAAAATATATTATTATATAATGATCACATTGGTGTATATGTGATACACATAATACGTAATATTCTTTTATAGTGTTTTATCACATTGTGGCATATATAAAGTTTTTGTAATCTTTTGATGCTTTGCCGAATTAATGTTCTATTTTAGATCTCTAAATTATTTGATAATATGTATCATATCTTGACTTTGATAAATAAGATTCACCTTACGATTATGGATTCTTCTTATGCCTAAATTGCTAACCCAATATATTGTGGAAGTTTCAGTTATCATAGTGCTTGTTGTTGCTAATAATGCTACTACAACAAAACTAAATCTCGTAAATATACTCAAGATGATCATGTTTTTGCACCCCTTTGTTTTAAATGGTGGCAAATAATTTGTTGGTCAACAATACTTAGTCAGTAATGTCTTTATTACTGCAACAGAGCTGTTCGGATGAAGTATGTCCAAACAGCTGACATGTCTGATTAGTCGACATAACATGATTCACACTCAGACTTGTGCAATCAATTGTTGTTGCCTTTATTTTGACATAATTGCAAAATTCACAAAATTAACTCGTCAATGTGACATATATTTGCTTCCTTATCATTGACTTATTTTGACATACAATTAGTACCTTTCTTTTTTTTGCTTCAGACACTTGTTTCGTATTTGTTTAGTAAAGTATATTCAGGAAGCCGTCACCATAGTTGAGAAATCATGGTGACGTTTAATTTAATTCAATTTCATTTGGATATGCTTTTTAATGAGTTACATGATGTTCCAACTACTAACACCGTGAAGTTAAATTTTTGAGTCACACTATGATATGCTTGATAATTTGGTATGCTATATAAAGGTGTACTATATCTAGAATATGATATTATCATTTTGAATGCTTAATTATTTTTATTATACTTGTGCAAGCTATAATATATGTTCAAAAAAAAATCATTTGCTTTATGTTAAAGGTATGGATATACGAAGGGAGAAGAATAACTTAGATATGTGTTTGGTAGATAGTGCTACAACACATACGATTTTGAAGAATTAAAAGCTTTTCTCAAATTTAGTATTTGACATTTATAAATTGTCAACAATAGCTGGACCAGCCATCATTATTGAGGGCTTTAGAAGAGCACACATCATGTTAATGGTACTCAAATCAATTTACAGAATGTGTTATATTCAAGCAGTTCCAAAAGAAATTTGCAAAGTTTCAAGGATATACGTAGAAATGGGTACTATATTGAAACACAAAATGATAACAACAAAGAGACATTATGTATCACATCTAAATTTGGGAGAGAAAAAGCTCACATTAGAAAAATTCTTGTCTTTTGGTGGGTTTGTATTACACCACCATTGGTATAATTGAATCTCATATTAATGTGGCAAAACATAAAGTCAATGATCATGTCTTATGAACAATTTAGCATTACTGTTTGGGTCATTCGGGACAAACAATGTCCAAGCGGATCATTGACAATTCATATGAACATTTACTAAAAAATCACAATCTTGGCTTACCGAAGAATCATCTGTGTTCCTTGTTCACAAGAAAATTTTATAACTAAACCATCTTTTCTAGAAGTTAAGAATGAGTCTCATACTTTCTTGCAAAAAGAATACAAGGAGACATTTGTGGTCCTATTCACCGTCTAGTGGTCCTTTTAGGTATTTTATGGTACTCATAATGCATCTACTAAGTGATCACATGTTTGTTTATTGCCTACTAGAAATCTTGCATTTTTCGTCTTTTGGCCCAAATTATTAAACTTAGATCTCAGCTTCTTGATAACCCGATTAAGTCAATTAGACTTGCTAATGCCGCAAAATTCACCTCACAAATTTTTGATAATTATTGTAGATCATTAGGGATTGAGGTAGAGCATCATGTTTCCCATGTGCACACACTAGCTGAGTCATTTATTAAACATCTCCAACTTATAGCTAGACATCTACTAATGCAATCTAATTTTCCAATTGAGGCTTGAGGACATGTTATTTTACATGCTGCATCTCTAGTTAAATTTAGACCCACTGTCTACTATATTTTTCAACCAATACAACTTGTTAGTGGTAAACAACACAACATTTCACATTTGAGAAAGTCTGGATGTACAGTATGTCCCAATTCTACCTCCCAAAAGAACTAAGATGGGTCTCCAACAACGTCTGGGAATATACATTAGTTTTGAGTCTTCTTCTATAATAAGGTATTTGGAGCCAATGACTGGTGATATCTTTACTGCAAGATTTGAAGATTGACAATTTGACGAGTCTTCCCGCCGTTAGGGGAAGGTAAGCAACAAATTGTTAAGCTAGAACAACCCATTTTTAATGAACAACATGAATTGACATGGAATACGCCTACTCTATCTCATCAAGATCCAAAAACTCTACAATGTGATGATGAGACAAAGGGAATGATACATTTGCAAGAAATTACAAACAATTATCTGGTGCATTTAATGATGCTGCAAAGGTAACTAGATCACATGTGCCAGCTATGAATGTGCCAACCAGAATCACTGTTCTAGTTGGACAAATCCAAATAAGGTGGCAAATGAATCTACTACTACACGTCAAAAACGTGATAGACCTATAGGTTCCAAGGATAGTGCTCGAGAAAGAGGAGAGCTAATGAGACAGCCTAGTAGTGGTTGGAGCTCCAGAAACGAATAATGAAGATATGCACATTTCCAAATTCACTGAAATGCATATGGGATGTCTCTAGAGTGGCACAGGTATATGAAAATAAAGAGATCTCGATATTTTATACATGTCCAGGTGAATTGTAGAATAAGAAAGCACTTGTCATCGATAAAATATTTAGCTATGCAGTAGCTACTTAAAAATCAAAAGACAATGATGATTGTGAAAATGAACTACGTATTATAAATGAATGTCAACAAAGAAAAGATTGGCCAATGTAGAAAGATTCTATTCAAGTAGAATTAAGATCTTTAGAAAAATATTGTATGTTTGGACCTATAGTGGAAACACTAAAGGACATAAACATTGTTAGTTTTAAATGGATATTCGTGAGAAAACAAAATGAGAGGAACAAAGTTAAAAGATACAAAGCTCGATTTGTAGCACAAGATTTCTCTCAAAGATCTGGAATTGACTATGTGGAGACATATTCTCCAGTTATGGATGTCATTACTTTTAGATATCTAATTTGTCTCGCATTTTCTAAAAATCTTGATATGAGATTTATGGATGTTGTAACCGCAAATTTGTCATAGTTTGCAGTATCATCCGACACCGATTCGATATGACCGATACCGATACAATTTGACATATCCCGATCTAATACCGACCGATATCCGATATTGACCGATACCGACATTAGAGATCTCTTTTTTGGTCAATTCGACAAAGAAAATGAAATGAAAAAGACCAATTAGCATAGTAAGGTTGTAAAAGCATATAAAAGAGAAAAACTTATCTATAGCATGTAAATCAATCAACAAGGGTGACTATTATTTTATTCAATTTCAAAAATACTAAGAAACAACACTAAAAATACTTAAAATTATGCATAAATGTATAAAATATATTTTTTAAAATATTAATAATTCACTAATAGTTACTTGATTTCCGATACCAAAAAATTTGATACTCCGATTCGAAACTGTCGATACTACCGATACCGTCGATCCTGATACTCATAAGAATGGTTCGATACCGATTCCGATACCGATACTTTGAACCTTGTTACTTGTACGGAGACTTAGATGCTGACATCTATATGAAAGTTCCAGAAAGATTTATAATGCCAAAGACTAAGTCAAAGGAAATGTGTTCAATTAAACTTAGACGAACATTATATGATTGAAACAATTCGGAAGAATGTGGTATAATCGTCTTAGATATATTTGACTAAGGAAGGATATAAAAATAGTCAAACTTGCCCATGTGTCCTAATTAAGAAATCCGAGAATAGATATCTATAGTAGCAATATATGTGAATGATATAAACTTGATCGAGTCTCCTACATAATTGGAGAAAACTCCAAAATATTTGAAGAATTTGAAATGAAAGACCTAGAAAAAACAAAACTTTGTCTCCGTTTGCAAATAGAACGAAGTTCCAGTTGAATATTAGTGCATCAATCCCGATATATTGAAAGAATTTGAAACAATTCAGAATGAACAAAACACATCCACTAAGTACACCTATGGTTGTACGAAGTTTGAATTTGGATAAAGATCCATTCTGACCAAAGGGAGAAGATGAAAAAGTTTTTGGTTATTAAGTATCGTATTTAAGTGCTATTGGAACACTACTATATATAGCACAATGCACAAGACCAGACATTGTATTATCTGTTAATTTATTGTCAAGATATAGTTCTACACCTACACTTAGACATTGGAATAAAATTAAACACATATTGAGATATCTTCGTTAAACAACCGATATGAGATTATTTTACTCATGTGATTCCACTAACAATTCTCGTCTAGTTGGCTATGCAGACTCAGGTTATCTTTCTGACCGTCATAAGGGTTGTTCTCAAACAGGTTATACATTTATTAATAAGCATGCAGCTATATCTTAGCGATCAACAAAGCAAGGTTCAGTAATAACTTCCTCTAACTATGCACAATTAATTGCACTATATGAAGCAACAAGAGAGAGTGGTTAACAAGAGAGAGTGGTTGAGATCGATCATTCATCATATAAGAGTAAATTGTCAACTACCCACTGTTAAAGATGAGCCGACAACAATATTCGAAGACAATGTAGCTTGCATTGCCCAAGTCAGAAAGAGATTCATCAAAGGAGATCGAACCAAGCACTTTTCACCAAAGTTGTTTTATGCACATGAGCTACAAAAGACGAAAGTGATCAAAGTCAAGCAAGTAAGATCAAATGAAATTTTAGCCGATTTGTTCACCAAGGCACTACCAAAGATCACATTTCAGAAGTTGATACACGGAATAGGCATGCGACGACTTAATCATCAGACCAACTAGCTCTTACAAATCTATTGTGTCGAGGGACACTATGACTTGTAAAGAATATTTTTGAGTTTTGCGCTTTGTACTCTTTTTCCTTGCTAAAATTGTTTCCACTGAATTTTTCTTAGTAAGGTTTTAATGAGACAACAAATGTGCATACACCACAGACTAATTATGGTGAACATTTAAGGAGGAGTGTTGTAAATATGAATGATTCACCATAATTACTTGGTCTCTATAACCTGTATTTTGGTTATCCATAACCTATTTCTTTTGGTATTTCTCCTCTTAATTGTCATCATGATATTAACCTCCATTGTAAGACTATATAAAGGGCACTTCTCTTGGTTGATTGAGATGTGAATGAAGAAACAATTTTCTCAATTTTCTCATCTCAATCTCTTTATATTACTAGAATTTTTTATTTTACTTTTCTCTACTTTACAAAAATTTTACTTTTCTTTCCCTTTTTTTTGTCATACAAACAAGGAAAGGTAAAGTTAATTTTCCTTCTCCATTTTTCCCCTCTCAAATTTTTCTTCCCCTCTCCCACAAAGTTTCCAAACATAGTGTTAGAGTTGTAGTGAGATTTGAGAGTTATATATTTTATTATTCTAACAGATAAATGAGGACCGGTAAACAACAAAGTAGCAGATATGCTGGTTTTTTATGTTTGAAAAAGATTGAAAGGTGCTCTTGGTTACATGAGCTTAAAGTGCATATCTGAAAAGTACATCTACTTACATGTTAACTGACTATTTAAATTTTATGGCATGACCATGTCATGCTCATAGCTAACTTGGCTAAGAATTTGGCACCAATACAGAGGGTTGATGCTAGGTTGGCAACCTATCATAATTTTTTTTGTTAAATCTTATTTGGAGACCCATGGGAGAAGGCTTAGATGATGATGATATGAACCAAAATTTAAGGTTCTGGTTTTCCTATTAAAGGCAGCAGCACATAGAACAGTACCAGTGCTTCTTGCCCTATTAATGGCCTCCTCTATTCAACATAGCAGTTGACACTTAATAGTTGCTATTCAGTATGGTTATATCATTTATATCGGCAAGTATTTGCATTTTATTGTTTCACATACTTCGTTAGAGGCGATTGACCTATATTGGTGAATTTTATATTCAATATGGAGGAACATGTTGAACATCTGTCCTGCGATTACTATCATTGTTTACATCCAAATGGTAAGAATCTTGACTCCTATCATTATCCACTTTCATACCTAGTAGCCAGAGATGGTGCTTTTCAATTTGACATGAGGTTAGAAGGGGACATTGGTAGTGTACAAGATAACACTATATCTTGGGAAAAACTGAATTAGGTTAGAAGCTAAGTGCAGCAATAGGCAAGCCTAGTCCAGCGGTACAGCAATAGGCAAGCCTAGTCCTGCCAAAACAGAAGAAAAAAAAGGTTATGAAAGAAATGAGTATTGAATAATCGAAGTGAGGCGAGCGTTGTGAGGAGTACGACTTTCATTGACGAACAACCAAATCCTTGGGACCTTCTTCAACCCCAGAATGTGATGAGACAACATCGAGGTGTCAAACGGCTCCGTCGATAAGAGCTCTTCGGAGTCATCAGCATGTTATCCCTGGCGAACCTTTAATCTATTGAGCGAGAGCCCTTCCATGCAGGACTCCTGGATCACTACGGACGACTTCACAGATGCTTATAGTCTGACTAACCAAAAGAGATATATCTCTTACACAAGGTTGTAAAAATCGCTAGTCGGCCGCTAGTCGGTTCGCGGGGACTAGGGATTAATCGGATTAGTCGGGGACTAGTAGGATTAGTCGTTTTGGATTTTTTTAATATATATATATATATATATATATATATATATATATATATATATATATATATATATATGTCATGTCAATTGTCATATGTCATCAAAATATTAACTTTAAGTATCCAAACTCCAAAGTGACAAAGTCTTGTACATAAGCAAAATTTCACAAAAACAAAAGGAGATAGATCAAAGTGCTCCTCAATCATCAAAGATATCATCGTGCTCATCCACTAAGGGCACATCTCTTTCTTCGTCGGACTCAAAGTCATCATCTTCTTCTTCGGCCTCCGAGATAAACTCTCCCTCATCAAGTTCTCTCGTGATCCTAGAGCTCATCAAGTTCTTCTTCTGCCTCTTCTCTCTTTCTCCTCACTTTTTAGGTTTTTGCACCTGTTTTTTTTTAATAAAAAGCTCCAATGGGTCGGGTTGGATAACTTGTACCTGTTTTGTTTTTTTTGTTTTTTTTTTGCAGCAAAGCCTAGTCGGCCGACTAGGCCCATCTAGCCGACTAGGGCCGCCTAGTCGGCCGACTAGCACCGATTACTGAATCATACGATTTTCGAGCCGACTACCCCCCTAGTCCAGTCGGCGGCGGCCGACTAGCGACTAGTCCCCGACTAGTCGGCCGCCTAGAGGGATTTTTACATCATTGCTCTTACACCTTCGCCTGTTGTTGACACTTAGAAGACAATTTTTAGACAACTCGTCAATCGGTTCGCACACCGCCAGGCTCAAACAAGTCCACAAGGAGTAGAATGGTCATCTTGACCCCAATGCACCCATCCAAGCTAATCATGGGTCAAACATGCCTAAAATAGGCTAACCATGCCATACATGCAAAGTTTGATAAGCCTAGATGGACAGCTTCGTCGTACAGGAGAGCTTACAGCCAAGAAGGCTAGTTTTGCCATACATGCAAGCTTACAACCAAGAAGGCTAGCTTCGTCGTATGGGCGAGCTCTTAGCCACGAAGGCTATCTTACTGCACTCAGCCAAGAATGCTAGCCTTGTCGTACTCTTAACTCTGACAGATGCGAACCCCATTGTACAAGTCATTGTTTCAATTATCCCACGAACGAAATCTTAGGGGGTCATAACACTCAAAAATCCCTGATTGAATGGGATATTATCAATGAGTCAACATCCATAAATATCTTATTCAATGGGGTACTAATGTCATACAACCATAATCCCTGATTTATTTGGATATTCAAGGAAAAATTATCCCCAAAGGTTGCTTTTAGCATCCCCAACCAGCGGGTTAGCCTCGCTGTATGAGGCTGTTAAATCATTTAATCTCCATTAACAGAATTTTAGGGGACATTAAACCGTAACAACCCTATAAATATCTCCAAGATGGGTTGAATAGGGTCGGCTAGCACCCGGGAACTGGTTAGCTGACAATCAGCCAAAGATAGGGTTCCACTGGTTGGTTTCATTTGTTGGTTCCCCTCGGTTGGTTGGCCAAAAAGAAGAGAGAATCCGCTTCACTTCCACTACAGAAGTTTAGCAAGAGATTTAACAATCTCTTGTTCTCAAACTTGTTAGCTTTCTCAAGCTACTTGTCTCTCTTTCGAAAACAAAGTCTGAAGACTAAGTCAGGGTTCGTACACCCTAGTCTTTTTTGGAGAGTTGTCATACGCTTCAAATAGCCTTCAACCTCAAGGGTTACTCCAAAGTCTAAGAGGGTTTGTGCACCCTAGTCTTTTTGGAGAGGTGTTATAGGCTTCAAATAGCCTTCAACCTCGAGGGTTCTAAAGCATCCGAGCAGAACCTATTGGTTGTCATCTCACAAGCAAGGTGAAAAAAAGGCCTAAGTCTTATCATCGGATCGTCAACGGAACAAAGTAGTTGTGTGCTGACCAGACTTCCATTCGCACGCTTGCCCAGAACTCATTCGTAGAGATTTCATTACAAGCTCTCTTCTTTGATTCTTGATAATCAAATGCGAGTGTGTTATTTGTAACTTTCTATACTCTTTTACTAGCTTATCATTAACGAAAACAAGGTTGAACACACGTTACTTCACTTATTGAACTTACCGAAAAACTTGTTGAGTTGGGGTTCTACGTAAAACTAGAAACAAGCGTGTCTTTTCCCTAGAGTCTGAAGGACTACTTTTGTTTCCCCATATTGCTCGACCATTCATTTTCTTTTACATGTGCCCACCAATTACGGAGAAAGAAGCGCAGATTTGTCATGCATAAGATATTTCAAACTGCTTCTTATGCTTTGTTAAAGCATCCTTTCCATCATTTTCCTGACTGTTTGACTGTTTTTTATGTTAATCTCTATTGTGTGTGTGAGTGAGTGAGAACATTTGTAGTCCTTACAAGTTTGCTTCTTATGTTTCAGTTATATATGGTGCATGTGTTGAATTACATAAGAACTGTCTTTTCTTCTAGTCATGGCAAAAAAACAGAAGGGCTTTTAGTCATTTCCATTAAATCTATGATGTTGAACCACCATATAACCATCATTGAACATAAACAACCATAATAAATGTGAGAAATGCTTGTTCGACTGTGAAACTTGGCACTTCACAAGCGCTAGAAAACAACCTCAAGTAGACATTCCACTTCATAGACTATATACTAGCATGAATATCCTGATAATTAAGCCAGAATTAATAGACTTCACTTTATATTCAGGCATATGACCTGTTTGTAACATAGTTGCCAAACTCCAGTATGTATTCATTTTTATATGGTTCATACCAGAGGGTATACCTGGTCATATTAACTCCATAGAATGGGTTTACTTGAAAACTTATCTGCTACTCATTTAGACAGTTACATTAACGACACCAACTCTAACACCAAGTATCCAAAATCGTAAATACAACAGGAAAACAATATTTTGATATATGTAGTAACTAATTTGGATAAGCATACACAGTTACCCATACAAAGTGATAATTTGATTGCTCAGTTTATCTTATAGAGCTGAGGACAAGTATGTGGGATACATTGGACTAGTTAATCATGTTATCTATTTCTGCAGCATATCAATCTCTCAACTGCTCTTATGAGGTGGCAGCAGTAAGTTTATAACTTGACTATAGCTTAAAGTTGTGTTGAGTTAATGGATCAAGTTTGAGATCAATAATCAGTACAATATTACAGAGGGCTGTTTACTGAATGAACCAAGTGTAGTTAATTTCTCCATAGCTTCCGTATAGCATTAAGTGTTGTTAACAACGATCTAGTTTGCGATTAATAGTCAGTATAATAGTTGCACCAAAAAGAAGAATCAGAGAATTGAATTTAACGAAAAGTTTAAATGCGTACGTGGTGTTTCCTCAGATACGACAACAGCCATTGGCCCAGTTAACCCATTGCACCCTGACACATCCGATTCGTCAATATCATGGAAGGACCACCATGGTGGATAACCATGATTCAGGAAGAGCTCACCAGATACGGAGCTTACCTGTATACATGAGAAATTTTAGTCTTTTAAAAGTAAAAAATTGAAGTTGATTAATGGAATGTTGAAGAAATGGCTGGCATGTAAAACATTAAAATAGTACTACTGCATACTGTTTGCTCAAGGCGCCTCACTTCACCAGAACTAGTAACTCGGAAGTATCTAGGATAAGCATCATATATTCTAAAACTGTTAGCAGTTCCATTGAGTACTTGTTCGACTTCAAATGGACTTGGAGGATTGTCAACAGGTAATTCAGATTTCACTGCTTCTTTCCCTTTTGGCCTCTCCCTAGTGAAAACCCAAGTGAAAGTTATACTCATGTTGTCAAGGGATGCACTATATCTATTCTGAACAACAGGAGGGACCAGCCACATGGTGCTTGCATCAGCTTGGCAGCAGATTAATTGGATGTCCTGAACATTGTATGTATTCAGGTAATGTAGGCGATCAATTTTCTCATAAAACTTCATAGCCTGAGATGTAAATTTTTCACATAAAGTGGTCTGGAAGAGGGTCAGTCTTCCGCCTGCCGCTTTGATATCAATCTGAACACTGACATCATTGATAGGATTTGCAATATTTGTTGGATTGCCACTGCTGTACATCTGTGGAAGGGTAAAAAAAAAATGGTTCTCATGTTTGTCTGTCGCTTAGGAATGCAATGAAGTGACATTAATAAGAATCAAGATAAGCAAATTCACTTGGACTTCATGTACAACGAAAATGAAAATGATTGGCTACATTACCTGTCTAAGCTGTCTTAGTAATATACAACATAATCAACATCCATTTTTACCAATAAATCAAAAAGTAAAGGAATAAATAAAGTAATTAAAACAAGGGGAAAGGAAGATTGAAAAGCATTCATGTAGAAGTCCAGGAAAGTAATCAATTGATTATTACAGAAGCACCTCAAAACAACTTCATGGAAATGATTTCTTCATGTTTGCTTCTAACAAATTGATCATATGAAATACCAAAATTATATCTTACAAATATATAGCTTTCCATGTTTCATAGCCAACAATATTAAGTTTTCGCTTAAATTTTATAATACAAATATCAGAACTATTACTGATGATAAACATGTATAAGATTCAAGGATCTAGATTCGAAAAGAAAAAAAGTAAAAGGAGAAAGGAAGAAAAGGATGTAGGCTCGAGAGACTCATATAATATATATTGGCTACCAAATGCAATCAGCCTAACCTATTATGGAACACAATGTTGTATAAATTTAACCTGCATTGAATGACTCCAAACCAAAGTAGTAAGAAAGAGACAAGTACATAATGTAGTAACGTGCTGCTGACAGTTTTGGCATGGGAACCAAAGTTTTGAAGCAGACATAAAATAGCTGCCTGTAGGAAACATAAGTTACAGGTAGAACGAATAGCAACCTAATTCACTAATTTATGTGCACCTACTTAGTATAAAATGTACAAGTAGAATTACAACCTGAAATATGCCAGTTAAACATTTTTAAAACATCATGGGAACTTCAATTTTAAGGAGACAACTCTAATAAATTCAAGCGATTTTAGGTTACAAAATGGGTAAACAAAGGCAGACTAAAGTAAGTGTTAAAAATGCTTACCAACATAGGTGCCCAGATGACACAAATTAATATGAAGAATAAACATATCCCGCTACAGAATTTAGTTATTCTACTTTGTCTTTGTCCTTGTTTGTGGCCAGCTCTATTTACATCAGCATCGCATTTGACAAGAAACAAGCTTGCGTTGATGTCCTCCAACTGCATGGAAAACTAGTTTCAGACTGGAAAATACAATTCCGTTGCAGTAAAATTGAATTAACCACAGAAGTTCTAAGTAAGACTTGGATCAATTATGTCTTCTAGATTCACCTACCTCATGTACACCAAGTCACACAGAGATGTGAATACTGAAAATTAGGACAAAGATATGATTAATTTAACTAAAAGTGACTAGTTGACTTTTGTATGGCCTTACTAGTTCTTTAATTATCAGGAGACTAACGAAGTAATGACCAAACTAAAATAAAATAAAATGTAAAGAACCCAATAATTGCTTTATGGGTAGATAATGACAATTATTTGAATCGCGAGAAGAACATGAGGGAGTATTGTTAAGGTAAGAATATAAACACATGTAAGGACAGGAGAAAATGGAAACTCAGACCAAGTTTCATTCCAGCATGTCATTTGTGGTGGATAGGGCTTCTAGGCTTCAAAGACACTCTGTTACTCACTTCAAGACATGCATGCTCACGCACTTGCACACACATATTGTCATGTCTCATCCTAGTTTCCATCTCTACCCGGTCACAAGATAAGTGAGTTAACAAAATTAAAATTCAGAAGGTATACAATATCCTGCAAATCTGGATGAACTCAAAAAACATTCCAGAGTATACTACAATGCAACATCGTAACATACATGTTCATGCTAAGAGAGGACACTACATGACTGCACTCTAAATCAGACAACAAGATTCTTCTACGAAAAGGAGAATATATCAATAATAGATTACAAGATTAGAACTTCATGAAAATTCTTCGAATTAATTACTAGTTATTAAAAATATAGTCAAAAGTTAGTATTCGCTCCTCGGAACATGTACTAAAAAATAATCTATAAGGTGTGTGCATTTAATGACGATTTATGCATGCTATAATTTAAGCATTTATCTAACATCTTCACAATTCCACATAGCATACAAGAGGAAAGGTTTACAAAAACTTTATACATGGATTACCCTTACCATTGGTTGGTTTGAAAATAAAGAAACAATTACAGCATATTAATAGTGCAGTAAGTGACATAAATAACATTTTTTACCGTCATGAACTAAATGCAAATCACGGAAAAGTAATAAAATTAACAAAATTTAACAGGAACTTCGGGCATGTTTGGCAAATGGAAAGTGGAAGGGAAACTAGGAAGCTGCTCTCTATATTGTTGGTTGTTGGGTAATTAGAAAATTAAGAAACTAGTCGGACCCACCACCAAAGTGGAAACTAGTCTCCATTCTAGTTTCCATCCAAATAGGTGGAAAGTCATGGAAATCAATTATGGCACATTCTTATTATTATTTACTTTTGAGAATTAACAGTAAACACCCACTATTAAATACTCCACATCAACTATTTCTTCTTATTAGTACCATCTCACCATTAACTACAAGTTTCTTTCTTTTGGTTTCTATTAAAACAACATTTCTAAGTGGATAGTTAGTATCCTTACGTTTCTTGCTTCTACTAGAAACTAATAGAATGTAAGTTTCGTAGATTCCAAAAGTTTATATCTTCCAAACAGGCCCTTCATGTATTGTTCAGAAAGTAAATACTTGAACATTGCAATATAATATCCTAAAGATTCAGTCTGCCAAATAGTCACAAGTTATCCGGAACTTTTATTAAAAGTCATATCCCTTGACGTTCCCAACAGAATTCACCAACAAAATAAATTGGTCAAGTGAACGTAGGCAGCTAAAATATTATAAACAACTAGACAATAAAGTAGAGAATGAAAAAGTGAAGCCAAGAAACTCATCTCAGTTGACACCAAACATTTTCATAGTTCATTTGGCATTAGGTTTAAAAAGCACATCATTAAATGCAGGCTTTCATGTGAATGCCTCAAGCGTCCAGGAGATGTATTTGGGTGTTCCCCTAAGTAAATGGATGCAAGAAATTTGCCTCACACTTCAAATTGTCATTATCATCATCATCCAAGCCTTCACTCATCAGAAGGGGGTCGGCTATGGAGCACAAGAAAACTCCATACAAGATTTGACAAAGTTTTATGACCGGTTGTCGATCTGACGTCAACTCTCTATGTTGGTACCAAATTCCTAACCAAGGTAGCTATCACATCAATGCTTCAAATTGTAACCTAACAAATTTGTCTTCTTTGTTTCTTGAAAACCTAAACCAACTTGAGGATGAGGGTTTATAAAAAAGCAAACTGTAAAGCATAGAAAAAAGATGCACTCTATGTAAGATCAAATCCTCCATCTATGTTTCTTCATCACTCAAACCCCCCCCCCCCCCCCCCCCCCCCCCCCCTCTCCTCTCCTGCAAACAAAGTCCTAAAACTTCAGCCAATGGAAACACTGCTACTAGCATCCAACCATTAGCTGATAATCACCATCAGACAGAAAAATCTGAGCCCCTGGATTTTACATAATTTTCTAATAGAGTTTTTTTTTTTTCTTCTCTTGTTCTTCAAGTAAGGTATTGCATTTTTCTTGTAACTTTCTATGTTTTTATTTGTTCGTTAGTTTAATATTTGAAGTCCAAAAAATAACTTCTATTTCAACTTTATTTTTTTCCTTTCTTTTCCTTTCACATGTTACTTCCTTAACATTTGAAATAGTACGTACTAGTAAAGTATTAATGTTTAGTAACTTTAGCACTTAGTAATTGTTATTATGTAACTAAGAAGTTTAACACAAGATGCACATATATGTATATATATTCCACAACCTTTGGCCCAAATTTTTGGGATCGGAGCTCCATATCTTCTATTCACCTCTGTTATAGGCCATCTCCTCTTTCACATTAGTAAAATCCATATCCTTTTGACAGGCCCTTGTTATTTGGCACCTCTAGCCTCAGGCGATAAACTCATATCATCTTTTGCCGTCTTCGCTTTTAAAACTAAACTTTTACAGTTTCCCGTGGCATCTTTATGCACATTGTGGAACCAGAACATACATAACTTAAGACAAGATAACAACAAAGCTGACCAAATGCTACCATAGTACCATACGTGATTAGAGCGATACGCGTAGAGTCACTAGAAGATCAATAGCAAATTTAGTTAAGAAACATATGGTTTACACGAGTTAAAGAAATTAGCATACCAGAAAAAACAGAGAATATGAAGCTTACTTTTAGCCAATCATACATTGTTAGAGATGTGGATGTGCATGACCAATCAAGTACACATCGTAGTTCATATAGAAAAGGCAAAGCACGATAAAGTCGAAAACCCAAATAGTTAACTTGAGTAACTTTACTAGTCAAAAATTGTCGATATAAAGTGCTTTTATTAGGAATTCCATAGCGTATCTGTATGGCCTGCAGCGCGAAGGAAACGGATTTTGTTAGGTAAATAGCACGAAGTGCAAATCCTCCTATCTGATTGTGAGATGGTTCCATGTACCAAACATACTCAGTGACCGAGTATGTAAATAGGACTAGATTGAAAAGATAGAACATAAATTTGCCTGTGGCAAAGGACCATAAGTATATAATCCGATCAAGCACAATCAAGAAAAACAGAACCTGAAAAGAAAAAGATAGCAATATCAGAATATACAGAGAAATTTTATCGTCTTCCCAGAAAGAAAAAAAATCCAGCAGAGCAAAATCATACCAAGTTATGCTGCCCTATATATCAGATAAACTCATCAAATTAATATCATAGAGCTATAAACTTACCATTAAGATAAAAACAAACTCTTTGGGAAACTGATCTTCAAGCTGATAAACATCAATAAATTTGTTGATGTTCTTTATGACAGATTGATAAAACATAGCAACCAGAAAGAAAACAGCCAAGTCTGCACCAAATATATATGCATATAGGTCAACTTCTCTTTTGCCACCTCCAATTATGGATATTACAGGGTAAGGGAAGTCTATCTCTTCAAATAGCCCAGCAGATTTTGCCTTCAGAATCTCGGTTGCAACATCTGCAGCTGGAGTCAGTGATCTATAATGTTCCGCTGCTGGACAACCTTGACAACTGACTAAAGGAGAAGCATAAACTACTTCAAGGACAGCAAGAGCAACACCTGCATTTTCCTGACTTCTTTCAATGCTTTGGATTCGAACTCGACTTGCAAAATGACATATAGTTGGAATCTTTGCTTCACATCTTTCTTCATGAGCAATCATAAGCAACTGATTCATTCCAGATTCTATCTTCTCTGGTTGAATTCCATCCTCCGGCCACTCAATAACTTCCATTGACAACTGTACAAAATATGGAGGAGCTTCTGATCCTTGCGTTAGTGACCTCCAGTACCTGTAGAAACTTCTTGCTATCACCTTTAATACATTAATCACTGGAGAGAGGAACTTCCTTACCCTCTCCCTCCAATTAAGGATGACCATGTGTTGTTCTTGATTATGATTTCTCCTGTTTAAAATATTAAATTCTGTAACTGGTGCCCATTCACCATCTTTAGCAGTTATGGAACTTTGCAGAAGAGTCGATATGTACACCATAAAGAGAGGCAGGGTACTAACAACAAATGATGCTGTTATCTTGTCTTTAGGAAACCCTAATCTCTGCAATATCATGAAATGAAAGTTGAACCCACAGTGCTGAATGATGATTTGATATAAATACTGAAGCAAAATATTGAACTCTGTGTAGATTAGCATGATGAGCCAGAAGAAGTAACTAGGACCAGAATTTACACACAGTGCATATAGGAAAAGAGCTGCAAGATAGAGCATAGACATCAAACTAAAGTTCCACAGAAAGATAAGTATAAAGCAACAGTAGCACACAACATCATTATTTGATCGCATTTGTGACCATATGTAACGGAAGATCCTTCCAATTTGAAGGCTAGCTGCCGGTACCATTGTCCCAGTACCAGAGTGAACTGAATTAGACCGGTCCAACAGCACATACCCTGCATTCCTTTGACTCTCTATCTCATCATATACGCCATCTTCAGCAGAAGAGTGCCCATTTGAATCTGATTCGTCGATGTTCAAGAAGCTTACAATATTTGTGACTGCTTGATTCCCTAAGGACTGAACTTGAGAAACACCATCACCAAAGAGCTGCACAGCAGAAATTAGTGGATTTTCCTTGGCCTTTCCCTTCCTTTTTCTACTTTTATCTGTATCAAAATCAAGGCAAGCATCACAGTCTGGAAGTTCACTAATCTCACACTGAGAATCCACAGAATGCTTCAAAAGCTCCATAGTTAATGAGCTTTCACTTTTAAGGCTAGTAGGCGACTCAACTAAGTCAGATGTCACACGAGAAAGTGATTCATACTTAAAAACGTCAGGCACCGGAAAGTCAAAGGATCTGTCTGATTCCAAATTGACACTATGCTCTGCTTTAACAGGTAAACCATCCTCATTATCGAACAACCTATTTAACTTGTCCGTGCTTAGAGAAGAGTTCCTTCTTCTCCGTAATCCTTCTCTTTGTGGAGAGGTGCTACCAAACTTTGCAGTGGAGTTCATGCTGTTGAGTTGACTTTGCAGATTCAGCATCTCAGATTTCATTTTCTCCACTTGCAAGTTTCGAAGACGCTTTTGCTCTTCAGATTTACGAATAAGCTGCAATTGTTCAGTCTTCCATGCAGCTCTTTTCTCTTGTTCACGTACCATAGCACCAATTTGCTCCGCCTCAAGGTACCTCGCCACATAATCGAAATCACTGGAGTAAAACATATATGATTGCATTGAGACTAATAAAAAGATAACTATTTCAACCAATGCGGACCGTGATGCAATTCGGAATCCGTAATCATACTTATAAAATCCAATAACCTCGTATACGTAGTCAATTGTATCGCACTTGCCAGTGGTAAATTCTCCAAGATAAGGAGATTGATAAGCAAGAGAGAGGACAATGAGTGCAAAATTATACATGCGCAAAAACTTGAAAATTTTGTTCTTCTTTTTCAGTATTTCAAGTCTCATCCTGAAGAAAACCAGAGCAAAAGCTAGATAACCAAGGTGGAGGATGTCATACTCCAGAGTTCCCGTTATTAGAATTAACGCAAGAACAATGTCCAAAAGATGACAATAAGCATATAACCTTACATAATCAATAAAGGTCCAGAAACTTTTTGTTTCAAATGATAGGTCTCGCCACACAGAAGCATTTTTCCTCTGAGACTTCATCTGGAGATAGGTATGTGACTCTGAGTAACCAGCAAAACGGTCAGACCGGAGCTTAAAAGAAGAGAAGAGAAATACAAGATAGTAGCTGGTAAGCATGCGCGGATCATCAACAATGATACCTGAAATAAGAAGAAAGGTCTGATTAGTTAAGTTATTTGGTTCTGTTGATGAAAACTAGTATCTAGGCATAAAAGTGAAAGTTATGATGCAAGTTTGTCATTAATAAAAGAGACATACCAAGCCAGCATTTTGTGCAATAGCTGAAGTAGAGAGTTGAATTACTCCAGCAATCATGGCAATGAATTTTCACATCCCTTGGAGCATGGATCCAAGGAATAAGATCTTTCCATATAGCAACGTATTCAAGGACAAGTATTGAAGCAAATGAAAAGACGAATATGCGCCATAGTTTACAGATAACCTCTCTCTTAAGAAAAATACATGTGACAAGGCACGTGATATAAAACATTGATATCACATTAAGCACGGAGAAACTAGCCACAAGTAATACAACCATATTTATCTCAAGACCTCGTAATTTGAATATATTCTCCATCCAAAACTTCAAATAGACTTTTAGTGTACTTTTCTGCATTTCGAACCTCTCTTTTCTTAAAGCAATGATGCGTTTCTTGTTCCACTTGTGACTCTCTTTAGAACTACCCCATATATAACCAAATGAATATTTCCTGGAGCTACTACTCTCAGAATCTTTTGTTGTGAAAGACCCTGAATCTGCCGTCTGATGGCTGTTAGAGAAGGATGGACATGAGTTAGAAGTAACCCTTTGTCCAACAGATCGCAGACTGGAACTTACCAATGGCATGTTTGCTTCATTACAAGCAGAAATACTAGTTGAAGCATGTTCTGCTGAGACAAACAACTGGCAAGGTTCCTCCCACTTGCCCTTATTTACTAGAAATCGAGGCATTGTCTCCAACCAATGGAAAACATTGTACTGAAGAGTACATGCAACAATCACCAGAATTTTACCCCTCAAGCCAGACTCAAGTCCCCAAAATCCTGACTCAAAGTACTTGAAACCAAGAAAAAGGGAAAGACCATAATGCTTTTGACCAGGAAGCATTTGAGCCAGTTTACCCCACATCTGGAAAAGATATTCAGATGTCACAAGAATTCCAGTATACACTAGGAACAATTTTGAAGGAACCCGAGAAGCTTTTGGAAATGTAGAACAGATGATGAGACCCAGAATATAAAGAAAGCCAAATGCACTGATTGGAGTCAAGGAAGCATAAAAGACAGCAGCAGACAAAATCTTTTCACTATGCCAAGATAGGAACCTTCTGAGAAAACCAAGAGCTCCAAGTTCTGATGCATCAGAAGCATCTATTGGCCTGTTGTATCTGTTCTGTCTCCTTTCATAGCTGTAAAGTTGCATTACGATTAAAACAGCTAAGGACTCCCAGACATTCTCTATTAAGGAGACATTGGGGTTGAATCCCAAATCTGGATAAAGGTTAACCAGCTTGGAAATGCACATCTGAAAAATGGAGGAAATGCTCAAGCTATATGTGAAAATAAACACCAAAGTGGCATACACTTTCAAGGGAAGCCAGAGGCGCCTTTTTGTCTTCTCAACTAGCTGCCTTCCTATAATCCAAAATAAAAGGAAAAACAGGTACCCAAATGAAATATAATTTGGAGTCACAAGATATAATGTGAGCAGAATAGTCAAGAATGCCACATATGTCCCATATGAATGATACATAGACAAAAACCTCTGGCCAACTTGACTGAGAAAGGTTGCTATGAGATTCTCTGAGAAAAGGAAAAACAACAATCAGAAACATTAGTTTTTTCATCGCAAATGTAATCAGTCATTACACTTGATCATGTCATCAGTCAAATAGTTGGGAATTGGTACAGCTGATGCATTCAATTAGTGATTTAAAAGTAATACCATGTGATGAGTTGAAAGATTGACCATCACTTGAGCTTGGTGAGGCATAAACTGACAGCAAAACAGATCTGTTCAGACCAGCTTTTAGGATGCTAAATCCAAATGGTGCATAAGGAGTACGTTGGACAATAGCAGATAATGAAAAAAGCATTTTCAGGCCATGGTTCTGCAATGCACAGAAGCACAAGAGGATGCCAATCTCTACAAGTTCCCCAAAAGAAGCATGACATGGGATTCCTGTGAAATACAAATGGAATAATAGTCAACAATTTCACCTCGAATCAAAGATTTATGGACCTAGAATTTATATGTATAATGCAGGTTATCAGCAATGGAAACTGCCACATATGTTACTGATCTAAAATAATAAGAAGAGGAAATAGAAATTTTCAAAAAAATCGCTTGTCTGTTATACACTCAAGCATGCCAGAGAAGAAACGTAAAGCTTCTAGACATTCAAAATGCGTTTGAAATGTAAGGTAAGTAAAAGAAACCTGTTATGTATATCTATCGTGCTCTTGTGCTGACATGTTTTACAGAATTAAGGAGACACAAGTTCTAATAAAGAGAGAGAAACTAAATTTTATAATCAAGGGATTACCTACTTGTGTGATATAATCATATAGCGCATGAGGATACATTCTTGGCGAAGTATGAATTATCTATGGGCAAATATACTCAGAAAAAAAAAGGTTCTTTTTCGAAGATGCAATGCTTCGGCATCATTAGCCTTCACCAACAGTAGCGGAGACAAGGGAGGCTAGCTGGGGCCTGGAACCCCTAACAACCCAATAATTTGAAAGATAGGTCAATCTATCAAGTTTGAGTAGACGTTTTTTCCTCTTTACCCCCTCCCCCATTTGAATACTCCATCATTGCTAACGAATATAAAAGCAAGGCTTGCAATATCAGTCAATACTTGTATACTGAACCCTACTGATACCGGCCACTGGACAATACGACATTGAGTATTTCTTTCCTGATCAATTAAAGAAAAAGAAAAAGACAGAAAGGAAATAAACAGTGTCTGACACAATGATCCGGTCTTGCCGAAGATCAACATGCCACCATGTGATCGCTACTGATAAAATGTAATCATTACCATTTGTCGAGATTGTATATCTGTTAATTAAAAACATCCATCCATCTTAAATTATTTCATTGAGAACTATCTATTGTGGTTATCGTTTTTCTAAAAGTAAGTAATAAACGATAGTATTGATTTATTGAGGGTGAACAATTCAACAAAGTAGAACATTATTCCATTCAAAACAAATGAAAACAACAAATACTGAATAAAAGTATGCTTAAATGTATCAAATATTATCTAGTATAAAATATATTTTTTTTCTTTGGCCTTGCGAAACGAAGAACTCTGAAGCCGTTGATACAATACTCACAAGGGTCCGAACTGATTCCAATACATCGAATCTTGATATAATACAGGACTAAATTTTGAACTGTTTCATTAAAGAAAAAAGAACGAGACGCATGATAGTGTTGCAGCATAAATCAATTTTGAGAAAGAGAGATCTCCTGGTGGAAAACAAAACAAACAAGCAACATTAGGTTTAGGATTCTTGCTGGAAGCCATCAGGTCTCTCACTCCCCAATACTAATCCAACTATCTTATAACCCAAAACTCACATACAAAACCCTTGATCCTGTAGCGGTCTCAGCCTGAGTTCTAGTGATGCTCTCAACTTGCATTTATCACTTAGTTGGTTACTTAGTTCACCCTGCTGTCTCCTTTATTTCTGCACTGCTTATGTTTTGGCTTGTATTATCTGTACCTTGCTATGTCCCCTGAGGACCTGGAATGGATGATGTCCCCAGGTATAGCGGAAGAGATCCATCCAGAGATACCCCGTACCAGAGCACTTCCAGGAGCTGTACTAGGACCTGAAGACGAGCTCGTACCAGAGGACTTCTCCTGAGCGTTGGCCGTATGTAGTCAGTTATTTCTATTTCCAGTTGATTATTTCCTGTCTATTTGCATTTGTTGTACCAGACATACTCACTCCCCAATGGTTATACTAATCCAACTATCTTATAACCCAAAACTCACATACAAAACCCTTGATCCTCAAAGATAACACTATGCATCACATACCCTTTCATCTCACAATGATCAGGATAGCTACAGTCACTAGTTCCTCCCTCGATCAATACTTGTAATAGAGCATTAATAATCAGTATATTTTGCAATGTGTTCCTTCTTCAACCAAAAAGTCTATCTAAAAAATCGATAAAAATAGCCACCCACATCAAAAAAATAGAAAATTTTAAAATTCAAACACAAAAAGCACATCATATAAAAATAATAAACTAAAACAACAGCCTTTACCCAGATTTTTAGGGTTGGTTGTTTGAATCCTTTTCTTCCATTCATCTTTGGTAAGGGTCATGTCTTCTGAAACACTCGCAAAAAGCATATACTTCTTTGAAACCTCAATCCATGTTTATTTAGCCTACCTCTAGTCTTAGCGGCTCCTTTAACTACAATATTCCTTATTGAAGCATCTATTGGTATAAGTCTTAGAAGGCAGAAACTCCTAGGAGGCCAACGAATCTTATTAAGAACCTCGATTCAACGGTTCTTACTTGGGAGCTCGTTTCCTCTGCCACGAAAGTGCGTTTCTCCGGTAACATGAGTGTTTCCCATAACATGACTAGAATTTTAAAAGAGGACAAAATATTTGGAAAGAAAGTTAAAGGATTTTCAATACACGCTCATCAAAGTAACAATAAACTAATGAATACTTCTTACCTTGACATCATTAAATCACCATACAAATGATCTCTCTGTAACATTGAACTAAAATTTATAAATTCTAATAAATATTAAGATATCTATAAATTTTGATAACAATAATTAATAAACAAAAAAAATTATTAGCGCACGCTCCCATTACGCTCTCAACTTTATACTCTTCTAAGTAGTCACTCTCGTCCACTCCCTCCCCCGCACCTGTTCCCATTCCCGCTTAGGTGGTTTGACTACACATTCCAAACCACCTAGGATAATTTTCTCCCCTTGTCCCCAATTGACGCCACATCTAACTTCTCATAGATAGACTGTTTTTTTTATCCTATCTTTCAATGTATTATCATCACTCATCCACCATAGCATTCATGTTTCTAGTACACTAAATTTTTGGACATATTTCTTAATTGTTCAAGACTCTGATCCGTAAAGCATAGTTCGTCTTATAGCCATCTTATCGATTTATTTTTCCTTCAACTTCAAAGATATCTTCCGATCACAAAGTCCTCCAGAAGCACTCATCATTTTCAACCATAATATTATAATTAGCTCATGACATGATTCTCAATTTCTCAATCTCTCTCATTAGAATGATTGATCCTCAATACAGAAAACATCATGTCCATTTATATGTACGCCCCCACCTGCCCCCCCCCCCCCACCCTATTTTCATTTTTGTCTTTTTGTTGAATTTGCATTTCATATAGTATGTTTTTGTCCTACTAATTATAAAACCCTTAGGTTACAAAGTTTATCTCCACGCCTTTCTTTTATTATCTAACCATTCTCTACTCGTATCAACCAAAACAATATAATTAGCAAGCATCCTACACCATGGAACCTCCTCTTGGACATGCCTAGTAATCTTATCCAAAACTAGCACAAAAAGGTGTGGACTTAATGTTGATCCTTGATGTAAGCCAACGGACATAAAAATGATAAATTAATGAACAAAAATAATCAGAAATCACAATAAAATCAAAGTTGAGAAAGAAAGAAACTTATCTTAAGAGCTAGGGCAAAATGGAGCTAGAGAACTCAAACTAAAATGGAGTTCAAGAATGGAAGGGATTTAGGTCAGACTAAAGATAGGTACTATAACAAGGGGAGAGGAAAAATTTTGTGGAAGGGACTAGAACGGGGGTGGGGGCTATGGATCGGGGTGGAATTTTATTGTTGGTTCTCTTACTAGTTTTAGGGTTGAAACTTTTATAAAACTAATAGAACAATTTAATTTCAAATAGGCAAATGTTAAAGAGTTCTTTAGTTGAATTTAGGTTTAATGGACTTTATAGTTTCTCCCCAAATTTTTGGAATAATGGCTTTGTTGTTGTTGTTGTTGTAGAACTTACAGTTTCTAGGCTTGAGAATTTGCTTTATTATCATTTTTAGACTTGGGAATTTTGATTAAAATTTAATCCTACAAATAACTTTTTTTTTATTTTTGGGCTTGGGGATTTTGAAATTATGAAATTCTCATAACATAATATCAAAGTTGTTAAAGGCGCGTCGAGAAGCACAAGGCCCTAAAATCAGCACCTCTGTACATGCGGAGCAAGGCTCCCTTCATGAGGTGTGCACGCCCCTTGGATCCTCATGGTGAGGCTTGTGCCCAACTGAGGCACGCTTATGCATATATTGAATTTCACATATCTTTTTATTTGTTTTATTTTGTCAACCAATGGATTTGTTTTAATTGAGCATGGAGCATTGTTGGATCTGTCAGCTATAGGCCTTTCACAAGGAAACTGAAACGACTTAAAAAACCCTAAAGTCTTCTTCATGCTCGCTATTTGTTCTGCAATTTGAAGCCTCTCACCGTTCCCTAGTTCTCAATCAAAGTTGTTCTTTTGTTATTGTTTACAGTTGGATCTTTTTGCTTTTTTCTGTGTTTTTCAGTTGTTGTGTTCTTCCATGCTCTGATTTATTTTTCTTCTCATTATTGTTCTTTTCATTTTCTTCTGCTATAACCTGAACATCCAATACTTTTATTTTTCTTCTCTCCTTTTTCCATGCTCTGTTTTGTTTTTCAACCCCTTTATTGCACGCCGACCAATACTAACTAACCCACTCTCTCCCCCTTGAGTAGCGTTTTCTCCCTTTTAACATGACGTACAACAAAAGTTTCAACTTTCTCCTTTTGATTTGCATATTTTAGGGTTTACATTGTAGTTTATGAAAATAGGGAGTGGTGATTTGCTTATTTAAATGGGTAGGATTTTTTAATTTCTCATAAAATTGTGGTTGATGGAAATAGACAATGTTGATTTGCATATGGATTGGTATAAGTTTTAGGGTTTTTATGAATTTATGTATGTGAATGGTAAATTTTTCTGCTCATGAAATTGGGGATCATAATTGCAGAACTATTAACCTAACGAAGTCCACAATTATCTAGTTCTACTCATTTTTCAGAAGACAACTCTAAAGTAAAGGCTTGTCCCAAATGTCAAAAAATAAGATTGAGATCCTCTAATGCCAATATCTCGTAATGTCCCGTAATGGTGATGTCTTGTAATGCAAATAGGAGGAGTGCATGAGATATTAGCAATTTCTCGTGGTCAATATCTCATGCAGATATGTTAATATCTTATGTATTCCTTCATATATGATTTGCATTATGGAGCATTATGAGATACTGACATTAGAGGATTTCAATCCTAAAAAATTACTCCAAACTCCAGGTAACTTTAGTGAAGTTCTGTAACTTGAAACTCAAGTTTCATGTCTCGAAACTCCAACCTAAACCTAACTCCATTTTATAAAACTTTGTTCCCAAACAACGCCTTATGGAGGTAGCTTACGCTCCATAGCCATAGGCAACCCCATTTTGATCGAAAAGGCTAGGTGATAAAAAAAATATTAAAATCTAACTTCCATCCCATACCCTCCAATAAAGACGACATGGCAATGGGGCAAGGGGGGCAATATTTGAGGTGTAATGATTATCACAAGTCCATCCCCACTTTCAATGTTTACCAAGTAAGAAAAATGGGTGATTACCAAGGTTGAAAGTATCGGTATCAGAATCGGACCATTCCTATGAGTATCGGGATCGACGGTATCGGTAGTATCGGCGGTTTCGGATCGGAGTATCGGATATTTTGGTATCGGAAAACAAACAACTATTAGTAAATTATTAACATTCTAGAAATTATATTTTACACATTTATGCATAATTTAAAGTATTTTCAGTATTGTTTCTTAGTATTTTTTAAATTGAATGAAATAGAAGTCGCCCTTGTCGATTGATTTATATACGATAGCGAAGTTTTTCCCTTTTATATGCTTTTACAACTTTACTATGCTTTTACACCCTTGCTAATTGGTCATTTTAATTCAATTTTCTTTGCCGAATTGAACGAAAAAGAGACATCTAATGTCAGTATCGGGTATCGGTCGGTATCGGATCGGGACATGCCATATTGTATTGGTATCGGCCGATACTTCAAACTATGGTGATTACCTCTACTTTCTAGGTTTAGGTCAAATCCAAATCCATATACAAGTTATGAAAAAGCCCCAGAGTACCATCCGACAGTAACAAATGCCAATTATGATAGTTATTTTCTTTCTCTGCTTGTGATTTGACTTTTAATAAGTATTTGTTCTTCAGGATAGTGTTATTATATGATATATGTCCTTTGATGCAATAGTTTTCGACTTGCCTATAATTCTATTAGGATGTTATCCATTGTTAATTAATTTTATAATTATATAATGTTTGTTCCTATGATGAGTATTTCTTTTTTCTCGAATTTATGAATGATTACAGGTTAGGATGATAAGACTTATGTGCAAATTTTGCTCAAGTTGACTCGTGTAACGATGCTTTGATGAATGAGGTTAACAGCAGAGACAGGGAGAAGGAGGCTGCCAGTCCCCTGTAGTCAAGTAGTTATAGATCAATATAGCAAGTGCAAGTCCAGTAACATACGGAACTCTCATCTTATGGTGCACTAGAATCATTTTGTACCCTGTATTGTTATCATTACTACTTTTAAGTTCCAGGGACAATGTTCTGCATTTTTAAATGATGATATTTACTATTTAGACATTATTTTCTGGTTTGGTACCAGTATTAAGCTCTAGCATGTGACAATTTCATGATGTTAAATTGGCGATAAGTATAAAATTTGTATTTTTTATTACTGTACTAGTACCTATTTAAACATTATTTTCTGGCTTGTCATTTCGAGGTTTTGCAATATAATTTGTAATAAGAAAGATACACTAATCATTTGTAGCACTTAAGATCTATAGAGCAAGGTTCGCCGTATCGGCCGATACGTATCAGCCATAGGATACTGTTTTTGGCATGTCCAATCTAATACTCAATCCATCAATACCGGCTGATACGCAAATTCATGCTGACCTTCCCGGTCCATTAAGTAAGAAATTAAAAGAAAAAGAGATAAAAACACAGCTTCTATTGTGTCGAAAATCTACATGCTCATACATCTTAATATTATTCCATTCAACACCATCTATTATTGCGGATGAATTATTCAACAATGTTAAATATGATTCCATTCAAAACTAGCAAAAAACAACAAATAATTCAACAATTTTGTAGTGTCAAAGACCGACATGATATATTGTGTCAAGAATATTCATTATCGACTTGACGTATCTATTACCATTTTTCGATGTTATATACATATAAATTCACAATATTCATCGATCTTAAACTTATTATACTCAAAATTATTTATTGCAGGTATACTTTGTGTAAAATGTAAAAACGCAATTAAATAAAAAAAATAGTATCCACTGTGGGTGAAGTATTCAACAATGTTGAAGAACATTCCATTGAAAACCAACAAAAAAAAAAAAGAAACAACATAAGATTGTGCAAAAATGTATCAGTTTTTTTTAGTTTTTTTGCTAAATCTTTCTAATATTTGGCTTTTCAAAACCAAGAACTCCAAAACTCCAACCATCAAGACTGTCGAAACATCTAAAAGTGTATCAGTTGTTTTTCTAGTTTTTTGCTCAATCTTTTTTGTATTTGGCTTTCAGAAACCCAAAACTCCAAAATTCCAATCCAGAAAACCATTGAAAGTGTTGAAACCGCTAATACAAATACTCATAAGAAGGGTCCAGAACCGATTCCGAAGCGATAGTGCAAACCTTGGTTTAAAGCATTGTGTAGAGATTAACTGACACAAGTAACCAATAACTTGAACAATGAGATAAATGTCACATACAAATAAAACAATAAAGTTATGAAGGATTCTCATCAGAACAGATATGTACCATTTAGAGTGTAATATTTACTTCTTACATAGCACATAATTTTCAAATCTAACAAAATAAAAACAGAAACTTAGTTTAGCAAATAGTAGGGCCTTACCTAACTCTGACAAAATTATCATAGTTAAGGAACCACTGTCTTTCAAAGCCTTTGAGATTAGATTTAACTGAAGGATATACAGCAGAGAGAAGTGTACCCCACAGAATAGAATCAAAGCTTGGCGCATCTTTCCACTTATGGAATGGCACAACAAAAAGAGCAAAAAGAAGCACACTGGAAGACAAAAATGATTGGCATCAGTCAGGAACATCAAACAAAATAAGGAATAAGTTAGTATAGGTACTAAAGAGAATATCATACCTCAAGAAGTTCAAGAATCATCAACTAAAGTAAAAAGTGCCATATCCAGAACTAGCATATTTAAGTGGCATAAATCCTCACTGGGACATATAATCATATTCAGGTGAATCCTATATTCGGTAGAAATGTCATGGCAGGATGTGCGGGTACAACATTTTGATTTTCAACTGGATCAGTTATTTACCAGAACTCCTCTTACAAGTCTATTGATGATTATTGGCAAGTACAACTAATTTAGCACTCATCGAGTTATATAAGGCATAGCCCTTCCTTGTAAGGCAGATGCAGAGGTGGTGGGAAAATCTTGGGCTGACTTATGCAAGTCGACGGAGGAAGAGGAGGAGGGCAGGATGCACTACATTGCTCCAAAGCAAGTGGGCAAGGGGCAACGAGAGGTATTCCCAGTGGAGGAGGTTGTTGAGGCGTCACAGCATTGGACGAACACTCTCATCCTATACGTGTTAGGCAATAAACCATTCTACGGACATATCCGAGTATATGCATATAGGGTTTGGAAACCCAAGGGGAGTATTGAGCAAGGTTCAAAGTATCGGTATCGGAATCGGTATCGGACCATTCCTATGAGTATCGGTATCGGCGGTATCAGCGGTTTCTCTCCGGAGTATCGGATTTTTTTGTATCGAAAAACAAACAACTATTAGTAAATTATTAACATTTTAGAAAATATATTTTATACATCTATGCACAATTTAAAGTATTTTCAGTATTGTTTCTTAATATTTTTGAAATTGAATGAAAGAGTAGTCGCCCTTGTCGATTGATTTATGTTAGAGTTATTTTATTTTGTTATTTATCATATGAGGGTATAATAGTAATTGTGGGTGTATTGCATATCAATATAAATAGACATGAGATACAACCTAGGGTTTAAGGCCCTTGCAATCTCCTTGCTCATATTCTCTCTTCTCCTACTTTCCCTTCTCCTCTCTATCTCCAAACTTAACTTGGTATCAGAGCATATATTTGTAAGTACTGTACATCCCATCCACGACAGGGCCGATCGAACTCGGCCGTGAGTTCGACAGGGGTTCGGGGACGATAGCCCCTGATTGCAGGGTTCGGGGCGGCAGCCCAAAAAAAAAAATTCGGCTATTTTTCGTCTACTTTTCATGATTCGCCGTTCGTTGTTCGTGGTCGTTCGTGGTTCGTTTATGAGATCTAGGGTTTCTACAGATCTCCGTTGGTTATTCGTCGTCGGTTGAAGTTCGTTGTGAGATCTAGGGTTTCAAAGACCTCGTCTTTCTGTTGCATCTGCAAGTATGGTGGGGACCGAATCTTCTAGCGAGGTTAATAGTGGTGGTGGTAGCGGAGGTGGTTCTCATTTTACTGTTATTCATAATGATGAATTGGGAAAGTCGATTACAGCGGTGAAACTCAATGGTGCGAACTACCTTGCCTGGTCCAAGTCTATCAAAGTGGTGTTAAGGGCGAAAAAGAAGTTGAAGTTTTTGACGGAAGAACCCCTGCCTGAAACGTCCGCTGAGTATAAAGATTGGATGAGTGCAGATGCATATGTTATGTCGTGGTTGTGGCATAGTATGGAACCACATATCGCTACTAATGTTCAGTGGTGTGAATCAAGCAAACAGATTTAGGCATCTTTGGAAGAATCATATTCGCAGAAGCGAAACATTGCCCGTATCTATGAGTTGTACGAGTTATTGTTCAATACAAAGCAAAATGGGAAGCCTGTGAATGAATATCTGGCTTCAAAGAAGGCGTTGTGGGAGGAACTGCTTCAATATCATCCTGTTACTACTTATTTGAAGGAAGCTCGGAGACAGAAGGAAGAGTTTCATGTTTCACTTATCCTAGCCGGCTTGGATCCTGCGCTCGAACCTTATAAAGCTCAAATCCTTGTTGGAAAGCAGTTACCTACGGTGGCAGATACTTTCTCCTGTCTCAAACGTTCCTATCTGGGACAGAGTTCTGTGGTGCCGAGTACTGACTCTTCTGCCCTAGTTTCTAGTGCTGCTGGTCGTGGTGGTGGACATGGTATTGGACGATAGAGATGGTGGTCGTAGTTTTGGTCGAGGAGGAGGTCGTGGTGGTAGAGACAATGGTCGTGGTGGTGGCCGCAGTGGTGGTGGTGGCCGCGGTGGTGGTGGTGGTGGTGGCCATGGTCAACCACGGAAGTGTAACTATTGTGGAATACTCGGTCATGTAGAAGACTATTGTTGGGACAAGTGGGGCAAATCAGAATATGCACATCAAGTGCATGATGAAAATATGGAGTCCCAGGTCACCACTTCTGCTCCCAAAGATGATACTTCGGGTTTTAATCAGACTTCAACGTCTGATACCTCATCTTCATTTCAACAGATCCTCCAGAAGTTGAACGCGCTTGCTAGTAACAACTCCCAACCTAGTGCAATCATGGCACATATAGGTAATCCTGCTTTTGTGGCAACCCAGTCACCATCCACCTCTTGGGTCATCGACTCAGGAGCAAGCTCTCACATGTCTGGTATAACATCTATCTTTCATAATCGTAGTTCCATGAAACATAATATTATCTTGGCTGATGGGTCTACTCGTCCTGTGCTTGGGAAAGGTGTCATTCACCCTACTCAATCACTATCATTATTTGATTCATTATATGTGCCTAATTTTCCATTTAATTTGTTATTTGTGAGCCAGTGAACCAAATCTCTTCAATGTTCTGTGACATTTTTTCCCAATTCGTGTGTTTTTTAGGACCTCAGAACGAAGAAGATGATTGGTTCGGGACATAAAAAAGATGGACTGTACTACTTGGATCTACCTGGAAAGGCCTTCACTTCTGTTTCTACTTCTCCGTTGCAGTGATATTATCGTTTGGGACATCCGTCTTTGGCTAAGTTGCGTCAAGTTGTTCCTAGTTTGAGTCATGTTTCTAGTCTTGAATGTGAGGCTTGTCAGTTAGGCAAGCATCACCGTAGTTCCTTTCCTCGTCGTAGTGAGAGTCGTCAATTAGAGTTTTTTGATCTTGTTCATTCTGATATTTGGGGTCCGTCTAGAGTCAAAAGTCCAAAAGGATTTCAGTATTTTGTTATTTTTATTGATGATTATTCCAGAATGACTTGGTGTTATTTAATGAAAGAAAGATCTGAGTTTCCAAATGTGTTATCTGCCTTTTATAATGAAGTCTATGTTCAGTTTGATAAACGTATCAAAATTTTGCGTTCTGATAATGCTTTGGAGTATACTCAATCTTCTGTGAACAATTTCTGTGTTGATCGTGGTATGATTCATCAAACCAGTTGTGTCCACACCTCAACAAAATGGTATAGCCGAACGCAAACATCGACACATTTTAGATGTGGCTCAAACTCTCATGTTCAATATGCATGTCTCTAAACAGCATTGGGCAGATGTCGTTCTTACTGCATGTTATCTCATTAATCGCATGCCATCATCTGTATTAAATAACAAAGTTCCATTTACCATATTACATACAGATGTCGCACATTTTTTCTTATCTCCTCGAGTGTTTTGGTGTGTCGCTTTTATTCATAACTTGGAACCTAATCGAGATAAGTTGGCTCCTAGATCTCTGAAGTGTCTTTCTTGGTTATCCCCGTACTTAAAAAGGTTATCGTTGTTACAGTCCACAGTCACGCAAATATTATGTCAGTGCGGATGTTACATTCTTTGAGTCTACTCCTTTTCTTTCCTTCAGGAGACCGTTGTATTCCTTTTACAACAGATTTGATATCTTCCATACCACTTTCGGTCATTCCTCAATCAATTTTTGTCTCCATTCCCCATTTACAGGTTTATCAGAGATCCAAGCACAGGCCAGTTGTTCTGCAGAATTCAGCCTTCAACCAATCATCTTCCGTGCCTGAGGTTTCTGCTCCCATCATCACAGATCCAGATGATCTTCCTATTGCTCTCAGAAAAAGACAACGCATTTGTACCACAAAGAATAAGCATCACATTTCTAATTATGTTTCATTACACCGTGCCTCATCATTTTTTCATGCATTTGTTGTTTCATTGTCTTCTATTTTTATTCCCAAAACTTACAAGCAGGCTATGTCATCTTCTGGTTGGAAAAGTGTAATGGATGAGGAGATGTATGCTTTACATCAAAATCAGACTTGGGAGCTTACATCACTTCCTGTTGGAAAGCAAACAGTAGGTTATATATGGGTGTACACTGTTAAGTATCACTATGATGGTTCTGTTGAGCGCCTCAAGGCACGGTTGGTTGCCAAAGGGTATACTCAGACATATGGTGTGGATTATATGGAGACTTTCTCTCCAATGGCTCGGCTGAATTCAGTTCGAATTCTTATTTCTGTGGCGGTTAATCACCAATGGCCTATATATCAGCTGGACATAAAAAATACTTTCTTGCATGGTGACTTACAGGAGGAGGTTTATATGGATCAACCACCGGAATATGTTGTAGCAGGAAATAAAAAACTCGTATGTCGATTGAAGAAAGCATTATATGGACTGAAACAGTCACCTCGTGCTTGGTTTGACAAGTTCAGTTCTCATTCAGTATGGCTTTCGGCGTACCACATCAGATCATTCAGTATTTTGCCATTCTTCCTCAGCAGGTATTATCGTGTTGATTGTTTATGTTGGTGATATCATTATATCTGGGAGTAATCATGCTGGAATTGTGGACTTGAAGACATACCTTAGTCGTCAGTTTCATACTAAGGATTTGGGTCTTCTTCGATATTTTCTTGGAATCGAGGTTGCTCGATCTAAGAAGGATATGTATCTGTCACAACGCAAGTATGTTCTAGACTTGCTCTCCGAGACTGGGATGTTGGAGTGTCAGCCAGTTGAGACTCCTATGGATTATCATGACAAGCTTGATGCTGACAGGGAAGAGTTATTTGAGGATGTTGGATATTATAGACGTTTGATTGACAAACTTATATATCTTACTGTTACTCGACCAGACATCACATATGCAGTTGGAGTAGTTAGTCAGTTTATGCATGCCCCTCGGCAACCACATTGGGAGGCTATCTCTCGCATTCTTCGATACTTGAAGGGTGCACCTGGAAAGAGTTTGTTGTACAAACCTTTCCAGTTGCTTACAGTGACTGGGTTCAGTGATGCTGATTGGGCAGGCAGACGCAGTGATAGGTCTACTTCTGGCTATTGTACGTTTGTGGGTGGCAATCTTGTCACGTGGCGTAGTAAGAAGCAGAATGTTGTGGCTCGTTCTAGTGCAGAGGCCGAGTACCGTGCGATGGCTCATACAGCTTCTGAGATGATGTGGGTGCAGTCTCTTCTTCATGAAATAGGAATTATTATTCTTATTCCGATGGAAATGTATTGTAATAATCAGTCGGCAATGTTTATCGCAAGTAATCCGGTGTTTCATGAGCGCACAAAGCATATCGAGGTGGATTGTCATTTTGTTCGTGATTTGTTGCTGAAGAAACATATTGTCACTCCTTATGTTCGGTCAGAGGATCAATTAGGTGATATCCTCACCAAACCACTTGCTCGTGGTCCATTTTCTGATTTATGTAGCAAGCTGGACATGTCTGATCTATATGCTCCTGCTTGAGGGAGGGTGTTAGAGTTATTTTATTTTGTTATTTATCATATGAGAGTATAATAGTAATTGTGGGTGTATTGCATATCAATATAAATAGACATTAGATGCAATCTAGGGTTTAAGGCCCTTGCAATCTCCTTTCTCATATTCTCTCCTCCTACTTTCCCTTCTCCTCTCTACCTCCAAACTTAACTATTTATATACAATATAAAAGTTTTCCTCTTTTATATGCTTTTACAACCTTACTATGCTTTTACACCCTTGCTAATTGGTCATTTTAATTCAATTTTATTTGCCGAATTGACCAGAAAAGAGACCTCTAATGTCGGTATCGGTCACTATCGGGTATTAGTCGGTATCGGATCGGGACATACCATATTGTATCGGTATCGGCCGTATCGGATCGGTATCGGCCGATACTTCAAACTATGGTATTGAGTTCTTCGCTAGGGATGATGGGTTCTTTTTTGTCAAATTTGGCATGGAGGAGGATGCAGTTCGGATACTGCATGGAGGCCTGTAGACGTTCGATGATCGCCTAATTATTCTCAAAGGGTGGCACTCTAATTCCCGCTATGAACGTGACGTGCTGCATACGGTACCTGTTTGGATCCACTTCTCGTGCTATCCTATAAATTTTGGAATGTCCCTTTACTAATGAGGGTGGCTAGCCTAATTGGCAACCCGATTAAAGCGGATGATGCCATGACAAAAAGGAACCGGGTCCAATATGCGAGGATATTCGTCGAGATTACAGCGAGCAAGGACTTGCCACGTATATTGGAATATGAAATTCCTTATGGTGAAGTGCTCACGCAACATGAGGAGTATGAGTGGGTGCCTCCGGCGTGCAAGAGGTGTCAGTGCTTCGGACATACCATGCAACAATGTCCAACTGTAGTTCAGTCAGGTGAGGAGGAACCAGAGGCGACCCACCAAGGGAAGGGGGTAGTGGAGGACCTGTCAATGGTGACAAGCAATCGAACCCACAGACGGCAAATGTCCGTGCTTCAACTAGAGCGCAGGAAAGGCCAGCTGATAATTTTGCACTTGTCACACGGAGCCCTGATCTTGTTGGTGGGTCTGCATTGGTGTTCCGTGCCAAAGTTGACTTGTGGAGGGATGATTACAATGCGCATGGCAGCAACTACTGGGCGGACTTCAGAGACGAGGGGAGAAGGGGGTACACCCCAGTCGACTGCTGCAATGGGGACTACATTCCAACCGAGTAGGAAGTGACTTGCTGGCGTCGTGCAGGAGGAATCAACTCGGACGTACCAAGGCATTTCCATGGCGGATGAGCAAGGGGAAGATGTATGTATGGCAAACCCCCGTTAGGAGGAGCTACTTCAGAGCGATCATGTGACTGGCCTGGAGGATATGCTCGGGGTTCAGAAGGAGCTTGCTACCGCCCCTGGTAATAGCTCTGGTGATGTCCAAGGGGACGCAAACTATGATTAACGTATGTGATTTCATGGAATGTGCGAGGGATGTGCTCGATAGGGAGATGGAAGGAAGTGAGGAAGGTATTACGTCTTCAAGAGTGCTCTATCTATGCACTATTAGAGACGAAGATCAAATCAGACAAAATATTAGTACGCAAATCTTTACAGCCATGGATGCAGGTTAACAATCTTTCTCTTTGCATTATGGCGAGGATATGGGTGAGGTGGGACGGGAGTTGCTGGGATGGGCAGTTGATCCATACCTCTGAGCAGATGACTGTGATAGTGTTCCATAATAACAGACTCAAGTTCATCCTCGGTGCGGTGTACGGACACAACGATAGGAGACGGAGGAAAGGGCTTTGGTAGGAGAAACCACATGAGCATCGTGGCCGAGAGGCAATTTCATCTGCCGTTGATGCTCATGGGTGATTTCAATGCCCTATTGTTTAGACACGAGAAGGTTGGGGGTCGTATTGTTTCGAATACCATCCTACAAGACTTTCAGAGCTGTTTACTGCGGTCGGAACTGAGGTGCATTGGCAGAACTGAACACATTTGGGCCTGGAACAACAAAGCCCTTCGAGGGAGAGTTGCTTGCCAACTGGACAGGGCGCTAGGGAATCGCCTTTGGGTCGATCGATTTTCGCATATAGTTGTAGAGGGGCTAGCGGCTGGTACTAGTGACCACTCCCCCCATCTGTATTCGCTTTTCTAAGCTGGCCAAAGTTAAAGCACATCCATTCAGGTACAACAACAGATAGCATCTTATGAAGGGGTATCAGGATGCAGTAGATAGAGGCTGGGGCAGGGTAGTGGCCGGCAACGCCCAGTTTCAGTTTGTATCCCGCTTTAAAAATATTATAGCAGAGTTGAAGAACTGGAACAAAAATCGGTCACGATCAACACAAGGGGACAAAGACAAGAAACTTACGGAGGTGCAACACAAGGGGACAAAGACAAGAAACTTACGGAGGTGCAGACTCGACTACAAGAGGATGTGACTAATGCCCAACTGTCTGAGCTGGAGAGGAAGTTGATACTCGACGTTGGCCAGCTATGTATGATTGAGGAGATCCAGACAGCACAGAGAGCCAAATGTGACTGGCTTCGAGATGGAGACAGATGCTCAAATATCTTTTATGATGTGATCATGATGAGAGCACCGCAACAACATCAGCAAACTCATCGGAGAGGATGGAAGGGAGGTTACATCTCAGAATAGTATCTAGGAGGAGGCGGTCATGTACTATTCTACCCTTTATAACCAATGTGAATATACATCAGTCTTCCCTATGCTGATGTGTAAACGCCTGGTTACTTCAAATCGTAATTGTGCTCTTTTGGCACATGTCATGGCAGAGGAGGTGGATGCTATAGCCAAGGGTGCAGACCCAAACAAGGCACCTGGCCCTGATGGGCTTAGTGGCAAATTTTAAAAAATCCACATAGTCAGATGGTAGAGATTATACACAAAAAAATCCACACTGGCAGGCTTTTGCGGGAGATCAACCACACTTTCATCACGTTAGTGCGAAGATAGAGGGCATCACTGATCTGGCAGACTTTTGCCCTACTGCTTGCAGTAATTTTATTTATAAACTGATCACCCACTTGATGTGCCATCGTATGGAGCGTATTATGCAGGATTTGTTGTCTCCCAACCAGGCGACGTTTATCATAGGCAGGAACATTGTAGAACACAGCCTTCTGGCACATGAGATAATTCAAAAATTCAACAAGGTATGGGACAACAAGGCTTGCATCAAACTCGACCTCCAAAAGGCTAACGACATGGTGAACATGGAGTTCGTCATCCATATTATGCATGCTATGGGGTTTGACCCGATCTGGGTTGCCAGGGTCTGGGAGTGTATCTCGACTGCATCATTATTTGCCTTGATCAAGGGACAACCCCACAGATTATTCAAGAGTAATAGAGGCTTGATGCAGGGCGACCCACTTTCTCCATACCTATCCACGTTAGTCGTGGAATTCTTCACATGTATGATGGATGTTGCTACATATAAACACCTCATTTCGCTACTGTTCAGGAGTGCTAAGCCGCATGTCTCCACTTGATCTACGCGGACGACCGGTTAGTCTTCCTGGAACCCACTATGGAGGGTATGGGGGCCGTCTCTTGCATAATGGAGAGATTCGGAGGACTCATCGGGCTGACTCTAAATCGGGATAAGAGCAAAGTCTACTTCAGTAAGCGTTGTACGCTTAAGAGGAACGGACTGACGCTTTGAGAGTTGTCAAGAGGGAACTGCCAGTCAAATACTTGGGAGTTCCATTATCGTGTAGCTATACAAGGGAGGCGGAGTGCAAGAGCTTTGTGGAGTTCGTACACAAGAGAGTTGAAGGGTGGCAAGCCCAGTGCCTGTCCTTTGGAGGTCGCATAGAGTTGGTCAGATCGGTCGTCTCTGCAGTTGTTATGTTCTGGCTACAATATATTCTGCTACCGTTGGCTACCATGCACAGGGTGGAGATGATATATGTGGACTTCATATGGCGGGGTGGTATGCACGCCATCTCCTGGGAGATTTTTTGTAGACCCCGAGATGAGGGGGGTAGGGCTCCGCTCTTCCGTTCTCTACTTCAGGTAGCGGAGATGAAACTTGTCTGGAGGTTCCTTCAGGGAGAGTAGTTTTTGGCACGTTGGATGCATAGTCGCCAAGGTAGTCAAAGGCGCAAGGCGCACTTAAGGCGCGCGCCCGAGCGACACAAGGCGCAAAAATTATATATATATATATATATATATATATATATATATATATATATATATTCACATCGGATTTCTACATTGATAAACATCTGTGCTTCAAATTCTCTCATGTCTAGGTTGCAATCACTTTGAATTGAGTGAGTGAGAGAGAAAACAATAAAAAAAAGTACATCAGTTCAAAAAACAGTCTAAAAACAGTACAACAGTTAAAAAAATAGTCTAAACATGTTATTTTTTCACAAAATTTTCAAGGTGCACCTAGGTGCGCCTTAAGAATTGCGCCTCGTATGGAGTGTCATGAGGCGCTGCCCCTGCGCCTAGGAGCAAGGCGCGTCTGAGGCGCGCCTTTGACTACACTGATAGTCGCTACCTCAAACAGGTTAATTTCTGGATATATAGGTCAAATAACAATGAGTCTGTAAGCTTCAAACGTATGCTCGGGTACAGGCGATTGGTGCAGCAATATATTTTCCGTCAGCTACGAGACAGGGCGACCACTGACTTGTGGTTGGACCCCTGGATCGAACACATAAGCCTCTTGGATCGAGTTGGCGGCCACGTGACTATCGAAACCTATCGGGGGAACAAAATGAGCTTGCTACTGGTCGACGACAATTGGCAAGTGGAGACTCTACGCCAGACGCTGGGTAGCGGAAATAGGGCGGGTCCGTGTTGATGACATCATCCCAAATGACAGGTGGATATGGGACGGCATTAATAACGGACAATTCAAATTCAGTGTGGCCTATCACCAAGTCAAGGAGTTACATGAGAAGTTGGCCAACGCCCATAACATATAGGCGCGGAGAGTTGCGAGGAAAATGCAAGTACTGCCTTTACAAAATAAAGCTTGGTAGATTACTCACGAAGAACGGACTTGCGAGATTTTGGGTGCTGAATGGAGAGAGGACTTGTGTCATACGCGAGCAAGGCGATGAGGATTCGCAACACCTTTTCTTCGATTGCCGGTGTCAAGAGAGGTGTGGCATAGACAGAGGGACTCACTACAGTTAAGGAAGACGGAGGACTACGGCATAGCGGAGGGCTTTCGGACGATTAAAGGGGCAAGAAGCAGAGGAGCTCTGTGGTTTCGAGAAGCTTGTACCAGATTAGCTGCTGCGGTATGGCATGTCTGGAGAGAACGAAACAATCGTGTCTTTGAAAATAGTAGAACCTCAAACGTTGGCATAATCCACAACATTGAAAGCGATGTAAAAACTATGAGATGCACTGATAGAGCTACATAATTGTGTGCGGTTGTACCTTGATTCTTGGATGAATACAATTACCTTCTTCAATATATATATATATATATATATATATATATATATATATATATATAAAATCCATAAACATATTGATTTTCTACTTGATCTGCTATTTACTAAAATAACTCTTTACATGGTCTAGTTATGATAACCGGTGAGTACAACTAACATAGCTACCTAACCAACATAGCTACATAACCAAGTTATATAGAAGTAAAAAAGAAAACTAAACACATATATATATCATATCTGTAGAAAATCAAAATGTGCGTGTGTGTGCGTATATACTATTTTTTGTGAGTATATATATATATATATATATATATATATATATATATATATATATATATTCGAAGAAGGTAAATTTTATTCAGGCCCCTTCGAGACACTACAACTCAGCCCGAAGGCTTAACCAATCCAGTCCGAAGGCACCTCCGAAGGCTACATCCCGGCCCGAAGGCACCAACCCAGCCCGAAGGCACCATGCCCTAAGGCTCAATCCAGCCCGAAGGCCTCACGCAGCCGTAGCCGCACCGCACCGCACCAGCATCGCATTCGCGCACCACCCGGGCTGCACCGCACCACGCACCTGCACTGCACCCAACCACCATCCGCCACTTTAATTCCCCCAAAGGAAAATTAAATGGCACCCCAAGGGCTCGAACCCGCAACCTCCTGGGGGGTGCATCGGTCTTAACCGCTGGCTAGACTTTATATATATAATGCTGTAACAAAAATCTAGATGATTCATGAGCTAGGAGGCGGTGCATCTGCGATCACCCCTAGGCCAGGTAATGGAGGTATGCTGGAAGAGGGAGGGGGCCAAGGTTGTACATTGGTTGCATAGCGGCAAGGTCAGCGGACCTTTCGTCTGGACAAGGAGCGAGGAGGCTCGGCCACTTCTCGACCCCGCAGATGACAAAGGGCAAGGCGGGCCCATCGATGGGGACAACTCACTTGGGAGGTGGTCAACAGACTCTTATCGACTTGGAGGAGTTATGGTCGGATCTGGAAGGAGTCAAGAGGAGATGGGCAGATGCAAAATCCAAGTCAGAGGTTCTGATGGATATAGCGCAACAGGAAGAGGGGCATATGCAAGAGATAGGGCATAGGTAGTCTCCACATGCTTTAAATAGATGAGATTCAGCTCCCGTCTTCTCCAAGGCAGGACCTAGATCGTGGGTTGTTGGGTGTTCTCCAACAACGATAGCTGGATCAAATATTCTCCAATGCCTGCAGATATCCTGGCCGCGAATATTTTTGTATCTATGCAGGAATGTCGGATGACAATTGCTATCTACGTAGTGAGGCCAAGGCCATCGTATTACATGATGACAACATTCGTGAGGAGAGTATGAAAGCCAACAGGAAAAACATGTGTTCTTTCGAGAGAATGGTTTCTTCGTGCATTTCTCTCATTAGGTGGATCTAGAACGTGTCAAAACGGAGGGTCCATAGATACTTGATGCTCATTTGATGGTGACCAAACGATGGGATCCGTTGATTTCCATGGAGAGAGACCTCTTGGCGCAATCCCATCCGGATCTAGTTCCCAAAGTTACCCCTTCAACTTTGGAACAACATTACTCTGTGAAAGATGGCTAGTGTGATCGGAATCCCCATTAAAATGGATACACCGACAGCCCTTCGACAACGACTAGCTTACGCACGGGTCCTTGTAGAAGTGTTTGATGTTCGAAACCAAGCAAAGGGAGTTCATGTTCGACTTCCTGAGGGACAACTCTTTGGTCGCCATATATGGTGTACTAGTGGACGTCCCCGAAGTGCTATGCTTGTAGATGTATTTTCCATGAGGAAGAGTATTGCCCAGGCCCCACTAGTAAATCCATCCGTGAGGAGCTAATGGAGGTGTTCCAAGACCGTGCTAACATCCAGATTGGCGCCCGGTCAGAGAGTTAACCGAATGTGGGCGTGTCAAAGGAGGATTGTCATTCAACTGAATTAGTTGCCTACGATACCAGGAGATAGTATGCTACCACTCATCGGTCAACCAATCCAGATGCCTAAGGTAGGCAATATTGAGAGAGGAGGGGACCTGGACGCAATGTTGGTTGTGGTAAATAGCCCACCATTGGAAAATATCTAAGCGATCCAGACCGTGGAGACTGGGGAGCTAGGATAAAAAGTGTTCATTTTAAGGGCTACATGTGAGGCCAGATCCAAAACTTGAGTTTCACAAAGAGCCTAAATGAAGTGTCCGGTAGGGAAGAGGAACCTACGAATAAGGAAGAATGTGATAGGGGGGCAGAATGGGATGTTGATGCTGACAAAAGAGAACGAGTGTTAGAATGGGATGTTGATGCTGACAAAAGAGAACGAGTGTTGGCTCAAACTCCTGGAGGAAGAAAGCTAGTCTAGGGGGAAGCAAAGAGCAAGACGCAGTAGATCGGATCCGCTCAATATGTTCGCATCAGCTCTCGGTCCACAAAGGGATAGAGACGATCTTATTGAGTGGGATCAGGAGTGATGTAGTTCTATAGTGTAGTTGTGTGTTTGTGTGAGTTGCTTAAGAGTTGTAGGCGAATGGGAAGATGTGTCATATATATATATATATATATATATATATATATATATATATATATATATATATAATCCGGAATAAGCAAATTTTCAATTAACTCAAATGGCTAATACATTTGCCACAAATTTTCCCTCATTAAACTACTTCTAATAGATTTTGATATCCTATAATTACTTTCTTCTCCATTAGACTGATCTCCCCCAACCCACCTCTTCTTCGTAAATCCATTCCTCTCCAGACCCTATTCTTCACCAAACCTATCTCATTTCCTCTTTCTCGCCTAACCTACTTCCCCAACTCTCTCTTCTCCAAGCTCATTATCTCTATATCCCCACGATGAACAGCAGTCTCAGCAACATTTTTATATAACAATTTTTTTATGTTCATGGATCCTGCTCTTAAGATCAATAGCAACATAGGGTTCACCAGAGTTAGCTACTGCTTCTGTTCTTTCATTGGATAAGAAGTCTGTACATTAACACTTTAGTATAAAAATAAATAAATAAAAACCAGTACTTGCATTCCATTAGTATAAACCTTGAAAAGAACCAAACATCTCAACCCAAAGACCTCCAACCCAGTTATAAGTTAGAGTGCACATTTGGTGCTAGAAAAAAAAAAAAGGTTGGCAGATGAGGCTGTACAGATATCATTTTCAACATCTACAAACAGAAGTTTCAAGAAGCCTCTGCAGAAGTACTGTGATAAGATTGTGACATCAAGGCCAAAACCAGGGACCTTTTCATCAAGAAGTCTATATTTCAAGTTGTTCTACAAAAATCTTCTTTTTGAAGTGGATGACAACTAGGAGTCCATATATAAAATTTTATCTTTTGTCATCCTCACAAAGAATGTTTGGAAATATTTTATAACTGCATAGGTATTTGATTTTAGAAAGATTTTCGAGAGGAACTTAAACAAAACTAAGATTCAATGGTTGAGAACGAAGGAAATTTCATCAGGTAGAGATTACGAGAATCATAATTATATTTTATAAAATCAAAGCTAGTCATTGAAGTTTGTAGAACGATTATCGTAGTAATAATAAGCATAAGCAACGATACTTGCTGAAAATGGCGAATTAATAATCATTTCAAGAGGCTAGGCGTGGTGTTTTGGGGATTTCCTGCAGCAGTTTTAACTAAGGCAGACATTCTTATGAATAATATTAAAGAAATGAAAATTTCCTCCATGTAGAATAGTCTTGGAATTATATATATATATATATATATATATATATATATATATATATATATATATATATTAAGAATCAATTAGTATTGAAGGTTGATGGCAGTAATAGCATAATCAAGGAACCGTGCTGAACATGGTGCAGGAGTAATCTTTGCTGTAAGAGGTGAAAAAAACAGATGTGAAGTCAATATGGTCAACAATAGAAAATTCCAGCAGTTATCACTACCATAGACATATTTATGAATAATAGTAAAAGAATCAACAACAAGAACAAAGCCTTTATCCAAATTTCTGGGGTTCTTGGGTGGTTGTTTGAATCCTCTTCTTCCATTCAATTTTGTTAAGTGTCATGTCCTTTGTATCGCTAACAAGATACATATCCTTCTTTTACCACTTTAAGCGACTCCATTTACTACTATATCATCGTTATTCCTTACGGAGGCATCTATGGGTTTGCATTGCACGTGTCCAAACCACCTAAGTCAATTTTTCCTCATCTTTGGTGCCACTTATAACTTCCTACCGATACACTCATTTCTTATCTTATCTTTTAATGTATCGTCACTCATCCATCTTAGCATTATCATGTCGGCTACACTAACTTTATAGACATGTTTCTTAATTGCGCAACACTCTAATTCATAAAGCATGGTTGATCTAATAGCAGTCTTGTAGAAATCATTTCCACTTCAGAGGTATCTTGCAATCACAATGTACTCCAGAAGCACTCCTCCATTTCAACCCTTCAATAGTAGTAAAACAATATGGATCTTAAATCTTATTTGAAAATGGAATGCTTCAATTTTGGAAATATTTTATTTTATTTTATTTTTAAAGGGAAAACATATCGGTAAGGTGTTTTTAACCGGTCTCTTCATTGGGATATTACTATGACTCATGCAAGGAAGAGCCTCTTTCTCAAGAAAGCAGCAAAAGATCTCGACCAGTTAGAAGGTTGTTTTGGCCATTTTAGATCCAAATTGACCTTTGACCAAGATACGTAAATCGGGCCAATCAATGGTTTAGTCAACATAAAGTAAGATCTGCAAAAGAAAAAGGAAGGAGTCTGGCAGAGCAGGAAGAAAAACAAGAAACCAGAAGTCATTTTCAAATCCATGTTTTGATGGTAATCTGGTCCAATAACATTGATGTAAACTGGTCCAACACATTGACATTTTATATACCCTAGTGTGCGGCTGGTGTGTTCCGAGTTCCAACCATCATATAAGTATACATATCTATATACATGTACCCAGAGGGCCATGGCCTACTGCTATTGCATATATCAGCATTGACTGTTTCAATACTTGAGTATTCATCACAATAGCCTTCAAGTTTATACTATTGTCTCTGGAATCTATGGAAAGTATTGTCTCTGTATAACATGGAGAACATGTGCATTTATGGCTAAATGAACATGCTAAGGAGAAAGCAAAAGGATGGAAGTATCTGGAATAAAAACACAAGCCTTGAGGTATTCAGCGTATTCCACTCATGTTACATAAGAAACTGTATTGCAGAAATAAAGGTACCAAATCTCATAAGTTTCCAAAATCAAGTGAAGATAGGAACCAACTCATTTCATAATTTATCATAAACAGATAAGTAACTATAGTAAGAAGAAGAAGTTATTAAGATGTGGAAGGGATGTTTCACCATACTATAAACAGCATGAATATAGCCAGGTTTTAGAACACGAATAGATATCAGTGCCAAAGTAATTGCACGAGAACATTGGCGCAGCCCCCATGCTATTGTAGCAACAATCAAAACCTTTGTGTCTTCTTTCTCTGTCAGGTAAACAATAATAAGGTGTTGATCAAAAAATCTGATGATAAGTTAAGCACAAGGGTCACATGGAACACTTTATCCAATTATAGTGGGGACAATTGACTGAAATTGAATAGTAAAAGTTTCACTCAGAAAAAAAATGGATACTAAAACCTGAAACAAGTAACTCAGAACAGATAAATACCGTACACTAGTGCTATTCTAATTCTTCATCATTAGATACATGTTTAATCATCAGGGATTTTGTCACTCCCCGTTCCCGACGTACGTATTTGGAACGTATTTTTATTTTAGCATGGTTGCATGTGCATGGAGACTAAACCCATTATTTTGTTTAACCTGGTTCATGATTTATTTTGTGGGTTGGTTCAACTCATGAAAACCTTTGGTTCAACCCTCAACCCTACCGTATGTAACCCAACATTTTCTCTCTCTCTTCACTTCTTCATTTCTCACCCTATTTAGTTTTCTCTCCTCATTTCATAGGCAAGTACACATTGTATGAGAAATGGAGAAATCCTACATATTATTGTTCCATTATGTTTATTATGTATTTCTAAGCACTTTTAGTTCTTGGAGTTTTCTGTTTTGATGGATGGATTAGTGTAGATCTATATTTCTAACTTAGGATTTTTATGGGTTTCATGAGTTTTTCTTAGTTTTTATCTATTAAACTAGTGTCTTTGAAAACTAGTTTTTGCTACATGATAGAGCTTTCAATTTAGAGTATTTTAGCTTTTGGTTCACCCGATTTGGACTTAAAATGAGGATTTTATGGACAAAACAGTATTTCAATTTTTTGGAGCTTTTCCGCCATGGTCGAACCTGCTGTTGGAGAAGACGAAGTTCCCATGCGGCCAGTGAGCATATGCAGCTGAGAGTGCCATACTGCCCGAGAGGGTTATGCGGCCTAAACTCTTGCCGCATATTGACAGCATGAATCCATCTTGGTGGACACATGACTGCTGATTTACACAAGTGTCCTTGAACACCTTGTGCTTTCAGTTCGCTATGTCTGAGAGAACTTCATGCGGCATTGAACTCCATACGGCACCGACACTCATGCGGCCTAGAGAGCATGCGGCACCTATTTTCTTGGACGCGTGGCTCTAAACCGTTGGCACTTCTTTGGTTTTTGTCTTTTCTTCCTGACACAGTTTATGGCTTGTCACATCAGTTACTTTATGTCACATTATTGACACTATTTATTTGACTGTCACATCAACACTTGTCCCAAGGAGTAGACCTTAACCCTGACTTCATGCGGCCTGACTTCATGCGGCTCTGACTTCATATGCGGCCTGACTTCATATGCAGCCAGGATTGTCATGCGGCCTGACTTTCCATGCGGCTTAGAGACACATGCGGCCTTGATTGTTTTGTTTGAATGTCTTCTTGATTCATGTGACCCAATGTATAATTGGTAATTGAACTCGAATACCGTATCCGTGCTGATACCACTATTGCCTGATTATTGTTCATGATTTAATGTGCATCGAGGTGCGACACATCATGTCACGTGTTAAGTGATTATATTTGGGTTGTGCATCGAAAATGCCTCTAAATTCCTGAACGCGTGATATTATATATATTTATACATTGTTTCTCCAACACGGGCATAATAAGCAAGTCAACTACCAAAGCGTGGCTAGGATATTGTTTGTCTGAATGTTGCATACGCTCGGATGAATCCAGATTTGACTTCCATAGATTCGTATCTAGCATGCCCTTACTTTGTAAGACATCTTAAGAAAAATTCTCATGTGACCACGTCTTGAGATTTCAAATACGACATAGAGCTAATTAGGTAACTAAAAGTAGTAGTAACATTGGAGGGAACGGTATCCCGAGATCATGCCAATGAATCTTCCTACAGAGATTCCTTCTAGTGCGCTGTGGGCTGGCCACCACAGATACTGTATATCATCTGCCTTACTGGAGTGCAGTATCTGACTTATTATTATGTCGAGCCACTGTTTTAATATAGGAACACTGGAACCGCTAATACCGTATTTTTAGCGCAGTGGCCCTACGGAGGACTGATGCATCCTGCAAGTGCATATTTTATTATTTGGTTCAGTTAGCTCATGTTCGGCACTAGCGTGATCTGAGGATACTTATTATGCATTATTTCTGAGATAACCTCAGACTCCACAAAATAGCAAGTCGTACAAATGATTGGCCGATATGAGAAATGGACTTGGTTGTGATTGTATTATTCAGCTAGTAGCCTAGGGAAATGGACTGTCATAGTGTGATGGTTTAACCCTTGTCCTTATTTGATTGTAGGGTTGGACCTTTGCGCTAGGATATGCCAAGGACCTAAGTTACGACACTGAACTTATGTAATATTATATGTTTTCCTTGGGTTTTTGTTTCTCAATTTCGTGCTTCCTTTGTAGTACTTGCTATTTGGGGTCTAACCCCACTGGTTTTGCATGGCCAGGTTTCGAGCCAGCACCCGAGGATCCAGCGTACTTTCCCCAATTCATGGCCCGCACCAGGAATATGGTCGCAGGGGATAGCGAGTGGATTTTCTTCTTCCCTACTCGTCATTGCACATTTACTTCTTTTTTGCGTTTAACCACCGGCATCTGTTAGTCGATCCGTCTAGACATTAGTTTTTCTTACATGATTGTATTAAATCAGACTGCAGCTGATCACTGTCATGTACTTATGTTACTCTTCCAGTTTCTTATTTTGCACAGCTGGACTCCAGAACATTTTGAGAAAGCGTTTGGGATGCCTCATTGCTTACATATAGGTTCTATGCTTACAGTTTCTTGTTCGAATGATTGAGACATAGAAGTTATTGATCATAGGAGACTTGATTGAAGCATGCATCCCCTTGTCTTATACAGCCGTGATCGTCGTACGACATATAATTACTTTAAATGTTATGTTCCTTTTTGTTTCACTTTCCTTGTCATTGTGGTGATGATGGTAGATGGTCGCTTTCTACTTTAATATCAATATTAAATTGTTAATAATATCTTTACTTTAAGTTAGTGGGTCCAGGGAAGCTTTTCAAAACAAAAAAATAAATAATGGCACATGGGTCAGGTCAAAATTAAGTCAAGGCTGGTCGAGGGCGTCTGCCTCATGGGGACGGAACTTTACAGTACATTTCTCAAAAGAACAAGTCCTTTACAGAATAACGTTTCCCTCTTCATTGGACAATTTCTAAACTACTAGGCAAGGTCAACCTTATTTTCGTTCTTTCTGTAAACAAACAACTTGAAGTGATAAAATCATTAAAGAAGCACAACTGAAAATCATTGAACATGTAGTTTCTACCACTATATTCTTTTCATAATGTCTTCATTACGTGAAACATTCACATATATATACTATCTATACTAGATCATTTAATTTTTTAAATAAATCTCTTTCATCCCTAACATGAATTTCACCATAGTTAATCTACCAGATTAGCACATTATTGTCTAAGAAAACATGTTGAGTCCTCGGATACGCAATTTTATTTCAGTTACAATGGACTAAGCTTCCACTGACCCATCTAGATTGCACGTAAAATGTCAGGAAGGATGAATACCTATCTTACCAGGATCATTTAAATTTTCTTAGCAAAAAAGTGAGAGCATTAAATATTAGCTTCCAAATAATTGCTTTAAGAGTACATACGCCATCAAATATGTACAGATATTGTTTGACTATGTGAACAATAAAAAGTGGAACAAATACCACAGTTTCCCTTATACGTTTACTGGATTAACATTCTATTGTCCTTCATTTTATTTTCTCAATTGTTTTATTTCATTTGAAGGACTTGTCTTTCCTACTTTAGATTAGTTTTTGAATTGGTCTTATGCTTCTATAACAAACCATGATGAAAATAATGTGCATTCGGGTGCAAACCTAGCTTTCTTGGATGAACTCACCTTCAACCTTACCATCATCATTTGAGGAATGGCCACCCTCATCAGACAAATACTGGAAAACAGAGTTATTCACAAGATTGCCTATCGCTACAAGAACTCCGAGACAAAACTGTGCCAGTAAAAAGAACCCTGGTATAGGGTAATGCCACAATCCGATAGTTTCCCAAATCTCCATGTCCTGCAATCATGTCAATAGTAAAAGATCTAGTGATTACGCCAAGGCTAACAGAGAGAGCATCTACGGAAATATAGAGTATGATACCTTTCTGAATTCCTTGTTCAGGAATGTGAATGCCACATTGAATACATATGTACTAGCTGCCCAGAGGAGGATGAAAACAAGTAGCAGTCCATTCAATCGATGCAATTGGAACAAGGAGGGGAAGGCATATAAAATGTATCCGACATAAGCTAGCAAATTAAAAGCGCATATACTAGTAAAACTGAAGCTCCACAATGCAAGTGCGAGTAACAACACCTGTCACAGCCAGCACTGGAATTTACAAATATGCAGCATAATGGGTGATCTCAGCTTAATAACAAAAGAACCTACAAAAATGTACCAACGAACATACAATTCAAGAGAAGCATAAATTAGAAGTAATCTACCTTCAATTTAGAATTTCTGTTGGATACAATTTAGCATTATAAATTCGAAAATAATACCTAGAGTTTAGAAAAAAGTATAATATCTAATAACAGTAATTCCAGAAAGTTGGATATGCCAAACCGAATCGAATCTTAAATAGATGAGGTGAACACTTGTGAAAATTGATTTGTACTTAGAATGAACAAATTGATTTCGACTTGGAACAAAAGATACAGCCTTCAGGTTTATTTAATGACCTACGGTTAGTAAATCAGAAAAAGTACACTAGATTGTGCCCTAACAGCTGTAGCTGTAGTTCGCTGCTGTCACCAACTTTTTAATTATATTGCACAAAAGAATGTTGTCTTTCACTAATATCTGTTATTTGTCTTAATAATAAATACCACAGAGGGTGTAAATTTATTGATGCTCTGAAGAGAGGATATAGAGACACAAGTAGCAGTTACTAATAAAGGGTATCAGAGTAAGTGTGAAGAGATTCCTCAAATTCTGAGAAATAGGAACACTATATATATATATATATATATATATATATATATATAAACACACACACACACACAAGTAGCAGTTACTAATAAAAGGTATCAGTGTAAGTGTGAGAGATTCCTCAAATTCTGATAAATAGGTTTATATATATATATATATATATATATATATATATATATATATATATATATATACACTCTTATAATGAAGCTTGGAAAGTGCTCAAAATTGAGCCGTCTAAGCCATATGTAAATATTCCACTAACTATTATTTTAAACAATAACTAATTATTTAACTACCTAATATTATTTATTTACAACTAAACAATTCTAACTCAAGTGGTTAAGATGTGAGGTATTTTTCTTGGTTTCTTGAGTTCAATTCCTAGGAACGACAATATTTATAATAATTTTATATTTTAAAAAAAATTAACAATTTTTTTACGCACGTGCAATGCACGTGCACGTTACTAGTATATATAAACAACCCATTGTTGTGGGTGAAACCCCTAATCAATCTAGCGCAGGAAATGCCAGATCTTTCTCTCTCTCTCTCTCTCTCTCTCTCTCTCTCTCTATATATATATATATATATATATATATATGATGGCTAACCAAAAAGAAAGAGGAGACCCAGGCAACCGTGAAAAAAGAGACAATATGTGAGATCTGGGAGATCCTGGGCAAGATTCGACCACAAGTGGTACTTACAAGAAGGCCAAGGTCAATGGGGCTCGATTGATGATAGAGCGGACCCAGCGGGTTAGAGTACGATGGAAAGAAGAAGAAGAAGAAGAAGTAAATCATTTTCCACGAATGACTCTTTGCTAAAAAGGGAGAGGGGTTCCGTGAAGGGGGACGAGGCACTGTCCGACAAACAAATCCACGGACCGAACCACAGTCTCAATCGGAGCCACTCGAGAGGTGCAGAGGCGAACAAGGACAATGGCCCACGTACCCAATGGAATGTACGAGCTACTAGAACTGAAGGGCTGGACCAAGGGACTACTAGACAAGGGAGGAGACAAAAGGGCCAAAGGCCAAAGCCTACGGCTGATGCGGCATGGGATGATTGCACAAATCTCAAAGGTAAACCGGTGTGGATTTCTAGAGATCAACATGTCTCCCTACGCATCTCTATGTAAATCAACGGTTGTTCGAGAGGAAGTTGAGCTTCAATATGTTGAACCTGTGGTTTGGATGGGGTTCCTATGGCAGAAATTACTTTAGATGACATTGCGGCGTCGGTAGGAGTATTGGCAGAATACCATGGTCATATATGTGCTATTATTAAACCATTTTACTCTCAAATTAGGGCTTTTGTATTGCAAGAGTGGAGACCAAAAGGAGAAATTGAGTGGAGACCAAAGGGAGATATTGAGTTAATTCTTCCGGGAGAATGGATTCTTCTTTACGAAATTCTCTTTTGAGGGAGGATTTGATTGAAATACTAGAGAACAATACATAGATGTTTAATGGGCGACTAGCCGTGATAAGGAAATAGCACCCTACTACTAATTTTGAAAGGGACCGACTCAAAATAGTTTCTATATGGATTAGATTCTCATGACTTTCCCCATAGCAATGGAATAATCATACCATAATGAAGATGACTTGTTTAGTGGGCAAACTGCTACGTACAGACACCCTAACTACGAGAAGACAATGGTTAGCATATGCACGGGTGTTTGTGGAGGTCGGTGCTTCTGATCTATTGTCGGGAGTTATTAATCTTATCTTGTCATGTGGGGAGAAGATCACCCAGAAAGTCGAATATGAGTGGGTACCACCAGCTTGTAGCACATGTTGTTGTTTTGGACATGTTAAATCCCAATGCATTGTAGACCCAACTAAGCAAGGGGAGGTGTGAGGGATAATGATGATTACCAGCCGCAAAAGAATATCCCAACCTAGCAAGAACAGTGAACCACGAACATGGAAACAGAGGAGCCCACCCTCGGTGTAGCACAACCAACTCAGGTACTCTGCTAAGCAAACAGGCGGAACCGAATCCTATCCAGAGTATGGTACATAATGAAGTTGAAGGAAACTGATTCAAACGGAAGGAGCAATGGTTCTTTATGGTAGGAGGAAGGAGCTTATCATGCAAGGCAGAGAATAGTCTAGCATGGGCACAGAAGAAAATATACAACAAGAAGTCGGCTACGGGCTTCAGGAAAGACTACCAGGACTAATGCAGGGGTGGGTCGGGCAAGGAAGATTGCAGGAACCATGAGTCCTAATTCTGATGACAAAACTGAAGGGACAACTGCATACCATATATAACCAACAGAGGAACCAAGTGATAGAAGGGGGAAGAAGATAATACAATTATGAATGCAAATCATAAGCAGGTCTCTCTCAATGCCCAAGGGAGAGACCAGAGCTAACAAGGGTGTCAACAACCATCATTAATGTCTATACTAATATGGAACATTCGCGGGGTGAACTCGGTGGGTAGGTGACGTGAGATCAAAGATCAGATGAAGGTGTATAGAAGTTCTATTATATCAATCATAGAATCCAAAATCAATGTGCAAGCGACTATTGATCAACGTACTCCATGAAATTGGGAGTCTGTTCACAATCTGGACATAGCTACCATGGCCACGATTTTGGTTATGTGGGATTCTCGGGGTTAGTCGGGACACTTGTACCGCTTGGACGAAATCATTGTTATGAAATTCATCAAGGGCTGTTTGACGATTATGTTGGGCACCCTGTATAGTAGCAATGGTAGAATTCAACGTCATCAGCTATGGCAGGATATCATCAATATCAGTTAAGGATTGGAGATCAAACTCTGCTCGCCATTGTGGGATCTTCAATGCCATCCTATATAATCACAACAAACGAGGTAGAAGACCGGTTCCCAATAATATTCTCTCTGAATTCCAAAGTTGTCTTATAGGGTCGGAACTCTCGTGTGAGTCAGGAAGGTCATCTCTGGACCTGAAATAATCGGGCCTCCCACTCGCAGATTTTTTGTCAACTGGACTGCTTTATGCAACAACAAATGGCTTGATATCTTTCTGGATGCTAGGTCGGAGGGACTGCCAATTGCTACTAGTGGACACTTTCCTGTTCTCACCAAGCTTGCTCGGGCAGAGGCACCGCAGGTACGTCCTTTCAGATATTATAATTCCTAGTATGGTGTGGAAGGCTAAGAAGGGATAGACTTCGAACCCAGGTCCTAGGTAATGCTCAATTCTAGTTTGTTATGAAACCAAAAACGGTGAAGCATGAATTGAAGTAGAATATTGCAAGACCTAAGACATTAATCCAGACCCTGGAAAATGGAAAAAGAGCTATGTGAGCTGCAGAATCAAATTCATAATAATCAGGACGAAAGTAGCCTTTTGGCCAAGGAGGTTGCACTTCAAGAACAGGTTTAAAGTGCCAAGTTTCGCTGAGAAACGTATTAAATGTTCATGGCTTCATGATGGAGACAGATGCACTAAATCCTTCCATGTTACGATTAAAGCATGCCAAAATCGCAACATCTTATGCCTCATCGACAATGAAGGTAAACGTCTTTCCTCCACTAATATTCAGGAGGAGGCAGTTCGGTTCCATCATGATCTATACAACCAGGAGGATTATGTCAAGGATTTTCCAAAGTTTGTTTGCAAACGGAGAGTCACGGAGGCCGGCAACAGGTTGCTCCGGAAACAAGTGGTCATAAAGGAACTAACCAGGATCATCGAGAAGGCCGACCCTAATAAAACACCTGGCCAGATGGATTTGGGGCTATGTTTTTTTCGAAGCATTGGGAGGAGATGAAGTTTAATGTGCTTGAGATTATCCAGGGAGTGCTTAAACATACATTCCTTACTCTTAGTGCTACTAATCTTGGGGATTTCCGTCCTATTTTTTGTTGTAATTTCCTATACAAGTTGTTCACCCATTTGAGTGTGTGACCGGGTGAGAGATATCATGGTCGACGATTTCTCCAAATCAGCAAACCTCAAGGTTGTAGAAGTCGATAAGCATTAGTCGGACGGGCACCGGACACCGGGCACGCCTAGGCGACAACCTAGTTCTAAGGAGTCCAAAAAAAGTAACAAAAATACTGCTGAAAATTGCAGTACCTGTCCATAAAACACAAAAACCTGCATAGTCAAGCGTCGGGCGGGCACTAGGTAGACACCTACGCGAGCATCGGGCGGACACTCGGCGCCTAGGTGGCACCTAGAACCAATTTTTAGAACAATGGATGGCCTTCATTAAAGGCCGCTCTATTGCGAAGATTTCAATAAGGTGGTAGCAAGCCATGTCTCAAGATAGACCTTCACAAAACATACGACATAGTCAACATGGAATTTTTATGTCATATTATGTGTCGCATAGACTTTGATAGGCAACCGCAAGGATACTTCACCACACCAGAGGTATTCAGCAAGGTTACCCTCTCGCTGGCAAGGTGACCCCCTCGCTCCTTATTTGTTTGCTACTGTCATTGGAAGTCTTTTCACTACATATGGACATCCAAGTCTCCAGAGGTCAAATTGTCCCGTTGTTCAAAAGATTTAAACCAGTGGTATCGCATCTAATTTATGAGGATGAGCTGCTAGTTTTTGTGGAGCCGTCGGAGAGGAGTGTTCAATCACTTACTAGAATGATGAATGAGTTTGGAAAATGGACTTGGTTGCAACTTAAAACGATATAAGAGTTGGATTTGCTTCAACTATTCATGTCCGGCTAAGGAAGAATGGATAGACAGGTTGAGGATGGAGGAGGGCCAACTCCCGATCACGTATTCAGGGTTACTGTAATCTATTAATTATGGTAATGTGGTGGATTGTCAAGCTCTCCTACAAATCGTCCAAGCAAGGATGGGGAGTTGGCAAGCCCAATTATTATCTTTTGGAGGACATATAGAGCTTGTGCGGACGGTGATCACAGCTACATCCTTGTATTGGCTCCAAGCTATCCTTATCCCTACCACCACCATTAATACAATAGAGAAGAAACATGCAAATTTTGTATGGAGAGGAGGTGTCCATGCTATAGCTAGGACGAATTATGTCAGGCTAAGGAAGAGGGCAGGGTGGGACTCTGATCCCTTAAGTTGCTTCTGAAGACTGCTAATATAAAACTGTTTTGGAGGTTCCTTACTGGAAGATCTCTGCGCGCTGAATGGATTAGAGGGAGTACTTGCCTAAATCCAACTTATGGACCCAAAGGGTATAATAATTTTGTGTTACGTTTAAGAACATCTTTAACTTGAGGCTAAAAGCAAGGTATAGTTGATTAACAGGGTCATTGTTTGTGGAGAGATCACCGGTTTGTAGTTGGACCCATGGGTGCAAAAACACAGTATGGTGGATCGTCTGGGTTAACCTATGTATGATTTGATGGGCAGCGAAGAGAATGTTTGCAGCTGAATTCAAAATGGGAATTGGATTCCTTTTGCACATTCTATTGGGCATATGGTGGCGAAGGAAGTCCAAGGGGTGAGTATTTATGATGAGACTAAGGTGGATAAATGGGAATGGGATGGCTCTCCGACAGGACAGTTCTCATTTAAAATGGCTATAGGGAGACTTGGATCATCTAGCCAAAGAGTGGATTGGGTTGAATTTGTGTGGGTTAAAGGAGTTATTATAAAGAGGAAACTCGGTATGTAGAAAGTGGTGTGGAACAAATTGATTACCAAGGATAGGCTACTCCGGTTTGGGATCAGGTTCAAGACCTCACGTGCTCTCTGTCAAAGGGCCAATGAGACCCAGGCTTTTGTTTCAGTGCGGGTTTGTTTGGGAGACAACAGAAGTATAGAGAGACGTGGGGTTTAACCCATAGTTAGCATTATTGGTCGACACCAATCCAATACGGCCGATACCGATAGGGTCTGGCATGTCCTAAACCGATAGGGTCTGGCATGTCCTAAACCGATATTGATCGATACCGATACTTGACCGATACCGATATTGAGGATCTCTTTTCCAATCAATTCTGCAGAGAAAATGGAACAAAAAAGATCAATTAGAATGGATGTAAAAACATATTAGGGTTGTAAAAGAATGTACAAGAAGAAAACTTATCTATCGCAGGTAAACCAATTGACAACGGTGACTATTATTTCATTAACTTCAAAACTACTAAGAAACAACACAGAAAATACTTAAATGTAAAATATTTTTTCTAAAATTTAAATAATTTGATTAATAATTATTTCTTTTCTGATACGAAAAAAATTGATACTCCGATCTGAAACAGTTGATATTGCCAATATTGTCGATATTGATACTCATAAGGGTTTGATATAGATTTCGATACTGTGAACCTTCGTTTAACCATGAGAATTAACCCGACGGTAGGAGAGGTGTCGAAAAAGGTCAAGAGCAAAGTCTGCAGTATCAGCATCAGACTCTTTCTATGAATATCAGGATCGGCAGTATCGACGATTTCGGATCGAAGTATCGAATTTTTTGTATCGGAAAGAAAAAAATTATTAAAATTTTAGAAAAATATTTTATATATTTAGGCATATTTTTAAGTATTTTCTATGTTGTTTCTTAGTAGTTTTGAAATTGAATGAAATAGTAGTAATCCTTGTCGATTGGTCTACCTACAATAGATAAGTTTTCTTATTTTCCATGCTTTTACAATCTTATTATGTTGTTATATCCTTATCGATTGGCCTTTTCATTCAATATTCTTTGTCGAACTAGCTGGAAAAGAGACCCACAATGCTGGTATCGGTCGGTATCAGATTAAGACATGTCAAACCGTATCAGATCAGTATTAGTCGATACTACAAACTATGGTCAAGAGGTGCAGCTCGAAAGGGGAGAAAGCCTATAGGTTCATTCGAGTGACACTCCTAGCGCCGGTTTAGCACACTTGGAGTGAACGAAATCAACGTATTTTTTACCATATTATTACCTCTTATTGGGGTACAATATAATATAGAGAATGATTTAGAAGCCCTTCTACCAACTTGAGTGAGCAATTAGGGGGAGTGGGTTCTGGTAATGATTTGTTGTAACTGATACTATTAGTTTAATAATATTTACCTTCCTTCTTTAGAAAGTATATATATATATACATATATATATTGAACCAAAGATAAAATTTTATTCATCCATCAAAACATATTACACATCATATATTTTCAGTCCCTCATAGGGGTGTCATAACACTAACATCAAATTCAATATTGTGTAAAATTTCAACGGAAAAAGTTTGGAGTCCCTCAAAGGTGCGTCTGTTACGCTCTCGTCACACATGCCAAACCGTCGCTGCAAGGTGTAGACATGCCTCCTTAAACCATAGTATCCCTCTTCTTCTCCTAGCACGAATTCCCACAATGATTCTGTCGATGTCCTTCGCCTCCCCGCAGCTCCCTAATCACTTGCAGCATTCCTCGTGCCAAATGAACCAAGTCAGTCCGTATTCGAAGAATAGATGCCATAGTGACTCGTTGCTTTGGTTGCATAGCACACAAAGTTGGTTTGGGAGCTGAACAAAGTAGATAAGTCTGTCCTTGGTAAGAAAGCAGCCCAGCATTAGCCGATACATGCAGAGCCGCATCTTGCGAGTGAGCCCCTTGAACCATATAAAGTCATAGTTATCCAGCTTGTGGTGTGTCGACCGCACAAAGTTGTAACAACTCCCAAACTCGAAGTCTTCTCTGCTTGCCACACCCCCCGGCAGGTTCCACACACATCTGTCAGTGTCGATGCTAATATCAATTTGGAGCGCCCGAATACTGTCTCTATGCATGAACGTGTAATAATATAAGTCAGGCCACCATTCTCCATTTCGGATGATGGATTGCACCCTCATTCCCCTACCCGCCTCCAACAGTAGCTTCTGATCCGATATCTCCAGTAAACTTCGGTGAGCCAGCCATGGATCGAGCCACATGTCGGTATTCCTACCATCTCGTATGATCCGATGTATGACAGTTTTAATAGCTGCCCTATTGTGTAGCAAGTGCTTGAAGGTAACAGAAGCATTGTTGTTGTACCTGCAGGACCAAAAATTGCCTCCTTTCAGATATTTAATTGTCCTCGATTCTGCGTCCTCGATTCTGCGTATAGAGAACCTCCACGCACAAGCTTCTACGTCAGCTTCATTCCTGCTGCATCTCGGACTGTCTGCAACGGCAGAAGTCCTACCCCCTTCCTCCCGAGGTCTACACAGTTACTCCCAGGCAATAGCATGCAGGCCACCCCTCCAAATGAAGTTAGAGCATATATGCTACACTTTTCGGAGGGTAGTCGTCGGCACCAGAATATACTGCAGCCAGAATAAAGCTACGGCAAAAATGACATATCGTATAAGCTCAATATGTCCTTCAAATGATAAACATTGTGCGTGCCAGCCCTCCACCCTTCGTTGGGTATACTCAACTAAATTGTGGCATTCTAAATCCCTTGCATAGTTAACTGACAACGAAAATCTAAGATACTTTACAGGCAGATCCCCCTTCTCGACCCCCAGCACTAATGCACGCTCCTCCTTTAGAGGACAGAGAGAGCTAAAGTACACCCGGCTCTTGTCCCTGTTCATTTGAAGCCCTGGCAGCCTTCCGAACACTCACATGATCTCCGAAATAGTAGTGAGACCCTCAATTGACGGCCGCAAGAAGACCAAGAGGTCATCCGCATAGATCAAATGGGACACGTGCGGAGTGACCCTCTTGTAGAGTGGTACAATCCTCCTCTGATGCACTATCATATCCATCAGACACGAAAAGTACTCCATGACTAGTGTGAATAGATATGGGAACAGAGGGTCCCCCTGTCGTAGCCCCATATTGCTCCTGATAAACCTATAGAAGATGCCCCGAATAAGCACCGAAAAAATAGCAGAAGTATTGCAGTCCCTAATCCTTGCTACCCACATCTCATCAAAACCTATGGCGAGCATAAGCTAACAAACGAAATCACGGTTCACCATATCATAAGTCTTCCTGAAGTCTAGCTTCACGCAAGCTTTCATGCCCCCTACTTTATTGAATTTTCGTACCATCTCATGCGCCAGGAGGCTGTGCTCTGCAATCGACCTGCCTTTAATGAAGGTCGCCTGATTTGCTGAAATCAACCCTTATATAATCTTCTCCATCTGTCGACACATTAGGTATGTAATTATTTTATACAAATAATTACAATACGCAATAGGCCTAAAGTCGGCCAGGGACATAGTACCCTCTTTTTTAGGAACCAGTGTTAGGAACGTGTAATTCAGCTCTTTCAGCAACTTGTCATTTGTGAAAAATTTCTGCACCGCCTCACGGACCTGATATTTGAGTGCCTCGTAATAGATTTTGAAGAATTTGTTGTTGAAGCCATCCGGACCAGACGTCTTGTGGGGGTTCGCGCCTATTGCTATCGCCTCAACCTCCTCCAGACTAACCGGGGTAGCAATTGGCTATTGACATATGTTGTGACCAGTCTCTTGCCACAAGATCAGGGAAAACAGTAATATAATCGGACTGATTATACAACTCAGAATAGTACATGATAGTCTCGGATTGTATGCCTGAGGGCATATCTACTAGCTTTTCTTCCGCTTCCAGTAGCTGATTGAAGTTGTTACGATGTTGGCAAACACGGACCACATCGTAGAAGGATTTAGATTATCTACCCCCCCCCCCTCCTTCAGCCACAAGCATTTGGCATGTTGGGTACTTTGGATCTCCTCCTGTACTCGTAGCAGGTTGACCTCCTCGGCCAGTTTCGTCTCACGACCTGCCAAGTCCCCAACTATCATGTCAAACTGCATGTGATCTTGTATCAAGCGAAGCTCCTCTTCCACCAGGAGCAGACGAGAACGGTCCCGAACCCAACTCCTCAACTCAACCTTGGTGGACTTTAGCGCATGCACTATATTAAATTGAGTAGTGGCTTGGCCCACCAGCCCTATCCGTCGTGCCACCGCCTCCGCGTACTCCTCGGAAAGGTGCCAACTGTTGTACCGAAAACGACGAGATCTCCAATGAGGCTTCTCTGTGAAACCAACTCGCAGAGGAGAGTGATTGCTCGTTCTAGCTAGCCTACCCTCCACAACCAAGTAGGAAAACATGTTGAACGGCCAAGCACTGTTGTCTAAGACTCTATCTAGCTGACAGGTAACTCTCTTCCGAACTGCTTTGTTGTGCCAGGTCCAAATATGTCCCGACCTCTCCAGACCCAGTAGTCCCGACTGCATCAGGCAATGTTGGAAGTCACACAGAATCGAATTCGGTACAAACCGGCCTCCCACCTTCTCCCTTTTATACATGAGAGCGTTAAAGTCTCCCATCAGTAAGAGCGGTAGATTTGAGCTCCCTGCTACTACGCTCACATGAATAATCTCGTGTCATAGATCCTCCTTTCTCCTATCATTGTGACCATAGACCTCGCCGAAGATGAAGTGGAAGCCTCCCTTGTTAGAGAAGTCCATAACTATCACCTGCTCGGACATATGTACCACTCTCCAATTCCAACAACGACTATCTCATCGAACCCAGACCCTGGCCATGGTACATAAGTGGAGTTTATATGCCTGTGACCAATGGGGTGAGGTTCTTCTTGCCAATATTCCCTCCGATTTAATCTTATTCTTCAGTAGAGCAATGATTGAACACTTCTCTTTCCGCAGAAACTCACTGATCTCCTTTCACCTATCCAGAGAACACGCTCCACGGACGTTCCATGAGACGACCGACATTAATTAATGGCTATGTCCCCAAACATCTCATCTGACCCGGCACCCTGGGGTGGTGCCGGTTCCTCCAGGATCTGAATTGCCTCTGCTTCAATGATACTGCTAGTATCCACCACCTTATCAAGTAGGTTGGACCATGCAGGGTTGTCTCGACATACATCTTCCGCCCCCACCGTCTTCTTGCAGCTCCCGCGGTATGTCTCATCTGAAGGGGACCCGCATGCCTCTTTCTGCTATAGAACACATCCTCCTTTGGTCTTGCATCTATACCAGTTCCGTGGTTCTTTGCTGCTACCGCACCTCTACTAACAATCCCTCTCTTTGCCTGGAAGATAATCAGTGCCTTGATTGTTGTTCCCCTGCTCTGACCCCGTCCCGTTCAGCAAATCCGTCGATGTTATGACCGTCTCCTGTGTGACCATGTCCCCTACGCCATCAGCCTGAGGCAAGCCCCCATCCGTATCAGCGCCACCCTGCCCCACCGGTAAGGTAGAACTCGAAGGCGAGGTACTACTGGTGGATGCTCCCCTAGCACCTCCCACAATGCAAGCCTTCGTGTCATGGCCAAAGCATGCGCACCGCCGACAACCTTGGGTAACCCATTCATACTCAACAGTCTATGTGAGGACCTCATCCGTCGGTATATTATATTCCAATGTCTGGGGCAGCTCCGAACATGCACTAACCTCCACAAAAACTCTGACGTACATCAACATGTCCATGTACGCTGTAGCGTCTTCCGCCTTGATTGGTTTGCCAATAAAACTAGCAAGTCGCATCAGAAGTGAAACGCTCTAATACTTGACAAGATAACCCGAAAATCGTATCCAGAGTCCAGACTGGTATAGCATTAAGGACATCCTTCTCACATGTCGACTCCGTCGTCCACTCTTTCAAGACAATCAGACTGTCGTCAAATGACTACGGCCCTCCATAATGATGCGCTCCATATCCTCCACCAGTCCGAACTTGACAAAATAAAATCCATTTTCCCTGGTAAAGATATCCATACTCCCTTTTGGCCGCCAAACACTGTGAACATACGTCTGAATCTGCCCATAGAACGGTTTATCGCCAAGTACGTAGAATTCTAGCGTGTTATTTCAGAACTATGTGACCTCCACTATCTCTTCTACGGGGAATGAAGCTCTGTAACCATTCTCCACTCTTTTCGGTAACGAACTCCATCGTCGTTGGACAGTTAGTCATAGCTGGCTTATAGATGTCCGTCCACAACTTGCTCGTTCGTGGCGAAACCGCTTCTGCGTACCCCATGTTCTCCTCCACGCATACCTTCCTGACGTAGGGACCCGGTATCATTGTCAACCCCCGTTCCTCCGATTACTCATTTTCCCCTCTCGGCGGTCATCGTCTTCACCCATCACTCATTTGTCGTCGTTAGGTGGTCGTCCGAAATACCACGAACACCACCCTCCGCCTGCCATGGGTTGCCGCCCATCTGACGTCGCTGAATGGCTCCGGCGGCGGTGCCGGTCTCCCATCATAGTTCAGTCGGTTTGCTCCGGACGGCCCGCCCCTACAATCATGATGTTTGTCGGTCTCACCCCTTGCACGGGCCGCCGGCTGAGCCGCACGGCCAATACCCCTCGCACCTACCCTTGTTGTGCTCCGTCGCCTTCGTTGGACGGTGGTCCAGCCACCGTCGGCCGTCCTTGCACCACCACTCACCCGGTCCGCCGACGACCCAGGGTCCTAGGCCCCTCCGGGGAAACGATCGGTTCCCTCGCCGCTGCTTGGGTTTCCCACCCCGTCGCTAGGGTTTCTGTCCATTCGTGTGTGTGTATATATCACAGCAAGTGCGTGCATCCTACCCAACTTTACCACGTGCGAACTTCATCTGGGTCAAAGGACTGGCTAACAAAATACAATTAAACATGCTCAAAATTATGTGTGGCAGATTGCTCACATTAGATCGAAATTTTCAGTCTTGGCATACATATTGCAGGACATGGCATACATATTGCAGGACAGGGATGGAAACTATGATATTTCTGTAATGAATCATCATCCCATTTGTTCTTTCAATGTGACTTTGCATGGACTATTTGGGGCGATCAATGTGCTAAGTTGGACTTATCGGTGTGTGCTTCAAGGAATCTGCATTAACATATTGATTACATATTTTGCCAATGGTACAGAGGTTCTGGGTGGTTCAGGCAAGCGTGATTTAGACTGTCAGCTAATGTCTGGCACATATGGAAAGAGAGGAACAGGTGTATATTTGAGGACCTGAATACTTTTCAAATAGAACTTCTGAATAATATTGAGTATGATATCAATTGTATGACAAAATAGTGATGTAGATGTAATTTTAATTATCATATTTATCAATAAAATTATCTTTTCCAAATATATATATATATATATATATATATATATATATGGGTAAACGGAATATGAGCCATAAGTTCATATTTCTACATGAGCCATGCACATGTGGACAAATAGAAATGGACTCCACATGCACATGTGCACTAGTACACTTAATTCATATTGGTCCATATGTACATGGCTCATGTAGGAATAGGAGCCTATGGCTCATATCCTATTTACCCTATATATATATATATATATATATATATATATATATATATATATATTGCTCTAGTATGGTATTTATTTTGACAATTAATAGACTTATATTTTCAATTTCTATTTGATTGATATCTTTGAAAGAAAAACATCTTTTAAGATCTGGGCAACTGCTTCCGATGATCTGGATCGAGAGCCACCTCGTTTGGGATCATGAGATCCGGTTCCAGGGGCTAGTTGATATTGTAACCAGATCTCTCTTTTTTGCTCCAGTGGCTGGGGTTTTTTTTCCCAATATGCTATTATAATATCATTTTTGGGTAATAGCTTCCAGTACCACCTGATATATCAGCCTATATTGGTCAATATCAGCCAATAATTGCAGTTCAGTCCATTAAATAAAGGTTTGATGGTAATTCTTTCTAGAGAAAACTAGGTGTGTTTTTCCTTAGGACTAGTGAGATTAGCAAGGGAACATATAAACATGAGTAAGACATGGAACTTGTTAGCTATTGATTGAGGAATTCATGTAAGATAAGCCCGAGACTGTTTTTCGTAGTCCCAATAAAAAATAACATAACGTATTAGTAAAGAAATAAGTCGAAGTGCAGCTAAAACATAAAGTTAATTTAGTGCCTACCGGGAATCCATAAGTGAAGAAGTTAATGCTAAAATTTCGGAAAACAGATCCTCTCAGTAACACATTTGTATGCCTCACGCCAGACCTTCAAAATAATCAGAAGAAGAAAAAACAATGGCAAAAGTCAAGAGCATGCAATGTAATAAATACGAGTGGCTCAAATGATATATCGTGAAAGGAAAATTGCATCATGATTTAATTTGGCAAAGAAAGGGAGTTATATAGAGATGAGAAGAAAAATATAGTCTCTGGACCAAGTGAAACAAAGGTTCACATAGCAAAATATTTTTTGAGAGGAAATGATCCTCCTGAAAAAAAAATGGTCATACATACCGAGATTCCCTAATGAAAAATGAATGTTTTGATGGAAGAAATCGCTCAGATAAACTGTTACTTTCCATAGACAAAATAGAATCCATCTCTTCTAAATCACATTTCACTGAGGATAACTGCAATAAACAAAATTCTATAAGATAAACCATTCTTTGCATATACTAATAAAACCAGGATTATTAATTGAGAAGCAAGAAAAGAAACATCAAGAACTAAAGGTAACCATCAGGCTCTTGAGTTTCTCCAGGTTCATAAAACCTTTAAAACAACAGAAATTATAAATCAACAGAATTTTTCCTTAGATTGTCATAAAATAATGAAAGTTTGAATGATTGAATCAGTGTCTTTTGTGGCTTGGCTTTTAACTACTACTTGTATATCCAAATATATAGGTCCACATACTCATATATCATTCAGACAAAAAACAAAGTGTAGTTCACTAAAGGTCATCATATGATGCAAAATTAGTCATGGAATAAGTCCAAGGTTCATGCAGTCATCAGCAGGGGGTATATGACTAAAGAAAAATGGAATTAATCATGAACATACGCATTTTGAGATATGCAGCCAGCAATTAACTAATTTGGGATAGGGACACTTAAAATTCATGCTGGATTTGAAAAAAAACAAGAAATCACATTGCTATTAACCTGCTGTACTAGAATTATGGTATGTTATATTGTTGTAACAAATGTTGGGATCGTTGCGTCGCCATTTATAGTAAGTCTCGGAATTGGGCAGTAAGTATTTCGAGCTACGGCTCGAAAAAATATGGTAAGTCCCTGGATTAGGCAGTAAATATTTCGAGCTACGGCTTGAGGAAATATGGTAAGTCCTTGGATTAGACAGTTGGTATAATAAGCTACGGCTCAAGAGAATATGGCAAAACAAATGAGAATTGTGACATATTTATTTAAGGTTTCTACTGCCATGCATGATATGTTTTCTTTATAGCTAAGTTACATATGTATGCATGGTCATGGACAAATTTTGCACAAGGTTTAGTTCCTCAAACGGTACTCCGGAGCCACGGAAGCGATTCGGCTTAGGAGGAACAATGATATTGTGCTGACGTACTAGCACAGGTGATTCGGAAACTTTCAGTAGGACTCGCTATCCTGACTGGAAGGGAGTCGTCTAACCATAATATAGTCGAGATGGCTTGTGGCCAGTGACTTTCATATAGAAGGATTGCATGCTAATGTTGTCTTATGCAGGAAAGAGCATGCTAATGATGTCTTATGTATGCATAGTAAGTTGTTACTCATTTACAAGGCTAAACGACAGTGGGTAAAAATCACCAAATTGTGGTGACATATATGTTTTATATTTCTATCAGATAGGAATTGTTAATTGAGCCTAAGGAAAGAAATAGTAAGATTACTATTAATAATATTATTAGTTTACTGAGTTGATTTTAGGTGAGTCGAGTTAGCAGAAGTTATTTTTGTTAATATGTTGTCTTCTGTTATAAAGTACATAATGTATGAAACATTGTAAATCTTTTGTACTAGTGAGTCGTAAGACAAGTCGGCAAGTTCAATGTAAGTCAAGTCGGCAAGTTCAATGTAAGCCAAGTTTAACAAGACTATTAAGAGCCTTTGTATTCCGCTGCAGGTCGTTGTATTCCGTCGCAAATATCAATGAAACAGATACATTTCTAGATATATCTAGTTGTGCTTCAATTTATCTACTTATTTCCGTTGCAATATCGTTATTTTGAAAAATATCATTAATTATGTTCGTTTTGTCTTGTTCAAGTGCAATTTAGACTTGTACGACATCAGGTCTATTGGTTACCTTTCGGTTCTGCAGAATCGGGACATGACAGTCCCATGCTCTGGCATCGAGTGATAAAGACGAAATTTCTTGTCCTTAAAGGGACTATGAAGCCCAAAGAATGTTGATATCAAATTGATTTGCATGACTTTGAAGGTAATTTAACTAATATCTTGTCAATATTTAATAAAGATTCAAGTGCTTAGGATTATAATATCTAACATATTTATGATGATCATCTAAGTGATGTTGAGTACATCTTACGGCTAGTTTGAATTGCAGTTAGGTTTCATCATATTTGCTCAAATGTCCATTTGAGCCCTGAAATAAATAGCATATTTGCAGGGCCGACTCCAGAATTTTGGAAGCCCTAGACAAGTTCAAAAAATAGGGCCCTCATCCCTCTATTCCATGTGAAATCAATAAAAAAAATTCATATACTTTATAATATTTCATAACATTATAAGAGATACCAGCGGTCATCATTACGGCTGGCCTTTGAGTGATAAAATCATAAAAAACAAAATTTTCAATAACAACATTACTCAAGGGCGAGACGGCCAAGCTCCCCAGTTCCCACTACCACTGGTGTCGACTATGGATAATAAAATAAAATAAAACATTATTAAAAAAAAAGAGTACTTGCAAAAAGAAAGTCCAACCTTACTCAAGCAAGGACCAGGCTCCTTATTATGACTCGTGAACTCAGGGGCGGATCCAGAAATATAAATGATGGACTAGAGTGGGTTCGGGTAGGCTGGGTGTGGGCTAAAACCTACAAAAAAAAAAAATCAAAAAAAAAATTTAACTGCCCCTGCATGAACTAGCTTTGGGTCCGGCAGTCAGAATGAAGCAAAACAAATTAGAGAGTGAGAGAGACTATATATATATATATATATATATATATATATATATATATATATACACAGAGAGAGAGAGAGAGAGAGAGAGAGAGAGAGAGAGGATATTAGCAAATAACTTAATTTATATAGACTAAGAGAAATTTAAACAAGAGAAAAAGAAAGATGTTAGAAACTAGAAAGGAGAAAAAAAACCTGCATTGGCACGTCTGTTGAGGGAGGCAGAGACCGTTTCATTTTTTCCCGTAGGAAAGAGATTTTCCATTCGAGAGAGAGAGGAGATGGACAGGCGGCTTAGAAATAGGGGTAGCGTTTCTTTTCTATGTTTTTATTTGATTCTTCTCCAGGCAACCATGGGCTTCCTCAGGCCTTTTTTTTTCCCTCGGGTAGAAAAAGTTGTTGCTTCAAAAAAAATATTTTCAAAAAAAATGGAGGCCCCCTCGAGGAGGAGGCCCTAGGCGACTGCCTAGCCTGCCTCCCCCTCGAGCCGACTATACATATTTGACAAAACGTCCATCCGAAATGAAAGTCGTTTAGGTCGTGACCTTGCGTTTAGTACCAAATGGGGTCTTGGATGAAATTTAACCTCAATCCAATGTGGCCCTTAGAAGATGGTAAAGAATTAGAAGTAAAGTTTTCTATGAGGTTGAAGAGAAACAAATATTTAAAGGTGATAAAAATTCTTGTAAATCCTTGGTAGAAGATTGAAACCAAAAACAAAATTTTGCCGATGAAGTGGAACAGGTGCACTACATTTTTTTTTGGGACAAGGTCCTAAACGGCAGTAGGCGGGAGCACGACGGAGAGGGTCTACCTACCGCCTAGGCACCGTCTGGACGGTTAATACATTTGGACATTTTTTTACTATTTTACTATTTTTTTGTATAATATGCATATTTTAAGGATATTTTATTCATAACTAAATTGTAGAACAAAGTTTTATGAAGCTTTAGTCTTATAAAAGTGAACAATAGGTCCATAATGTTTGAAAAATAATTTTTGCCAAAACATCTATTCATGTATTACTCCGCCTAAGCGTCCGCCTACGCCGTCTCACCTCCGCCTACGCCTCCAAACTAACACCGGCCGCCTACTCCACCACCAACAGCAAAAATTACGCAGAGAGCGGCCGCCTAGCGCCTAGGCGACCACCTCGACCGCCATTTAGAACACTGTTTTGGGGTCAGCTACATAAATCCTCTTCTACAATTTTGCTCTGATAAGAGCCATCTCCTGTCTAACATAATACTAATATAAGAAAATGGCATAGCTTTTCCACAACCGCAATACAAATGTATTTAGGTTACCCCTATTTATAGCATCTCCTAACTGGTGCATCTATTGGTCTCATCTGCATATGTTGAAAATCCAACTAAGATAATTTTCTCCATCTCATCTCAATAGAAACCAACACTAAATTTCCAGGGATGCACTCATACTTATCCTATCAACATATTTTGCCACTCATCCATCTAAACATTCTCATTGCATCTATAAACAGTTTTCCAACATGTTGTTCAATTGCCTAGCATTCTGACCCTTAAAGCTAGGTGTGTTAATAAGTGGAGCTATTCATGAGCTGGCTCGATCTTGTATCCCTAGAAAGCTCCTAACCCGAACTTTTTGAGCTTGATAGCATAGGCTTGTTAGAAAACAAGCCCGAGATAAGAAGTATTCAGGTCGTTGAGCTACTGAGCCGGCTCTTTTTTTTGGAAAGGAAATTACTTCATTTGTTAGAGAACAGAAATATACAATTGAGTATCCACTCCAACTATACTCTATATTACAAGTCTCTCATAAGTATCTCCCAATTCTCAAGTATCTTGGTAGTGGATGTGCCTGCTAGAGTCTTAGCTTTGCTTCCTTGCATGAGCCTCTTTATATCCTCCTCAACCCTCTTGACATTGATATCTATATCCTCCTTCTGGGAGTTTCTTCTGTTCCTTTCTCGTAATATATGCCAATATGAAGTTGTTAAGGCATGTATGACCAAGATTGTTATTTGGTTCTTCCCTTTCCATGTGTTTATTATTTTTAATGCCTCGTGTGCCACGTCATATTCTGATTTAGCTTGCATCTCCATTATCCTTCTTATCTCATCCCAACTACACTTGGTATAAGGACAGTTGAAGAAAACATGATGTATAGTTTCCCGATTTGAGTGACAGAGTTCACAGCGAGGAGTTGTCTTCATGCCAAACCTATTTAATCTATCCTTTGTCAAGAGCCTCCCTTTGATTGCTATAAGTGTACAAGAAATCTTCAGACAACTTCCTGGAAATTGTACCTGTTTCCCTTTGATTATTTGACAAGCTGATTTTGTAGAGAATATTCCTTGTGTTAAAGGTTTCCACTGCCAGGTATCCTCCTGTATATTATGATGAATATGAAAATTCCTGATTTTCTCTTGAACCTGGGTTGTAGTAGACAATTTTTTCAGGCCTCCGGGATCCTTCTTCTTTGATTCTATCCACTGGCCTCCATGTTCCTTATTCTATGATTCTATCCAGTGTAATCCTCATTTCTCGCTGAGTACATACTCAAGCTCAATCTGTCAATTAGTCTCTCTTGTGGTATCCAAGGGTCAAACCATATTGAGGTTGTCCTGCCATTTGCTATCCTCCTCTCTACATGAGGTAGGACTTATTCCCTGCTTTTCATCATCAGCTTCCAGTTTGTAGAAGAGTTGTTGTCTGTAGCCATATCCCAGAAGCTTCTTTCTTGGTACTTATTACTCATCCACTTGGCCCATACACTTTTCTGATTTATGTACCTGAAGTTAAAGGCCTTAGCCATATCTTTAAGTTTTTCTTAGGCCCAGCCCCCTTCTTATTTACTTTTGGTTGTCCACCTAGCTCATAGCATGGAAGGACCCATTCCATAGAATGTTAGCACACATTGTTTCAATGGTTTTAACTGTTCCATCTGGAATCTTGAATATCTGCATCCAAAAGTTACATGTAGCTTTAGATGCCCTCCGGCCTCCTCTATATCCAATAGATGCCTTCAGGGATCCTCTATATCCAACAGGTTGGTCAGATGCTCGATAGCTAGAGCAAACAACTATGGAGATGAAGGATCCCCCTGTCTCAACCCCCTGTTGTTGGATAATCCAACTGGGGCTCCATTAATCAGCCAACTCATTTTTATTTATATATTTATATAAAAAGTATATTACACTAATAAACATTTTCAATTTAGTATGAAGTTCATAAACACTTCCAATTTGGTATCTAGCTTACCGGGAGACTTTTTGGTTTGGGACAAAGCTCATGAACTCTTAAACAAGCTTAATTTAGACTTAAGCTTGTCTATAATTCAAGATTTCTAGTTTCTAAATTAAAAGGGTGGCTCGAGAGCCGAGCTCGAGCTCACAAATATTATAGAGAGCCCAGCTTGAGCTCAAGATTGTAGGCTCGTCTTAGGCTCGAGCTTTAATTTTCCTTAAAGAGCACGAGGCAGACGGGGGTGCTTGCTCAAAGCTCGGCTCGTTAAAATCCCTACATAAAGCCATATAGTCTTATAGGTGTTTTATAGAGTTTCCTTTCAACTTCGAGGGTATCCTACGATTAGAAAGCATCCTAAGGAATTCCACTTCAGCCATTGTTCTTTGATTCTATGAGCATCATTTTCTACCGCTTCATTATGATAAACCATCTAGTCTAAATCAAGGTTCGCAGTATCGATATCGAATCATTCTTATGAGTATCACTATCGACGGTATTAGCAGTTTCAAGGTTCTAAAGGACGGTAGATGGATGCGTGGCAGAAAGAGTCCGCCTACCATCTATAAACCGCCTAGGCGGTTGATACATTTTTTACTATTTTACCATAGTTTTTTTGCATTATATACATATTTTTGTTTCATGCATAACTATATTGTAGAACAATGATTTATTACGTTTTAGTCTTGTAAAAGTGAATCATATGCCCAAAATGCTTGTAAAATCGTTTGGCCAAAATAACTTGTTAGGTATTACTCCGCCTAGGCGCCCACCTACGTCGCCAAAGTTCCGTTGGCCGCCTCCTCCACCTGCTACCGAAAAGCGGTGCGGAGAGAGACCGCCTACCGCCTAGGCGTCGCCTAGGCAGTCGAGGCGACCACCATTTAGAACACGCCGCGGTTTCCGTTCGGAGTATCAGATTTTTTGGTATCAGAAAGCAAATAATTATTAATAAATTATGAACATTTTAGAAAATATATTTTATACATTTAGGCATAATTTTAAGTATTTTCAATATTGTTTCTTAGTAGTTTTGAAATTGAATGAGATAGTAGTCATCCTTGTCGATTGGTTTACATGCGCTAGATAAGTTCTCTTCTTTTACATGCTTTTACAACCTTACTATGCTTTTACACCCTTGATGATTGGTCTTTTCGTTCAATTTTCTTTGCCAAATTGACGGAAAAAGAGACCCCTAATGTCAGTATCGGTCAGTATCAAGTATCGGTAGGTATCGGATCGGGACATGTCTTGCTGATTGGTCTTTTCGTTCAATTTTCTTTGCCAAATTGATGGAAAAAGAGACCCCTAATGTCGGTATCGGTCAGTATCAGGTATCGGCAGGTATCGGATCGGGACATGCCAAATAGTATCGGTATCGGCCGATACTACAAACTATGGTCTAAATAGCAAAGGGGGCTCTCTCTATTATCTCTGATTGATTAAAAGGGGATATCTTGTTTCTCTTTAAATTTTGCAAAAGCTACATTTCATATAAGACATTAGCATTATAAAAACAAATTTGTTATTCGTTATAGCAACATATCTCAGAAATGAGTAACTGATGCTTACTGTAAAGTAGAACAATAGGAGAGATAAAGCAGAAAGAAGCTCTGGCCACTCAGATTTTCTGGTAATTTTATACAAACCGAGGAAGTCTGTGATTATTAGGACAAACTGTGGGAGCTCGATAGGTAGCTGGTAGATATAAAGCAGAAAAATGCTGAAGCATGCATATTTTAAGAGAGGCCTCCACCACCTTTAAGATAAGAGATACAATATTAGTTACGCCTTAGAAAGATTAGTAAAACCTCAACACCAGACACATATTCCATATGCAGTTCAATCCCCCAACAAAAATGCAAGACAATTTCTTTTCTATGCTTACCGGAAAAGACCAAGAAAATTGCTTGTTAAAGACCAATCTACAAGACCGACACAGCTACAGATAAAGAATGGCAAAGATATCCAAGAGGGATGACTGATCCCTACAACCAGCTGAATAGAAGGCAGCAGTAAGCAGCAGGCAACCCTTACATGAGAACCTTCATTGTGAGCAAAAGAACAACATTAGAACCGTAACAAGTACCATCTTCACATGGAAAAACTAACAAACTTTCCAGCAGGTTGCGATAGAAATGCAGAAGCCTTTGACATCTAGATCCAACTAAAATTGAGATCTTATAAAGAATTCTCAGTCGTATTGTACAAATTCTGTGGTGATGCGGATATGAAAAAACAACATTGACAAAGAAAATAATTGTAGAAACTCTCGAGAAATCTCAATACAACATTATTCCACTTCACCAGACAGTAGAAAATTCTTAAATCATAAAAAATTGTAGGCTACTCAATTAACTTGAATATTATTACATGGAAATCAGAAGAAAACCACTTCACAAGTAGAGTTTGAGAAACCCTCCAATGTTCTTTTCTTATTAGTTCGCCAAACATGTCGTCAAAAAGTCTCTCAGTTGAAATTTACGGATCACAATGCCCTTCTCTGGGTAAAAGATTGAAAACAAAAAAAGACAAGTCTTGCGCAAGAAGCAAGGTAGTCAAAGGCGCACTCAAGGCGCAAAGGGTCATATCGCCTGAGGCACAAGACGCGCGTCCGAGCGACACGAGGCGCAAAATAAAAAATAATAAAAATATACATAAATAAATAAATGAATTAGTAATGTAAGAAATAAAACTAAATAACATATTAAAACCAACAAAAACAAGTTAAAACATAACCAAGTGAAGTAGCAGAACAACAATAGCACTCAACATAACTAACAAGAATTTATATTCTCCCTACCACGCTTAGTAAATTTTAGTTTTTCAAGTTCAATTGAAGCAAACTTTGGCAACCGTGGAAAAGGCTACCTCTCTCCCACTTGTATGAGGTAAGGACTAGGGCCTTAAATTTTTTTGTAAAAAAAATACATAAGGCGCACATAGGCCCGCCTTTTCTTGAGTACACCTTGCTGAAAGGCGCGTCTTGGGTGCGCCCGAAGAAAGGAGCCTCGCCTAGTGAGGTGCGAGGCACAGATGCTGAGCCTTGCTGCAAGGCGCACCTTTGACTACCATGACAAGAAGTATCCTCCAACCGTGTCCCACCTCCCCCTTCCTCTGCTCACCGTCTCGTGCAACCAGGTATATGGTGGTGGTCGAACGGACCTAGAAATTTATCTGGTAGGTGGGTGTGTCCGTGGGTAGGTGTGGGTGGGTGGGTGGGTTGGTGTGGCACACGTGGATGGGTGTGAGGGGTGTTCTAAAATACCTTGAAGCCAAAAAAAACGAAATAAGGCACACAAAAAAATGAGGTTACAAGGACCAAACTTGAGACCTCTTAGTTAAAAAAAAAAACATCAATTTATCAACAAATCAACTAGACAAGCATTCAATTATGTTTTTTTTCATATAACTATAGGTAAATATATATTGCTCAAAACCGAAAATCAAGGGGCCTCGGCCCAAGGTAGGTCCCCCATGCCTACTGCCCTACCACCTGACTGGGCAACTCCCCTACTGCTCCTTCCAAAAAGAGAGGAACCTCTTTCTTTCTAACTACCAAGGGAAGTGCAATATTGTCTGTAACTTTCACTTGAAAGGGCATTTTGATTGCATGGGCGCAAACCAATAAAAGAATTGTTTGTGAGATTCTCGTACCACCATTGAAATGTTAGTGTGGTTTGTTTTTAACCCTTCTTATTACTCAACGTCTATCAATAGTAAAGAAAGGAACAATAAAAGTCCAAAAATGAATCAAGAAGATGGTATATGATACAAATAGAACAGAAGCTTATTGATGTGAAATGCGTGACAGCATATATGTTCACTAGAGAGCACATTTGTAAGTTTCTTGCACTCTTTATTTGGGTTTGCAGCTATTTAGAACACTCAAAGGATATGATGTAACAGTGTCACTCAAATATTGAACAATCACACACTCCAAACCTCATTAGATATGTGTATTAAATCATCATCCAAGTCTTTTCCAATTAGAACCAGGTCAGCTAGAGAGAAATAAGAAAACCCCTAACAGATTCGACAAAGTTTTAAAGACCGGTTGTCCACCTGACATTAGCCCTCTATATTAGTGCCAAGGTTGTAAAAGTCGCTAGGCAGGAGTCGGGTGGGCACCAGGCACCTAGTCCCACCTAGGCGCCACCTAATTCTACGTATTCCAATAAAACCGGTCCAAAAACTTTGATGAAAATTGTCCATAAACCCCAAACAATCTGGTTGCCGAGCGTCGGACGAGCACTAGATGGGCATCAGGCACCTAGTGCCTCAGCGCCAACTAATTCCAATTTTTAGAAAAGCGGTTGGTACCAAATTCCTATCAAGGTAGCTATGAGCATGAGAAAATCATGCCAAAAAACTTAGACGGTAAGTTGGCTAAGTAGGTAGACCTACCTTTTGGATATACCATTTAAATTAGCAACCAAGGAGCACCCTCCAAGTTCCCGTAGACTATAAAAAGTCTAGACGAAAAGGCAAGATAATACAATTTGCTACAAACAATTGCATTCATAAAATGATACAATTTCTTATACCAATTGCATTCATTGTATGACACATTAATCCAAAGACCGGAAGGAACGGCATTCCCCAATATTAGACGTTTAACATATCCTTCATTTTAGTTTCACTATTTTCCTAAGCTGAGGCGCATTCTTGACATATGGAGTACTTATGATATACATGTCACTGTTTCATTGTTAATTACAATTTGCCAAAGGACAAAATAATGGCAGTAAGAGCTAATATTTTAACAATATTAGTTGTTAATGCATTCACATTTTGCTTCCACTTTTAGAAAGAATTAAGAGATGTATAATTGTTAATTTATCATAATTGGCAAATGATGATTTTTAACATCCAACTTATCTTTGTTCCAACACACTCATCGACTCCATTACTCAGTAGACAAGTGACATATACACATCCTTTATATTTGAAACACTAGTTTACATGTCATTTAGATTACATTTGAAACACTAGTTCCCTCGTTCGAGTCTTTGAGGCATAATATTTGGTATATTGAGTGCTTGTGAGTTTCATTGCCATTTAAAATCTTACAGAAGATAAATTATGCTGCTATCATGCTAGAAAGAAAATAATATTTCAATGATATAAGTTGGGCATGCATTTGTATTTCCGTGTTTAATAAACTGTTTAAGAGATTGAATAATTGCCGATTAACACATAATGATAATTTATGGTCACCAACTTATGTGTGTCAACCCATAGGTACTGAAGCAATATGTCCTCTTATCTCGTGAGTGAAACATAGAACATAGGCAGACACACATCAGTACGAGGCTTCTTGATTAGACATATCAAACTAAAGAAGATTACTGTGGTAGTTGTATTTTATAGAAACTATCCATTTTAGTTAACTATTCAGTACTATGCTTTTATGCACCATACTTAATAGCTATATTGGACCACTATTGCAATTGTACGTAAAAGTTGTCAAAACCATCCAATATAATACGCTAACAATAACAAGACATACATGGAAGACAAAGTTCCATGTGAAAATGATACTGCAAAATAGTCATAAATATATCAAATCTTTGTCACAAAATAAGCAAGTTAACAAGAGAAAAAACGAAACCATAAGAACTGTTAAATATGAACGATTAAAAACTGAAACTGTAATATAAAAATGATCTTGTAAATTGATAATACTAATTCGAACCTACATACATGGAAGAAAAGGTTCCATGCCAAATGATACTGCAACACTCATAAATTATATCAATCTCTGTCGCAAAACATGCAAGTTAACAAGAGAGAACTGAAATTGTAAGAATTTTTGAATATGGGCCATTGAAAAATAAATAAATAAATGTGAACCATTGAAAACTAAAATTGTAATAAGAAAAAATGATCCTGTGATAATTCTAGTCCGAACCTATATGCCCAATAGTTTCCGAAAAGTTTAACCAACAAGAATCTTCATGGTTACTATTCCCATTGACTTCAACAAAAGCAACAAGAGCAGCTGCCAGTTGCATGATTACAAAATAAATAACAGATCTTGATCCCCAGGGCTCAATGCTGCAAAGAAAAATGTTACAGTTAGATGGAAACAAGAACTTAAGGAATAGAATTGTGGATAAAAGGCCTTGCCAAGAAAAGGGAAAAAAAAAAAAAAGGGGCTCACCCAATCCATTTTCCACAAAATAACTAGTCAAGTAGAAAGCAGAAATGATTTCAAAATACAGCAGTAGCCATTTTTTAGGAAATATTAGGGTAGATTCCGATAACAGGACAAAGAACAATAACAACAAAGCCTTTACTCCATAGCATCAGAAACTATAATATCCTGTTTTATTGACTAAAATTGAATCCATATCCTCAGGGTGTATCCACTGACCCAAGCAAATCCTTCAAATATGACCCTAGAACTCCTACTAACTGGCAATTGATTTATTTTACACAAGTATAAGCCATTTCAATCGATTTTCTTTTCATCTCAAAGTTAACAGAAGCCCCTCTAACTTCCACTGAATGAATGTATTCATTTTGTGTCCTATTTTTAGTCCAAACACCACTCATTCATCTCAACTCTCAACAATTTCATCAGTTACTCTCGTCTGTTGAACATGTATCTAGATTGCTGGCAATTTTATAAAGCATAACTGATTTTACAACCATCTTATAAAATTTCCTTTCAACTTAAAGGAAATCTATGGCAACAATACTGTAGAAGCACTAAATCACTTCAGTCAACCTATTTATTTACGAAGAACGCTCTCCTCAATTTCACCAGTATTGTGAATGACTGATCCTAGAAACAAAAAGATAAACCAATCTTAGGTACAACTTGGCCTTATGTTGATCCTAACTAAACTAGAGAAAACAATTATTATTGATCTAGTATACAAACAACAACAAAGCCTTTATCCCAAAAAAAATTATGTCAGCTTTGTGGTATCAGCTGTTTGAATCCTTTTCTTCCTAATTCAGTTCTTTTAAGGGCCATGTCCTCTGTAACACTAACAAAAACCATATCCTCCGTTAGAACTTCAATCCTTGTTCAATTAGGCCTATACCTCTAGTCCTAGCTGCTCCTCTAACTACTACAGTATCTCTCCTCTTTACCAGCACATTTGTGTTGCACATGTCCAAAGACTCCAAACCACCTAAGATAATTTTCAATCAATTCCGCAATTGGCGCCAGCTCCTGTAGATTTAAGATTCTCACTGCATTTCTATCTTAGGAATAAATGCTACTAAGATACATTCTATCCCTTCCTGAACAACACGTCTTCACTCATATAGGTAGTTAGGTACTTGTTCTCAACTAAGAAAAAGATAAAGCTTGGTTTTGGTTTCAGTCCCCTGAGTTAAGTTTTGGTTTCACTTCCTACTAAGATACATTCTTTCTCTGAACAACACATCTTCACTCAAGTTAGGCTAATTAGGGTTGCAGTTTTATATTTTAAATGAAGTGTTAGCTGAAGAGATTTTGAAAGACGAGCATCTCGATGCCTCTCATCCCCTCGTCCCTCACCAATAATCTCATATTATGGTGTTAGTAGCAGTGACTTCAACTGTATTCGGTTAGATTCTAACATGCGTTTGGTACAAATTTTAATATTGATATAAAAATTGTTTACATTGAATCATCTATAACAATATGTAGAAATTTAAGTGTAACATTTTTATTGGTTAATTTCAACTATTTGTATGCTATAAATAAAATGCACAGCAGAATGTAACTTTAATTATGTAAATTACAGGGCATAAATGCAATATATATATATATATATATGTGTGTGTGTGTGTGTGTGCGCGCGCGCGCGCGTGCGTGCGTGCGCGCACGCCAATGACCCTCTAGCCTAGTGGTTAGTGGAGAGGCATGCGGCCCGGGTGGTCGAGTGTTCAAGTCCCATTGGGGTAGTGGAAGGGCTTTATGGCTTTACCCGATAGAACCTAACCCTACTTATAAGTTGTAACATCTACCCTTTGTCTTATGTGTCACGCAAACCTAAGAAGAATGGTCTGCAGAGCATCACTTGAACCCTAAGATGTATGGATACCAGAATCAACCATCACTCTAAGTTAGAGGAAAAATGTAAAGGCTAAATTGCACTTAAATACCCTTATTATTGAACTTTGGCACTTAAATACCCTGATTATTGAACTTTGTTCTGGGCTAGTTGCTACCCTGAACTTTTTTTGCCACTGTTAGTCAACCGTTCAACTTAACATTCATGCACATAACCATTTTTTACTCTTTTGTCCCTAAAGTTGAGAGAAATGACTCATCTCTAAGTTTTTTGTAAAAAATTAAAAATAAAAACAAATGAAAACAAACCCTAACCTAACCCCTTCCGCACCTCTAGCCACCATGGTTGTTGCTCCCGCCACGACCAGCCCCCTCCCGGGTCACCCCACCCCCCCGCACAGTCCTCACCCCACCCCCCACCCCACCACCACCACCAACGGAGCTAGACATTTTTGCTGCACGGACGGTGTGGTGCTCTGGTAGGGGGCATCGTGTGTTGTGAGAGGGGGTGGGGGTGATCGAGTAGGGGGTGGAAGCGGCGGGAGCAGCAGCCATGCCGGAGGGGGAGGGGTTAGGGTTTTGATTTTGGGTTTATTTTCTTCTTTTTTTTGCTTTCTTTTTGAAAAGTTACAATATAGGATAAATGTCATTTTGCATTTTATGTTAAGGCTAATTGTAAAAATAGGATTGTTCAAAGTATTTTAGTGACAAAAAAAGTTTAGGATAGTAATTTGCCAAAAAAATCAGGGTATTAAAGTGTCAAACATCAATAGTTCCAGGTATTTAAGTGCACTTTAGCCAAATATAAGGGCAGACGGTTAAGTCACATTGCCAAATCAGCTTTTGTCTCTCTTTTTCTTATCTTCACGTTTGAAACAATTAACTTCCCCTAGTGCTACACATTTCTAGGCTCCATTGAGATATGGATCTTAATAATCAAAGAACAATTTGATCTGAAATGAAACTTACATCGTATGATAGCCTTTTTAAAAATCACCAAGTTGGACATTGTTAGAGTTATTTTATTTTGTTATTTATCATACGAGGGTATAATAGTAATTGTGGGTGTATTGCATATCAATATAAAAAATGGACATGAGATGCAACCTAGGGTTCAAGGCCCTTGCAATCTCCTTTCTCATATTCTCTCTTCTCCTACTTTTTTTCCTTCTCCTCTCCATCTCCAAACTTCACTGACATAAATGTCAAATCAAGGTTTTAAAATTGGTCAATACTGAATACACATTGGCCACTTCCGATAGGATTAAACAAACCGATGTGACATAAATGTCAAATCAATGTTTTAAAATTGGTCAATACTGAATACACATTGGCCACTTCCTATAGGATTAAACAAACCGACGTGAAACTACAAAATAAACACGGTTGCAGGAAAAGAGGTGAAAACATCAACCATATTTTCCGAAATTGCACATCAATAACAATCTAGTCTTCATTAACGACTGTGATAGATCTTTGACTATAAAGTACAAGGAACAGGAAAGAAGAAAGTTTCAAATTCAGTTTATGCTTTTACCTGACAAATCCAATCAGTTTTGCCCACCAAGAATCAGCTATGCTCCATCCATTTCCTTCTACACACCAAATTATATGAAATATGATTTGAGCAATGATAGCAAACACAGAGAATAAAACTGTACACCATGATATCACATACTGCCTCCAAAAAGGGAATCCTGTCGAACAACATCAAAAAATTACCATCGGACAAGAAAATACATAAGGGGTAAGACTTCTACAAGTGCCCATACTACACTAGGGGGGCAAAGGCACATAAAATAGTGTTTTGGGATTCCATATTCTTGGGTGGAATATTCATAAGAAAATAACCTAATATTACATTATTTTTACAAAATAGTGTAATATAACAAGCAAGCGAATCGGATAATCATTTTTTTAACCTTTGTTGCAACAACCAGAATGATTCTCGTGCAAGGTGACAGGAATCAAAAATGTCAATAATGATACACATGTAACATTCTACAGCAAGCTGGGGAAAATCTACTTAAAGCAGGCATGTAGAGAACTCTTGACTCTTATTTTTGGAACTCTATTCATGTAATGAGCTGTTCAATAATGGCATCATAGATTCACATCCCACTATCCCAGTATTTTATGCAGTTTCAGACAGGAAATTAGTAAAAATATGTACTTCAGGAACGTTGAATCCTTCACTCTCAATAATTTTAATTAAGTGCCTAATTGAAGGCCTAAGTTATTAGGCTTAATCTAGTGCATCGATATCCCTCGTCCAGCTAACCGCCAATGAAAGTCAACCAATCTACTGTACTGCTACCAGAAGATCCAATGAAAGAAAAGGACTTCTAGGATAAGTGAACCAACCCTGAAGATCTGCTAGGTCAATGCAATTGACAAGTTTTATTGACCTGCGATGGGGTAGAAGTGTCGATTGTCAATCTGTTATCAATCGTCATCGGACAAAGGGAGGGGGAGAGAGGATTAGGGGCAAAGCATAGGCGTCGCCAGCCACTCTCAGCCGTTGTAGCAATTATTGGTTGTTATTGTCAATCACTGTCATTTGTCATCAGATAGTGTTGTCAAGCCATAGAGAGGGATAGGAGGGAGGATTCGTATTTTTTATATCCAGATAATTCCTCAAATTTTTATATAAATTGCTGTGGATCAATATAATAAAGTAAACCAATAATTGTTAAATTTTAAGGGAGTTTAGCATACATTAGGGGGGCAAAGGCACATAAAATAGTGTTTTGGGATTCCATATTCTTGGGAGGAATATTGAGGGAAATTCCATTAATTTTCTTATAAAAATATTTTGGTTCATTTAAAATTAATTTCAGGTTTTAAAAAACTTTATAAGCTCAGTTTTCCTCCTTTCCGTAATCATGATCGGACGTCAACTTCTTCCAGTGATCTCTTCACACTATTCAAGGAAAATACAGAGAAGAATAAAACAATACTATTCAACTACAAGGACATGTAGACATGTAAGCATACTCTTGCCCCCTATGGAAGTACAATGCTGGACATAAGTAATTGCCACAAATATGATAACTGTTACAAAACTAAGAAATGTATACAGGAGAGGTGAATGGTGAGAAAATTGCCAACAATATTTTTAATCAGGGCAAGTTCACATGATGAGTACTATTATTAGAAACAGTCAAATCTACTGCAGATGGAAAATTATAATAACATGAAACATTGCAAAGTCCATACCTCTTCTTTGAGCAGTAATTTGGATGGCAAAGAATATTACCAAATTAACGAAAGAAATTAAACACCAATCATGTATTGAAACTGCAAATAGTCGAAGAAAATAAAAATTAGACAAATGTCAAAAAAATGAGCATAAACAGCATAGTAAAGAAAACAGATATCACCTAGATATACAGAAAGGAAAAGAAGGGGAAAAAAAGCAGCAGAAATGACTAAGACACAAACTAACTTGACTAAGAAATTAGGATCACGAAAATAAGGTTTATCTTGTCACACACAATCTTCAGTCACTGGGTTATATATAATATCTTGTTGACTCTTGATTCAGTCAAGACATGCTTTCTTTCAGAATAATATTTATCTGCGGAGGATAAACAAATCGGATCACGAAATCAGATCTTCCAAACAAGATCCATATTTATATCTAATATTTGAAGCAGGTACAATCCAGATAATTTATGGTCAAGTTTGGACTAAACTGAGAATAGAGTCATTGGCAACCATTTGAGGATCGTATATTTCATAAGTAATTGAAAGAGTTAGTGGGTAATGGTGAAACCTTGCATACTTCATAAAGTAATATTCCACATGCTACCTATCAACTATCAATCAAGTCATATCAAGCATGCATTTCATAACAACAGAGACTAGATATGTTGGAGACAACAGTGCAAGAGACAACTAGAGGAACCTAGGAAGCACCAACACTCCAAAAATGCAGGCCGTTTCATGTCGGACATGTATCGGACACGTATTGGACACTCTCTGGACACTTCAAAATACATTAGTACACACCAAAATATGTGTAATGTCCGGATCGCCGTGTCCTTACAGTGTCATGTCGTATCCATGTCCGTGCAACATACACAGAACCATACCCATGTATGCATGTATCACTAAAGATTGTGGCATCAAAAATAACTGTTTTAATGGTGCCGCATACAAGTTTTTAGAGTTTGGGCACCTTCAAACTCTATTTGTCTTGGTGTCCCCCACTTGACTCTCATACTAGTATCGTGTTGGAATCTACTTGTCATTCTTCCTGAAGCCTTTGGGATCTCACTTTCTCTTGCTGAATCTACAAACTCAGGTATCACCAGGTGATGCTCAAGCTTGCATATCTCACGTGAACCACATTTGATCACACTTGAGATTAGTTCAATCACACTCAGGTCTGATCAGGTCTCACTCGAGTCATACCAGATCTCGCTGAAATCTCACCGGATCAGGTGAATATTTTCAAATCAAGCTTCAGATGGTGACCACTCTCGTTTTGTTCAAACGATCCTGTAAATTTATCAAACCAAGCTTTCTCCATGTTTAAGAACTGATTCCTTTGGGTTTTGTCTCTATATATTTGTCCATTTGTCCTTTTTCCCCCTTGAATAATATAAACATTTGTGGGTTGTGGTGTCCAATCATACCTGTCTTTTGCTTGCTTAAGTTCATAAATTTTCTAGGTTAGTGTAAACTGGTTATGAAAATATCAATTACATATAAGATGGATGATAGTTGATGCATTAAATGGCTGCAGCCCATGCAATCATAAGAAGAAATTGCAAGAGATTAGATATTTGATATCCTGAGCTTAAACTAAGTGTCACATCTCGGAGCCTAAGAGCAAACTCGAAAGAGATAGTCCTTATAGTTGCCACTTGTACACAATGGTCACATATGGTGCCTGGTGATTCTCGTTAAACATCTTGCAAAGCCAAGATTTTCGCATGTGATGTGGTTAGATACTTTGGCTTGAGAGGCCCATGCTTGGCCTAGTGGTTTCAAGTATCGTTTGACAAGTCAATTCAATTTGACCTCACATAACTAAGGGCTCAGATGGAAATAATCAAGTATCATAGAGGCCACATGAGATGGTCAACAAGGAATATACTTATTATGATGAATGGTAAATCTTAGCTAAGTGTTGTTGCAAATATGATTCCAAGTGCCATCACTGATTTAGTATGGGGTTTGTGTATTGAATACGGTATAGATAGGAACCATTTTCCTAACGGTCAATATGGGTGTTAACTTGCAAAATGATTGACATAATTATGTAAATGGGATCAAGTCAAGGAATTTGGAATATCCGATCTGATGTCTTGGACTAGCCAAGAGTTGTGCCAGTTATAACTGATCTATTTGGTCCCGAACTCATCCTACCTCAAAGCGGACATCTTCTGAAACATAGTTGAGTAAATATCATTGATCTAAGTAATTAGTAAATTTATATATCACTTTTTAGTATCCGGGTATTATTAAATTAATAAATGTGAATTAATAATTAATTAAAAATATGTTATCAAATTAGCATTAACTAATTTACAGGAAACTACAATATTGGAATTTTCTAAACTAAACGATATGAAGTACTACTCATATAAGGATTTTGGAATAGTAATTATCATAACAGGGCTCCAGAAAAGTCTAAACTTGTATAGACTCTAAAAACTTCTATCCTTATTAATAAGGATATCAGGTGAAAGAAGGGCCAAAACTTCTTTTTTTCCTTCATCCTCCTCGAGAATTGGGAATTCCATCCGCAAAGATACCCCTTTAGATATAAAGCTGGTGGCAACACACGTTTGAGGCATTATAAGAAGTATGTCAGCGTATATCTCTTAGGCAGGCATTCGCAATAGCATGTCAGTCAACCAAATGTAGGTAAAATATAATAGTTCTTTATGGGCTAGTAGTTGATAATAACATTTTTATTTGCATCCTATTAGCCATTATGTTGTGCTTGTTCTATTCATCCCAACAACATTCTCATTTATCTACCTACTTCCCTTAAATTTCATCAAAACCAAACAGGTTCTATCAAAAAAACTGCAGTGTTATTGGGAACAACATGACATTATCCAAGAAATCCAATGTGAATCAGCATATAATCCAATTGCCATATTGTCTCTCAGACTAGCAAGATGATTTGCACAGAAATTTGACTCCTAAAGCAACGGCAAGTACAACTACTCTAGTCAAGTCTCATCAAGATTCAATAATATGCAAAGATGCCTTCCAAGAGGTAAGCCCCCAAAAATGCTCTCTCTATAAGATCAACATCTTCAAAGAGTCTGTTTCAAGCTCCAAGATCATAAATCGAGCTCTCCACTAAAACAAAGCCATCTCCAATGCAAGTTAATTAAACATTAATGATAGCAGCATACAACCCTACCTACCTGGAAATAATATCACACACTCAAAATTCAATAGATATGTGGTGGATAAAACTTAGGACCCAATTCATCCCCCATGCTCCACTAAAAAAACTCAACACCTTCATCAAAGTTCCCTTCTTCGTAGATGTACTTTATATGCCACAATACATTTGTTACATAATCCAATGCCTTCTAATGATTGTACGTAAACCCTACTTGACATTACCAGTTATACATAGTACGACTTTTGTCAAAAATTGAAAGCGGCGGAAGTTTTATATCGACATGTATCAACTCATGAAGCCTAAGCTATAAATCGAGCCAAGAACACATTCGACTAAATTTGACGAAATTAAAGCCATAAGCTATATTCAATGCTACAAAATTCTCATTATTCTATTCATTTTCCCCTTAATCTCATCAAAACCAAACACAATCCTATCAAAACCCGAAACCCAATGTGCATTGGCCTACAACCCTACTTTCAAATACTACCATACACTGCAAATTCAATGTATATGTGGTGGATTTAACTTACGAGCAAAACCAATTCACCCCCTCATGTTCCACTAAATAACCCAACTGGTTCCTCAAAGATTCCTTCTTTAACAGTCCTACCAATCTATATTGCCACCTACGAAGCACGGAACATGTATCGGACACAACACAGACTCCAAATTTAACAGACTATAATCTCGGAACAAACTATACACATCCGTATGTATCAAATCTCGAAAGTCTAATCTATTAATCCAGCCAAAAAAAATTACCTTTAACGAAATTTGAAGAGGAAAGAAGTACCTAGTAGAAGAAGCAAGGGCAAGAGGAACCGGCGGAGAAAAGTCCCCATCTCCCTCGTCTCGTCACCGCCGCGCCACCGCCCCCTCATTCTCGACGAATACGAAGAAGAATCATCGGAATCGAGCGAGAATTCACGGAATTGGAATCGTAACTCGAGAGAAAGTTGGGATTTTTATGGAGAATTTGGGATTTTGGTTTTTTTTTTTCATTCAAGGAAGGGATTTGTTGGAATTGAAATTGGATCCCACCAATGAACGCGATCCCATGAAAAATAATAGTCTTTGGCGGAAGAGCCGATTATAGACGACACAGAAACAAGTCCCCTTCAACATTTATTTGTTTTCTTCTTTTGCATATAAACCCCTTCATTCTATCTTATTTTTACAAGGTCTCCCACACCTTTATATTTGTTCACATGCGAGCAACGTGCGTAAAAAAATTTAAATATAAAATTATTATAAATCATGTTGTTCCTAGAAATCGAACTCAAGCAACCAAGAAAAATACCTGACACCTTAACCACTTGAGTTAGAATTATTTAGTTATAAATAAATAATATTAGGTAGTTAAATAATTAGTCATTTTTTTACAAATAGTTAGTGGAGTATTTACAAACGATTTAGACGACTCAATTTTGAACCGTTTTCATGTCTCATTATAAGATTAGAGATTAGTCAGTCATGTGTTGCCGAAGCAGTAGGGTTGGCCAAACCAGATGCATATAATTAGTAATAGTCCACAATGCCTCTCTCAGACGGCCACCGGATCGGTAAAAGTATGAGTAATAGTCCCAATGCTCAAATATAATTTTTGTATTGGGTCGGTAACAACATGAATGTTAGATACTACACTCCACATAAATAGATAATATACCACAGTATTTGGTGGATGGCCAGTAAGATGCACGAAATCGATATTATTTTTCTCCCAATGATCTATATATTTTAAGCTAGTTAATTAACCCTACTATTTTCTACGAAACCTGTGTTATGGATACAAGGCCATCCATCCTAAATGTTGTACCAAGTATAGGTACATGGGTGCGGATCCACGTTTGTCCCCGAGGGTTCTAACCTAGAACCGTTGTCACGTTCCAGTACCGGAATACAAAGACCGATATGACCATCTACCTCGTACAAGATACTATACGTCATACGAGGATCACCTAGACAAGGGGATGCATACTATAAGCAAGTCACTTAGGGTCACACAGAACATCTATTGTCTCAATCAGTCAAACAAGAATAGCAAACATAGAACATGTATGATAAAGCTGAAAGGCATCACAATCGCCCCATCTAAATGTTCTAGAAATCAGTTGTACAAAATGAGAAGCTGGCAGAGTAGAAAAAGTACATGACCATGATCAGCTGCAGTCTGATTAATTATAATCATGTAAGAAACTAAATGTCCAGATCTACGACTAATAAGTGTCGATGGCTAAACGCCCAAAAGAGAAAAATGTACAATATCGAGCAGGGAAGAAGAAACCCACTCGTGTCCCTCAGCGGCCAACCGTCTGGTGCACGCCATTGTTCAGGGGGAAGTACACTGGATCCTCGGGTCCTGGCTCTAAACCTAGCCATGCAAAACCAGTGGTGTTAGACCCCAAATAGCAAGTACCACAAAGGAAGAACGAATGAAGAAACAAAACCATATATATATATATATATATATATATATATATATATATATATATATATATATATAGTTTTTTCGTAGTTTTGGTTCATAGCCTATCATGATACAACAATCTAACCCTACAACCAAACAACGACAAGGGTTAGACCATCGCACCATGATAGTCCATTTCCCTAAACTATTCAACAGAAGATACAACCACAAACAAGTTTAATTACAGTATCGGCCAATCACTTGTACGGCTTGTTAGGTGGAGTCTGGGTTATCACAAAGGTATTATGCATGCAATAAGAATCCTCAGATCGAACCATGTACTAGTAGGGCTAGCTGAGCCATGATAATCGTCGCATATCACGTAGTAGTTATGTACCGGTCCCTCGTAAGGCCACTGTGCTAAGATCACATAGAACACATAGTACAATATAATAGTCGGATATCGCAATCCACTAATGAGGATTTAACAATATCCAAATAGGATTTAAGCACGATCTCGGGATTCCGTCCATCCCAATGCTCTAGAAGTTTAGTTTTCTAGTTAACCCTACGGTTAGCTGGAATCACATAGCGTGGTCATATGTTACTCCCCTTATATGTCGTACTGCAGTACGGGCACACTATATATGAATCCACTTTGACACTTGGCAGTTCAATTTGGATTCATCCGAGCGTGATGCAATAATCAAACAAATCATAGCCACGCTTTGGTTATTGACCAACTATCATGTGCATTATCGTGCCTCAATCTCCCGCAAGCTCGATCATCCCCGCTAAACGTGAATCATCACATTGCAGCGCTCCTGCAGGACAATCGTTCTCATCGGAACGTGATATTGTACGAGCCTGGAGTTGTGCTCTCACAAGGCGATGATGTCAAATATCATAGTTATCATTGAAATGACCAAGTTGCAGCAAAAGTCAAGTATTATGTACCAAGCATACCTCAGAGTATACGCAGCAAAGCTCTTGAAGGGTCCAAATAAAAATGCCACTAAAAAAATTGCCACAAAGGCGATGCAACACTCTTGCTCTTTCTCTTGCCCACAAAGGTACTTACCATTCCATACATCATTTCCGTATATCCAAGCAGAACCACTACACCTGCGTACCTGAAATAATGCCCAAAAATGTGGGTCAATACACGGCTGTACTGTGAGCGGGGTAACCCACTCGTCTAAATCGACACTAAATAGATAGTGAATACAAACAGTTATATGGTGATCTTTCTACTTGAATCCTAGATTCATTTCGTAGCAAAGGTATGACATGTTAAGAAAAATTGTAAGCAGATTAAGCATCCAAGAATTCAACTCAAGCAAATATACAAGCAGATATATCCAACTCAAAGGAAACTAACATGCAAATCGTTCTACTCAAACCCGAAGCTACGCGTGAACCTATCAAACCATAATCCAAACCTCAATATATATCCTCAAACTATGCCACAATCCAAGCCTTATTAATCCAATCGTTAATATGCACACTCTTGCCTGAGGCAAGGTGGTCGCCGCCTACGAGGTGCGGAGCGGCTACCGATGGAAGCGGACTTCGACTCAGATGGAACAGAAGGAAAGTGGACTTGGAGAGAGGTTCCGGTGAGCGGGATAGAAGGGAAAGGCGAAAGGAAGGCCTGTGTTCGATCAACGATCAACAGAAGATGGAGCACAGCGGGCGGCAAAGAAAGGAACACGAAAAGCACAAACCAAACCAAACCAAAGCAAACCAACTTTTATCTATATGAAGTCACTGGTCAAGCCATAAAGGACTAATCAACTGCAGTTCTACCCGATCCAATGCTGATTAGCTAGCCCGTCTGGTCGTATTGAACTACCGGCACCGCTCCCAAGGCACGTTACCATTTGTTTTCTCCATGGCCGAACAGTCCCGGTGCCCCAGAGCATATCCCGTTCGAGAAAATCAAACCATGTGCGCAACAGGTTGTCTGTGACCAATGCAAACACCAAGTAGGTATGATGAGAGAATCGAGCCTTCTCGCCCAACCAAACGATACTCGCCTCAATCCAACCAATTATCCATAACAATTCTCCAACTTATATCCCAAGGCACCATCTCAAGTTATCCCCATAGGCACTATGTCGCTTCTCGACATAGTGTTCCAATTGGTGCAACACCCCTCGCTTTGAAAGCTCTATGGCACAATGCCCCAATAATGGCACAATGCCCTCACTGAGGCAGTTGTCTGGTTTCAAACTACAATTGCGTGCTTTACTTGACAAAGCGTCCAACTTGATACTCATGCACGAATGCACGCTCGCTCGTCCGCCCGAAGTGCCTCGATGTTCCAACCAAGATAATCCACTCAAGCTCCAACTGCCATACGCAAGACCAACTCAAAGCCATAAATCATATCCACCCAAACGGCGCACTCTATGCACGCCACAGTGAAGTGATTCCAATATTCCAGTTCCAAGTGTTCAAGCCATTTCATGTATGCCATATTATTAGGCATGGAGGAGTAGAGGAGAAAGGACATAGCACACTCACCAAGTCTGATTCTGCTAGCACTCTTCATTGCCGATACGACCGATCCCTTGAACCCGTGGTCTGATGCAAAGCACGATCTACTCCATTGGTATGACCGTACGAGAAGGTCGTGCTCTTCAAATTATCTGACCGATCGGATTAAGAAAGACGTCATTATCGCTCCAATCTTGCTATCCCAGTATTGCTCTGAACAACACCTGATTCCATCGAACCCATACACAATTTGCACATGAAACCAACTCAAATCAATACTTGCTCCCAAATCCTACAAATCAAAGTATAACCAGCTATTGCCTCATTTAAATTCGACTCAGCATAATGCACCGTGTGGTTGTAGGGCATTACATAATATACCACTTAGAATCAGGTTTGTCCTCGAACAAAACCATTATCAATTCCTTCCTGGCATGCAGCTTACCCAATTCATAAACTCTGCTTCAAGCAACTCACATTCTCCTGATCTAGACTCAGCATCTCTCTTGCGCTGAACGCTCGCACAAATTCTATATTTTTACATCCTCCTTGCAGCTAAATTCGAATTCAACGTATCGCTTAGTTTGGATCATCCACATATTTAAGGCATCCCTGGGATACATGCATTCAGTCGAGCTTAGTGATAGCGAATTTGGACAACTTACAAGCGTATTTTCATGTCCGATACATTTATTCGCTTAACTCTCGACTGAACCAATCCTGACGTTTATTCTATAACTCAATCACACAAGCATTATTCTCAAATATAATGATTTCTCACTAACGATCTCTCCACTTGACCCAATTAGTTCATGTACTAACTCAATCCATCCACTATTTTCGAATCTACACTAGCACCGTCCAAGCTTAACCAACAAAACTCTCGCATGACTCCGATCACAGAATGTTCTGCAGGCACCATCTCTAACTATCCCCTCTTGCTCCAAACGATCATTACAACTGATACTACCCCAGCTAGGTGACTTACCCAAATATTGCACTATGCTCTTAGATCAACTCAGCCCAATACCTCTTCATCAATCTTAATACCTCACTGGATGAACATTTATGTTGAGGTTCATGTGATCCTCGAAGATTTTGCCGCCACGCCATAGGGATAATGTCACCACGATTTTAACGTGGACACACTCGACACAATTCCAAGGTCGCGCATGAAATAATTCTTCGTGCTGCTTCTACGGCCTCGAAGCACAGGATATCACCTTCGCCCTCTGTATGAGCATGCATCCTAGACTAACTCTGATTTCATCTTGTAGATCTGAGGCATATTTGTCCCATCCGGTATTACAAGGACCTGATTTGAATGAGCCGCTGCTTTAACTTTTTAAAGCTAGTTACACAGTCGTTAATTCATATGAATGTTATTCCCTTCTGGGGTACAACAAGTCAGAGGCAATGGCATCTTTAAAAAACTGCAACTCCGAATATCATAAGTTAACTTAAGCCATTTTTACCATCGCTTCGATCTATCGGCTGCATCTTTAGCTGAAGGCTATCCCAAGGATCTCTCAAATCCAATACTCAGTCACTTAGGCCTATCTCCAATATACACCACTCACATCCACCCTCGACGCATTCGCAAATGCTTCGCCGTAAGGGTCATTTTACGGGCCTACAATATTTATTTCTGATTTAGCGGTCAAGTCGCTAGGGTCAGCTGTCCCGAAGCTACGCTCGATAATTGTAAGTCACCACGATGGACAGTTACTATGAACCATGTTATATCTCCTCTGTAAATCTGAGCCATTAACCCAATAATCTGATCCGAACAAACTTTTGAATCCGAGAACTTCATGTAATACCTCTGACGTATCTGTCAACCATACGCCGCTTAACCACTTAGAGTCTTACTATCTATGCAAGTCATAAATGGTCAAATTGCACTTGTGGAAACCGTCTTCCATCAATCTGCCGTTCTACCCTGAATCCATCAAAATTATGAAACGTCTTATTTAACTTCTCGCACTATCACTAGCAACGATTCCTGAAACCATAGACTTACTCCGTTCTTGTTCGTATGCCATGAATCAACACTGTACGTCCAACTTTCTTGAGCGGCATAGTAATTTGCTTCAATGTTGCTCTCTTGTTTAGCTATCTTCAAAAGTCCACCTGCCACAATCTTTGCTCTCGTTCCATTTTCTTAGCACCGTCTTAATTTCTTAATATCCCGATTCGTCCACACACTCTTGATGACTCATGCACAAGTTCTAACACAATCTCAAATCCATATCGTCTTTACTTGTTGTCTCAATCCGCCTTAGTTATACAAGTGTTAACTTTCATTCTGACTTAACATCAACTAGACTTGCCTCATGCCCGTTAATGTCTTTCAGAGAATCCGTCCACCATCATAGCACCATTTCGCCAAAATTCACTTACGCTAAACTTTTTGAGTCAAACTTCTCGAGCGCCAATATTCAAAATCCTTCCAGTTAGTGCGAATCTATCGCATTTCTCCTCCAAAACCAAATTGTGTTCCATCTGCAAATTAATTTCTTCCTTGCTTTGCCAAAAATTCGTAGTCCGTGCTCCCTAATCTTCGATATATCCATTGCTCGCTCAAGCGTGCCCCAACTGTTTGTTCTTTATGCTCAACTCTCTCTTTGCATCAATGAATGCTCCACCAAACTTCAAAATGGCACAAGCGAACTCCGATACTCAGATTTTCGTCTGATTGATCTCATTTTGTTTCCAATACTTGGCCGCATCAATCCTTCGAATTCTAAACACTTGTTCTATTCTCGTCCATCGCTCAAGTCCAATGATACTTTCATTTGCACAAGTTCGTTCTTGATTTTTTAAGTCCAACGTATCAAAGAATACCTGAGTCATATTCGGTTGCAGCATATACCACTTGAAAATAGAGTCGCTCAAGCGCCAGATTTACTCTGCGTCGACGAACCTCTATTCGGAACCAAATATCCTGTCGATTGCAACTTAACATTCGCTTGCTCCATGTTCCAATACATAACTCAGCCGATGTGCACCAACCAACTTTAATTCCTGTTACCCGTGTCAATTGCAGCAATTCTATTGAGGTCTATCCAAAATATTCTAATGCCATGCTCACTATGTGGTATACCATATACCACTCCGAATCAAGTCACTACTCGCATCATAATTCTTTGTATTGATCCAAGATTCGTTCGCACCATCCATTATGCATGATCCTGCTATTCACTACACAAGTTTGACACAAAACTCGGCCAACGCATGAACCATCTAACTCTTCTGTCAATCTCGCTTGATGCAACTTGTGCCATGTTCCATTCTCAATACTTCCAATAATTTCTCAAATCGTCCAATATTTTTGCTACACGAGCAATTCGTGCAACGATCTCTTCCAAGTAATCCAAGCCAATACCCAACTATTCCACGCATTTGCCGTACGAGCAACTCGTACAACACTCTCCTGATATTCCCAAGCAAAACTCAAACATGCTCAACCAATGTGCTACACGAGCAACTCGTACAACGCTCTCTATGATATGCCCAGCCAAAAATCAAACTCCGTCCAACACATTCACTACACGAGCAACTAGTGCAACGTTCCATTCTCATCCGATGCTCCTACTCACAACATGCCACATAACCAATCTCATCTTCCAACCAACTGCTCTACTGATGCAACCAGAATCTCCTGAACGATAAACCAAACCAACGCAACGATATCTCTCAACTTGCTATATAAATGCAACAACACCACAAAACTTGCTGCATGAATGCAATAATGCCCAACGATGCTATACGATATATCAAAAACTAACGAAAACCAACGCAACAAAGAATAATATGCACCCACAACCAACAAATATATAGACTTATTATATGAAACATCTAATGCGATACCGAGTAAAGCCAAGAGCCAAACGATACGCGAAAGCTATTTAGAGTTTGTGATGAACTAATGGACAAATTCTGAGAAAATGAACCGGGCGCTCTGATACCAATTTGTCATATCCTAATCTCCCGCAAGCTCGACCATCCCCGCTGAACATGAATCACCATGTTGTAGCGCTCCCGCAGGACAATCGTTCTCATCGGGACGTGATGTTGTGCGAGCCTGGAGTTGCGCTCGCACAAAGCGATGATGTCAAACATCATAGTTATCATCAAAATGACCAAGTTGTAGCGAAATTCAAGTATTGTGTACCAAGCACACATTAGAGTATACGCAGCGAAGCTCTCGAAGGGTCCAAATAAAAATGCCATGAAGGAAATTGCCACAAAGGCGATGCAACACTCTTGCTATTTCTCTTGCCTATAAAAGTAATTATCATTCCATACATCATGTCTCGTATATCCAAGCAGAGCGACTACACCTATGTACCTGAAATAATGCCCAAAAATGTGGGTCAGTACACAGCTATACTGGTGAGCGGGTTAACCCACTCATCTAAACTGACACTAAATAGATAGTAAATACAAACAGTTATATGGTGATCTTTCTACTTGAATCCTAGATTCATTTCATAGCAGAGGTATTACATGTTAAGAAAAATTATAAGCAGGTTAAGCATCTAAGAATTCAACTCAAGCAAATATACAAGCAGATATATCCAACTCAAAGGAAACTAACATACAAACCATTCTACTCAAACCCAAAGCTACGCGTGAACCTATATAACCATAATCCAAACCTCAATATATATCCTCAAACTATGCCATAATCCAAGCCTTATTAATCTAATCATTGATATGCACACTCTTGCCCGAGGCAAGGTGGCCGCCGCCTACACGAAAAGTACAAACCAAAGCTAAGTAAAGCATACCAACTCTTATCTATATGAAGTCACTGGCAAAGCCATAAAGGACTAATCAACCAATCCAGTGCCGAGTAGGTAGCCCACATGGTCGTATCGAACTACCGGCACCACGTCCAAGGCATGTTACCATTTGTTTCCCATGGCCGAACGGTCCCGGTGCCCTGGAGCATATCCCGTTCGAAGAAACCAAACCATGTGTGCAACAGGTTGTCCATGTCCAATACAAATACCAAGTAGGTATGATGAGAGAATCGAGCCTTCTCGCCCCACCAAACGATACTCGCCTCAATACAACAAATTATCCATAATCATTCTCCAACTTATATCCCAAGGCACCATCTCAAGTTATCCCCATAGGCACTATGCCGCTTCTCGATACAGTGTTCCAATTGGTGCAACACCCCTCGCTCCGAAAGCTTAATGGCACAATGCCCCAACAGTGGCACAATGCCCCAACAGTGGCACAATGCCCTCACCGATGCAGTTGTCCGATTTTGAACCACAACTGTACGCTTTGCTTGACAAAGCGCCCAACTTGATACTCGTGCACGGATGCACGCTTGCTCACCCGCTCGAAGTGCCTCGATGTTCCAACTAAGATGATCCACTCAAGCTCTAACTGCCCAATGCAAGACCAACTCAAAGCCATAAATCATATCCACCCAAACGGTGCACACTCTATGCATGCCACAGGACAGTGATTCCAATATTCTAATTCCAAGTGGTCAAGTTATTTTGTGTGTTCTATATTATTATGCATGAAGGAGTAGAAAATATGGGATAGAGCCCACTCGCCAAGTCTGATTTCGCTAGCACTCTGCCTTGACGATACGGTCGATCCCTTGAACCCGTGGTCCAATACGAAGCACGATATACTCAATTGGTATGACTGTACGGGCAGACCGTGCTCTCCAAATCATCCGACCGATCGGATTAAGAAAGACGACATTATCGCTCCAATCCCGCTATCCCAGTACTGCTTTGAACGAACACTTGATTCCATCGAACCCGTACGCGATATGCACATGAAACTAACTCAAATCAATACTTGCTCCCAAATCCCACAAATTAAAATATAATCAGCTATTGTCTCATTTAAATCTGACTCAACGTAATACACCTTGCGGTTGTGGGGCATTACATCCATGCTGAAGGAATCGTATCATATCACATATCGCATAGCATGTAGGTACATCTCAGTGTAAAACATGTAATATAATCATGTAGGGACACTTAGCACATTACACGTAGTAATTATATCAGCTCGGATACTAATAGTCAAGTTACCAATCTTTGGTAAATCATATGAGTTCTAACACATAGCATCACATAAGTTAAGTCAGGCACATAGGTGGTCATAGTCACTTAGCACAAGGGTAATAAGGTCGCTTGGCGCATAGCCTACAATCGGGTCAGGCACTTAGTCGAGTCTAACACCTGGACACTGAGATTAATACACTTACAATCATTAAAATCATGCATGGTATAACAAAATCCAATAAAAACTCCAAACTAAGCAAAACCACAAAACGTGTACATATGGTCGCATGAAGATCAGGGACGCATAGAGTCAGTGTCGCGTAGGATCAAGGCTGCATAGGAGTCAGTGCCGCATAGGCAAGGCAAAGTCCACTCCTTGGGACAAGTGCTGAGTGATATGCATTGAATATGTGTTAGAGAAGTGACTGAAGTGATAGACGTGACAAGCCATAAAGTGTGTCAGAGAAGAGACATGCATAAAAAGATATGCAAATGTGGTGCAGAGTCATGCGTCCAAGAAGAGGAGCGTAGCTCGTTGTCACATGCTCTGCTGGCCGCATGGGTCACTCGGCCGCATTGATCTATCTTGGACTTAGTGAGATTCTCATTCGTTCAGCAAGTGAAACACGAGAAGTTTCGTTATTAAGACTTTTCCAAGTATTTAGATCCAGAACGCACGTGTAACAATCAGTCATGCGTCCAACAAGATTGACGCATACTGGAAGGCATATGCGGTAAAGAGTCCATGTTGCATAAAGATCAGGCCATATAGAACTCTCGGCCGCATAGATGCTGGTCGAATGAGAACTTCGTCTTCTCCAGACAGCAAGTTCAGCTATGGCAAAAAAGCTCCAAAATTGAAAGTTATTTCCTCCATAAAAACTTTATTTTAATTCCAAATCAAGTGAAACAAAAGTCAAAATAGCACAAAATTGAACGATCTACCACATAGAATAAATAGTTTTCAAAGATACTAAGTTTAAGTAGATCAAAACCAAGAAAAACTCATGGAACCCATGAAAACTCTTAACTAAAAATGTAGATCTAGCCAAATCCACATGTCAAAACCAAAAGCTCCAAGTATTAAAAGTGCTTAGAATCATAATGTGCACATATTAGACTAGTAAAATACACATATTAGACTAGGATAATGCAAGAAAAAAGCAAAAAATAAAATCTAAGGGTTTTTCTATGTCATGCAAGTTTTACTTGCCTAAAATAAAAGAAGAAGAAGAAATAAGAGAATAAGGGAAGAGAGAGAAAGAAGTTAGCTTATATAGTTATGGCTTGAGGTTTAGACCATGGGTTCAACTCATGACCAAACCAACCCAAACAAATAAAACATGAACCAATCTAAACCAAAGAATGGGTCTTGTCTCCATGCAACCTAATTATCATGCAAGCAAGAAATAATACGTTGCGAATACGTATATCGAAAATGGGAGTGACATCCGTTATGAGCGTAAATACAACAAATAAAAAAAAATTATATCCGTAATCCACTCTACGGCATTGACCTACTACATAGCGCACGTGTAAATAATATACATATAACTATAATATCAATAAATAGGGGCACTTAGGTGCTACAAGTAAACAGGGGCACATCGATACTATAAACATGTTCATAACCCTATAGGATATACTGTTATGGAATAATGCAAATACAGAGTAGTCGGATTAGGAAACAAAAAACAATTAGAAAAAATCCTTTATATGAACATCCTCAAGTATTTACCTCAACACATCCATCCTCAAGTAGTACCTCAGCTAAAACTATGTTACTAATACCATTATATAGGGATATAACTCTATCTGACAAACATGCTAGAAAATAGAATCAACCAAGTATTGGTGAGTTGGAGAATCTAATTTAAAAATATCAAAATCTATCCTTAATTACCTCTAGGTGCAAATCAACAATCACATAAATTCTAGGGGCTAATAGGACTAGGGATCTACAAGACTAGTCGTGTATCAAAGTATTGTAATATCAATTCTAGGTCATAGAAAGATCTGGTCCAAATCCTCCAAAAATCCACATATAACTTCAGTATTTTTTAGTAAATAAGAAACCTTAATAGGATTATAGCTAATAAGGGTTGGTTTTAACTTAATCATCCTAGCATACCTCGAGTAATTTGAATTTTATCCCCTATAAACAAACTAATTCCTAAAGCACCAATGATATCTCAATTCTATGACACCAGTCATGTTATAGGCTTCAAAAGGACTAAGTCTTAAGTAAGATTACTAACTAATAACACATAATATATCAAAAAATAGCCATGAAACTCTTTTAAAGATGCATGACAATAAGCTCAAAAATTCTTGAAGAAACGAAATCAAAATCAGGGAAAACTAAGATCGAAATGGCCCATCACACTATTGAATTCAACCTGAATTGTGTACTAGAAATATACTTTCATGCTTGAGAAGAGCCTAAAATCATATTGTTCCATTATTGTTTCGACCAAAATATCCACGAGTTAACTCCAAATTGACTTTACAAAGTTCTAAACTGCATGAAATTAAATCCACGATGTGATGAAACTATTACTGTCAGGCCCATTCCCAGATTTGGTATTTTAAATTTGAGATATTAAAAAAATTTCCTGTAATTATATGCATGATGTATACATGTGGGTTCCTGTCAATTATGTTGTATTTTCTGTGTTTGGATTTATGTTTATTGTTGGAGACTACCCGAGACCAGTAGTAAATACATTGGCAATTGCCATGGACCCGCACTAGAACCAGTATATAGGATGGATTCCTGACCCGGTTCACTTTTGGGACCACAAATACTATTTTGGATGGTTGAAATTTGTTTGGAGAGTGTCATGACTTAATCCTATGGCTAACCTTATTTCTCCACTTGGTGTGTGTGTGTGTGTGTGTGTGTATATATATATATATATATATATATATATATATATATATATATATATATATTCTCTCTCATTCTTTAATTTCTACTTTCATTCATTCATTCATTCATTCTTTCTTCTTTCTTCCTTGCTCCTTCCCTTACCCGAGCACCAACTCGAGCCCTAGCCCTAGACTTGATTCTAGGAAGAGGTTTGTTAGCCCACCAAGGCAAGTATATCTTGCTCAAAGTGGTGAAGCCATAATTTTCAGATTTTTATATATATGTAGTAATTAAAAATGTGTTTGATGGAAAATGTTGTCCTTGATATTCTCATTTATTTTAGTTTTTAATATTTTGGATTTTGGTGAATGGTTTGGGATAGATCTAAGTTTCAAAGTTAGTGTTTTTTATGTGTTCCATGAGTTTTCTTAGGTTTGATCTATTAAAACTTTTTGTTTTTGAAAACTAATTGTTCTATGTGGTGGATAATTAGATTTCGTGCAGTTTTGACTTTTGTTTCACTATATTTGGACTTAAAATGAGTGATTTATGAAAAAAAATTATTTTTGGAAGCTTTCTTGGATGTTTTATGGAGTTCTTACTGATTGGGGATGATGAAGTTCTATGCGGCAGGGAAGACCATACGACAACAATGCTATGCGACATAAACTTTCCTACCGTAGCCCTTCACAGCATGCGCCTATCTTGTTGGGTGAATGACTAATCCGCATAAGTGTTTTGCTAAGTGCCCAGCTTAAGAAAAACAAAAAGAAGGTAGATTACATAGAGCCCATGTGCCCCCGAGATTAAGACAAGCCACATAGCCTGTAAACAGATCCATGCGCCCCGAATAGTCACGGAGGTAGAAAGTTGCATAAGATCTCTGACACAAAATTAATTACCTGACATAAAGCTCTGACATGACATTTATTGCCCTGAGCACTTCGAGAACCGTGAAACACAAAAAGACAAATTGATAACTTCATTAGGCGTACAGTACCACGTGTTCACTCGTATGCGGCCACGACCGTATGCGACCCTGACTCCATGCAGACAAAGTGTCCATCAGACCAAGTCCCGAAAGAGAGCACGTACGCGCCAAGACTCCATGCGACCCTTCGCTTGCATGATCTTTCTGTTACAACCAAAAAGATCTCTACACCATCAGTGATGACCATATGTCCTGTTGACCAAGTCACGCACATAATGAGTTAAAACGACCTTGTCGCATAACCGAGATTTCATCAACAACATATCCCAACCGAGGCCACGTGGCAGCTTGCCCGTGGTATGAGGCCACAGTTGCAACCATATTCTGTTGAAGGATCCCCATGTGGCCACTAAACAGAGGCATATGCGGCACATATAGCTTGTCAGCAGGATCGCTATAAATAGCAGGATAGCATACACACAACAGGGACAGACAGAGGAAGACACATAGATGCATATGAGAGAGAATAGAAGAAAGCATTCTTACTCCCTCGTCGGACCGTCACCGGTGTAAAGGAGCCACTATACTGTTCGATCTCCATCGTCATACTCCCTAGAATAAAAAAATAACTGTACTTAGATTTTCTGTCTAGGATTTCTTTGTACTCTTTTGTTTGTTAAACACACAAAGTTTGTTTCGAATTTGAATCAATGGCAAACAAGATGGTGACTCTGTTGGGGATATCCTTCTCCTCTGATGAGAAGGTCATGACATAGTCCGATACGGCGAAGCTGGATTCGACCCAGAAGATGCTGGTTGTACGCTTCGACCAGCAAGCTTTCGAAGAAATGCTCTCTGAGAGCAGTGCGAGTCCTTCGCCAAGGCTGGCAAAGCCTAAGAAGTCCCGCAGGATATGGGTTGCAAAGGCCGTTGTGCCTCACCCAATAGCGGAGCATGCGTCCATTCAGGTTGTCCCCGTACATACGGCAGCCTCGTCTGAGAAGGAAAGTGCTTACTACCTAAACTTTGGCAGAGAAAAATACTACGATGCCAGAAGTTTGGGGATTGACGCATAGTCCATGCCCCCATAGAGTAAGGTGCATAAGAGGAATCATGCAGCTTCAAGCTCCAGCCGTAGACAGATAGTCGCATGCGGCCCGGACGACAACAAAGGCTCTGTCTTTGATAGAATCTCATGCGGCGCTGACTCCATGTGCCATGCTGAAAAAGGGGAAACCCAAACTTAGACTCCTCATACTATGCACCAGTGCGTGCTAAGATAAGAAAGTCTAGGGCAGTGCAATCTCGCTAAGCCCAGACGACTGCTCATCTGGTTGACCTTCAGCAGGCACACTAACTGTTATGCGTGCCCCTGACGAAAAGTTATACAAGACTGACCCATGCTCCCAGCCCGCAGTAGCACAAGGACAGGGTCAGTCTCAAAAGTCTTGAATTAGTCACTTGGGGAAAGTTCTTGTACGAACCCCAGGCCAGAAAGCAAAAGCAACACCTACACACTCATGCACTCGGTCTACTCGTACTCATAAGGAGGGTGTAAAGGTGAATCATTCCTCGCCTGACTTGCGTGACATGATCAATCACAAGCACAAAATAAGGAAAACAACTACGACATATGAGATATCCCCTCCGGGTCACCACTGTGCCAATATTGTCATCAACTACAGCTGTGCTAAAGTAGCGGTACCTGCAAACATGCAGTCAGCATTTCAACGACTACAACCAAGAGCACCTCTCCAGCAGCATTTCAAAAAATAGGTGCAAGTACCAGAGGAGGAGGAGCTACCATTCGCCTAATATTGTTCTGCTTTGAAATCTTCCTCCATAAGGGGAGGTCAAAAGTCCAGCACCTCCAATTCTCTACTCTCAGCCAATGTAGTAAGGAGGCAAAGACAAGAAGAGATACCAACATAAGTAGTTTTCCTGGGTACCCGCTCGAAGGCAAAATATTATCAACTGGGGTTAGTACGTCCTCGAGACCCAAGATGACTCTGCAGGCTGGGGGTAGCAATCCTCCCAAACTCTACAACAACCCGACGTTCTGAGGAGACAGTGATTCTTAAGTAACATATGTTGAGATTCCTGGGGGTAGTTACCTTCATAAAAATGAAGCACCTTCGGACACTGGGGGTAGCGTTCCCTCCGAGTCCAAAGAAGAAGCAACACTGCCAACTTTTCCTGGGGGCTATTCTAAGCATGAGTCCGAGACGGAAGGTGAGAGGTCTACTACCCATCTATCTCTCCCTGTGCAAGGGCAGTGTACATGAAAAGGGATAACCATAAAGGCCCTAATGATTGATAGTGCCTCGAGACCCTCGAGGCCATAATACAGACAAAGAGCGCGTCGATGCAGGCTTTGACCCAGACAATGCTAAAAATCAAGGCAAATATGGCCTCTCAACCACCAAGCGCCTCGGGTCAAGCGATCCAGGATCCCAGGATCAACAGAGACTCAAATGCATCCGCTCCACCCACTGATGTACACCATACTATGCCAGGATCATCCGCTCCTTTAGTAGTAGATGAGGCACGAGAAGCAATGCCGGAAGTACAAGAACTTTGAGCCCGCCTAGACTCAATGGGCAATCGGGATACACTGCACGAGCTAGGGATACGATAACCAAATCCTCTCGAGTGAAAAGATGTACCGTACCCGCCCAAGTATAAGCCCTTCTCTATGACTCCATTTGATGGGAAGACATCCCCTCGTCAATACATGAGTTATTTTGAGACAACGACGGGATATTAGCCTCGCAACGACGCCCTTCTCACCAAGCTCTTTGTTGGAATATTATCCGAAGTAGCCTTTGACTGGTTTTGCAGTCTCTAGGATAATTGTATCTCATCATTTGAGGACCTCAAAAGTCTCTTCCTTACCCTATTCTATGACGACAAAAATGACATGACGATGTCCTCTCTAATAGACATCATATAAAGGGAAGAAGAGCATGTACAGGAGTTCATAGAACGATTCCGACAAGCTGTACTGAAGCTACCTCCCAGCAATCTAGAGTCCACACTAATGGACATATGCCGAAGGAACCTACTTCCAACAGTCAGGCTCTGGACAAGTGCCATCTAGTTTAAAGACTGCACAACATTCATCATAAGTGTTGTTGCCGCTAAGAATAATGTAAAGGATGCCCGACTATTAGGAATATAGATCCCCGTCGCTGTTGATAAGGGAAGGAGTCATTACAACAACAAAAACAATAACAACAATAGTTGTGCCCGTGACATCAAAAGGAAGAAGGCCCTTACAATAAATGTTGCCAAGAAGCTGGAGAAGAAGCCAGCAGAGGCTCAAAAACCGAAAGATACTTACTTTTTCAACGACGATAACATAATGACAATCTTTAACAAGTTGATGAAGGGCAACAAGATTTGGCATACCGACATCAAATGCCCCGATAAGGCGGACAAGGTCGATAATCCCAAATACTGTCACTACCATCGGTTCATCAACCACCCAACAGGGGATCGCTACGTGTTAAAATAATACATTCAGTGTCTGCTTGATTCCAAAGCTCTCACCTTAGACTTTAAGGATAAGACGGTCGCTGCCAATATGATATCTCTGCAGATCGGCTACTTTCCTCTAATGGAAGCCCAAGACAGTGTTATCCCAATTCTGAAGGAAATATTGGAGGTTATCAATCTTCCTCCAGCTCGTGACCAAGCGGCCGGATTGATCACTTTCAGTACACCACGAGGTGAGGTCATGTGGGTTCACCCAGATCTCGCTCTAGAATTGATGCAGCAAGCAACACCTTCTATCTTCAAGTCCAAGGAGAAGAAATCCAGAGCCTGCCACATGGTTTTTTCTTTCACTGAGAAAGCATAGCAGGGACAACTAGGTCTGGCCTGGCTTACCATCGTAACTATAATAATCCCGATGATGATACACTTCCAACCGCCAGACCTGTCGCATCCGATCCGGGTCTATCCCATCTACCGATAATAGACAAATCAAAGCAGAAAGAAATCCGCTTTGACAACCCATTGCGTAAGGATGCAGGTCAAGGGATGGAGAAGTCCTACAATTTTGATATATTGGCACAACTTACTAATACGCCGGCCAAGTTGTCACTGTTTGAGCTCCTCTGACTCTCCAAAGACACTCGGGATGCTCTGAATGAGGCATTGCAGAATGTCGATACCTACCTCGCCCAGGTTAAGCCACCGACCGAGGATCCTACTACCTGTCCCCACTGCAACAACGTGATAGAGGCAATACCTAATATCATATTATCACAACAGGATATGCTACTGAAGAATAATAGGTATGATCGTCCTCTGTATTATACAAGATACATCGACGCTATAGAAGTGGACCGGATGCACATTGACCCCATTTAGTCCATCAGCATCATCCCTTGAAGTCTGCTTCAGACCTTGGGCATCCTAATACATCGGCTGACCATAACTAATACTACCATTAGTGGCTTCAATGTGGGAAGGAGCTATCCTCTGGGTAAAATTTGCCTGAAGTGTCAAATAGGCAACTTGCGAATAGAGGTCACCTGCTACATCATAGACTTAGACGTATCCTACAATGTCTTGTTGGGGCATCCGTGGATAAACAAGTACATAATTGTGCTGTCAAATTTGCACCAATGCTTGAAGTATATTGACGATCACGACATCATCAGGAGAGAGTTTGTAGATGTCGACCCATTCAAAGGGGTCAAAGCATATTACTCTGACTCGATCCTATATAAGCAAGTCCACCAAGACGGCGGTGGTAACGATGATGACGATGAACCATAGGATCGTACCATACCGGACGAACCCTTGAGAATCCATCTCAAGGGATGGGCTTCTAACACGACTCCTCCACTTATAGTAAAACTTTACAGGAAGGTACCAGAGCCTCTGGTTGTTCATCTACAAAGATCCAATCGATTGCCAAGGGAGAATCCTGCACCCATTACTGCTTCCGAACCTCTGGTCATAAAGCTTCACAAAAGGCCTATGAAGCCGTCACTGGAAGCAGAACTCGAGAAAGATGAACTGAAAGAATATGTGGCAGCTCATGCTGACGTCTCTTCCCTAGATGATGTAATCCCTAGGGAGAAAATACCGTATTTTGTCAATAAAGGATTGTCTTTGAACTACTTTGATGTCGCACACTTATGTACAATGTACTCATTTGAATACTGTATAGGGTTACAACTGCATACACAGGTGACTACTGTCAATGCAGTAAATCTAATTCTCCTTAGTCAAGATTCCTACTTCATAATTCCTAAAAGGAGGAGGGAAGACAAACTCATTATCTTTGGCAGAGTAGAAGGTCCCCAGTCCTTCATCCCAGATGAGCAAGAACCAGAACCTGAAGGCGAAAGAATACAATTGTACCGCTACAACTTATGAGCCAAGCACATCATCCAGAATATAAGCTATGACTTAAAGAGCGACAAAGACGGTAAGGGCCGGTGTCATTCTTTGCATCTTCTCGCTCCAACAGGCAAATTCGAGGATTAATTCCACAAAATCTGGCATGCTCTGGGGTACGTTACACATCCATCAACTCCCGAAGTCTCGGAAGAAGAAGATGAATTACATTCTCACTCTTCGTAATCCTCCGCGTAGGACTCTGACACAAGCATCAGGGATATGTTCAGACAAATATTGTCTGTCTATATGGCTTCAGCTCACTCAGAGGAAGAAGATGACTAGCCAATAGAACTCTTCGAGGCCGAGCCATGGGCCCAACGCTTAGACTCATAGTGGGAACTATGTTTCGAATAATGTAAACCTCCCACTGAGGATGAAGTCGTACAAGTCGATCTAGGCGATGAATCTGCCCCTAAACCCATCTTCATCAGCAAAAGTCTGTCCGGTGAAGATCGTTAATCCCTAGTACATCTCGTAAGGGAGTATATTAATGTCTTTTCGTCGAGCTATGAAGACATGCCAAAATTGGACCCCCAGATCGCGGTCCATAAACTCAACATCCTGCCAAATGCTAAGTCAATGAAGCAACAACAACAACGATTCTGTCCAGACATCATGAACGCTATTAAGGTTGAAGTAAACAAACTAATAACAGTGGCTTCATCCGCGAAGAATCGTATCCGGATTGGGTAGACAACATCGTGCCCATCTTCAAGAAGAACAAAAATTTCCAAATATGCATAGACTTTCGTGATCTAAATGCGACATGCCCAAATAACGAGTTTCCTCTTCTGATCTCTGACATAATGATCGATAACACCTACGATTTTGAGCATATTTCCTTCATGGACGGATTCTTGGGCTAAAATCAAATCATGATATTTTCAGACGACGAGAAGCATACGTCGTTCTGGATGCCGATAGAGGTATATTACTATACAGTCATGCCCTTCGGCCTAAAAAATGCGGGTGCTACATACCAGCAAGCTATGAGCACCATCTTCCGTGAATATTTGCACAAGATAGTTTAATGTTATGTTGATGACATCCCTGTCAAAATTTGTTTCCCAGATGACCACCTCCAAGACTTGAGGATAGTGTTCAATCTAATGCGAGCACACTAGCTAAAGATGAATCCAACTGAATCTTTCATGGGAGTCTCCAGTGGCAAATTCTTGGATTCTGTCATAACTTCAAAGGATATTCACATAGACCCTGAGAAAACCAAGGCTATCCTTGATATGCACCCACCAAAGAACCTTCGAGAGCTCCGGGCTCTACAAGGAAGGTTGGCGTACATCAAGAGTTTCGTAGCCAACCTCTTCGGGCGATTCCAACCCTTTACTCAACTTATGAAGAAGGGAGCCTAGGGTCTTCAAGGGGACGGAGGGCATCGTCTATGCTGATGATTGGCTCGAGGATATTGAGCGTCTCATGAGGGTATCCCGTCTTTCTGAGGATCTGAAGGTTGAGGTAGTAGGACTTCAACTGTTCGACGTTGCCCACACTTGGTTCAGGAATGGGACAACTTTTGCTGACGCATGACTGTCTTGGGAGGTGTTCAAGGATCTTTTCAAAAAGAATTCTTTGCTCGGGCAGACAGGTTAGACTTGGGGAGGCAGTTTGAGAGCCTCATTCAGGGGAGCATGTGTGTGGAGGAATACGCTGCAGAGTTCGGTAGGCTGAGCTAATTTGTGGAGTATTTGGTGAGAGAGCCGGAGGTTCGAGCTATTCGTTTTCGTGAGAGTTTAAACTGGAAAGTAAAGATCCTTATTTTGTCTTTTTATGAGACCTACTCGAAGATACTTTCGGAGGCACGCAAGGTTGAGCGAGAGTTGGGTTTGAAGTCCAAGAGAGATCACGATTCTTTTTTGGGGGCCAACAATAGTACAATATCTGCCAAGCATCCTTATTTTTAGTCTACACCTTTTCAGCAGTCGCAGCAGCACCAGACTCCATCTAGGACATTGTTTCACCAGACACCACAACAGTAGAGGCAGTTACAGCAAGCTCCTTACCATTGCTATAAGAAGCCCGACCATATCTGGGAAGTTTGCAGAAGGAGGCTTAGAGTTTGTCTGTATTATGGTACTGAAGGGCATCAACTGAAAAAGTGTCCTTCCAATCCTCATCGTGTAACTCAGGGAGCAGCTCCAGCTCCGAGGGCACATGCGAGACCACCTGCAGTACAGCCGAGGGGACCTCCGTTTCCGACCCAGCATAAGTGTTATGCCCAGCACCAACATTAGGGTGGTGCAGTCAGGGACGAGCGTTCACTATGACAGTTGAGAAGGTCGAGCCTACCGGAGATGTCATCGCAGGTTCTGTTCTTCTTGATTCCATTACAGCTTTAGCTTTGTTTGATAGTGGTACTTTCTATAGTTTTGTATCTATTTCTTTTGCTCTGAAGCATGGTTTGGTAGCTGAGTCTTTGCTTAGGACTTGCAAGATCATGACTGAGGGAGACATTATCTTGGTTAATGATATTTGCAAGGATCGGAGAGTTACTCTGGGAGGCCAGAAGCTGAGTGCGTGTCTACTTGTAATGCCACTTTCGAGTTACGACATTGTACTCGGGATGGATTGGTTGAGTAGGCACCGTGCTAGTATAGATTGTAGAGGAGGTAGAGTTTTGTTTGGTTCACCAGGAGAGTCAGAGTATGAGTTTGCTAGAGGAGCTGTAGAGCAGGGATGAGGCATTATCTGTGGAGCTATGGTGGAAGACAAGGAGTTGAGCATTCGTTGATAGCAGAGTTCTTGGATGTGTTTCGTGAGAAATTCCCGCCAGATTGAGATGTTGAATTCTCTATAGACTTGGTGCAAGGTGCAGAACCAATTTTACAGCATGTCTATAGAGTAAACAACAGCGAGCTAGTAGAGCTGAAGAAGCAGGTGGATGAATTACATGATAATGGGTTTATTATATCGAGTTCTTCACCGTAGGGAGCCCCGATATTGTTTGTACCGAAGAAGGATGGATTGGTGCATATGCATTGATTACAGGATATTGAATAATCTTACTATCAAGAATAAATATCCTTTGCCATATATTGATGACTTATTCGATCAGTTGAGTAGTGCCAAGGTATTTTCTAAGATAGACTTGAGATCAGGCTACCACCAGGTGAAAGTGAAGCCGGATGACATACCGAAGACTGCTTTTAGGACTCGGTATGGTCAGTATGAGTTTATGGTGATGTCATTTGGGTTGACTAATGTACCGACGATATTTATGAATTTGATGAACAAGGTGTTCCATCAGTACCTTGACAAGTTTGTGGTGGTGTTCATCGATGACATACTCATATACTCGAATACACCGGAGGAGCACGAGGAGCATTTGCGAATTGTGTTTGATGTGCTGAGGAAGGAGAAGCTGTATAGGAAGCTGTCCAAGTGTGAGTTCTTCCTGGGCAAGGTAGAGTTCTTAGGACATATTGTGATTGGTGATGGAATTTCAGTGGATCCGAAGAAGATCGCGGCAGTGGAGTCTTGGAAGACCCCGAGTTAAATAGCAGAGATCAGGAGTTTCTTGGGATTGGCAGGCTACTACATGAAGTTTGTGCAAAAAAATTCGAGGATTGCCGAGCCGATGACCAGATTCACCAGGAAAGATGTAGAGTTTGTTTGGACAGAGGAGTGTCAGGTTGCTTTTGAGGAATTGAAGAAGAGGTTGATGTCTGCTCCTATTTTGATATTGCCATCAGGGTCTGGAGGTTTCACTATTTATAGTGATGCATCATAAAAATGTTTGGGTTGTGTTGTGTTCTTCAGCAGAATGGGAAAGTGATTGCCTATGCATCCAGGCAATTGCATCCTCATGAGAAGAACTATCCTACCCATGATTTGGAGTTGACAGCAGTCATCTTTTCCCTGAAGTTATGGAAATACTATTTGTACGGAGAGCGTGTGGAGGTTTTTACAGACCATAAGAGCTTGAAGTACGTTTTTACGCAAAAGGAGTTGAACATGAGACAGCGTCGGTAGTTGGAACTGGTAAAGGATTTTGACATCTCTTTACAGTATCATCCTGGAAAAGCTAATACAGTTGCCGATGCCTTGATCAGGTATCCGGTAGCTACGTTGTTGACGCATGATCGGTATTTGTTGGAGGACTTTGAGAGATTGGGCATTGAGGTGATAGTTCCTGGTTTAGCTATGCAGATATGGGGGTTGCAGATACACTCAGAGTTGATGGACGGGATCAAGGCAGTCCAGTATAAGGATGTATCTCTGAGGTGCATTAGAGCTCAGGTGAGAGCGAGATTGGAGTATGTTTTCACCATTGTTGAGTATGGTTTTTTGCAGCATGGTGTTAGATTGTATGTGCCTAGTAGGGAGCTGCATGAGAAGGTATTACAGGAAGCGCATCGCTCTCAGTATTTTATACATCCAGATGCCAACAAGATGTATCGGGATATGCGAGAGAGTGTGTGGTGGTATGGCATGAAGAGAAAAGTGGCACAGTTTATATCCAGATGCTTAGTGTGCCAGCAGGTGAAAGCCGAGAGGCAGAGGCCAGGTGGGTTACTTCAGCTATTTTCCATTCCAGAGTGAAAGTGGGAGCACATTACTATGGATTTTGTGTACTTCTACGATCTCTAGGAGGGAAAGACGCGATTTGGGTCATCGTTGATAGGTTGACAAAGTCGGCCCACTTTTGCCTTTCAAGGTGGGGTTATCTACGGAGAAGCTGGCATAGATGTATGTGAGGCAGATCGTCAGGATACATGAGTTTCCGTCAGCATAGTCTCGGGTCGGGTAGTCGTTTCACTTCTCATTTCTGGAGGAGTTTGCAGACGAGTTTGGGCACCCAGCTCATGTTCAGTACTGCGTATCATCCCCAGACAGATGGGTAGTCTGAGAGAACTATTCAGACTCTCGAGGATATGTTGGGCACTTGTGTACTAAATTTCGGGGGATCTTGGGAGGACCATCTCTATTTGGTAGAGTTTGCTTACAACAAAAGCTACCAGGCTAGTATAGATATGTCATCATTTGAGGCTTTGTACGGTCGAAGATGTCATACTCCTTTGTCATGGGACGATGTTGGAGAGGAGATTTGCTAGAGCCAGAGATGGTTGTGGATGCAGCGGAGAAGGTTAAGCTGATCAGAGATAGACTTCGAGTGGCGCAGGACAGACAACGGCATTGTATCGATAGCCACCGGAGACCTTTGGAGTTTGAGGTATAGTTTTAGATTTTTGGTTTGTGCTTGTTATTGGTTGTTTGTTATAGATTAAGTTCTTAAGGTTATATTTTGTTCTAGGTGGGTGGTTTGGTATTTTTGAGGATTTTTCTGACACGAGACATGATTCGTTTCAGTAGAGGCGGGAAGCTTAGTCCGCGATTCATTAGACCTTTCACTATTCTAGAGAAGGTCGCTACTGTTGTTTATGGACTAGACTTGCCACCTACATTGGAGAGAGTGCACAACGTATTTCATGTGTCACAGTTGAGACGGTACGTGGCGAATCCTAATTACGTATTGGATCTCTCGGAGATAGAGGTGGGCCCTACTCTTAGCTATCCAGAGCAGCCAGTTGAGATTCTGGATCAGAGAGAGAATGTGCTGAGGAAGCAGACTATTTCTTTGGTACGCGTCGCATGGAGGCATCACTTTCTAGGGGAGTCTACCTGGGAGAGAGAGATGATGAAATGCGAGAGCGTTACCTGTATTTGTTGTACCTTGAGGTATGTTATGATTTGTTCTTCTTAGTTATATTCTGTACTTTTGCTCTGTTCTATTATTTTTTGGGGGTAGTTTTTGTCTTTGAATTTTGAGGGCAAAATTATTTTAAGGGGGGTATACTTGTCACTACCACATTTTCTAGGAGAGGATATTTTAGTAATTTTATAATTAATTAAATATTGTGCATGTTGAATAATTATTTATTGAGTTATTTAATTATTGTTAGATATTAGTTTTATATTTTGGACTTGTGTTAGTGGACCTAACTAGTTTAGATTAGATCCATGGACCAACATTTATTATTAATTAGATTTGAGCCCAATTATAAGCCCATTGATTAGGAGGATGATTAAATTAATTAAACCATTAGACTATAACCTTTCCTCCTTAATTATTTCTTCATGAGAGGCCCCAAGGGGTATAATGAATATTACATAGTAACTTGGGGAGGGGGTCAAGTGGTCGGCCTATATTAAAAGAGGAGAAAATTTCTCTCCTCTTTTTCATTTCAAATCTATATCTAGAATTTCTCTCAACCAAATTCCTTCATTTCCACATCAATTTTCTACCAAATTTTATCCCAATTCCTTTCTAAATCACTATTAGAGGCTAGTAAAGCAAGGATCTAGAAGGAGGAAGCAAGAATCTACAAGTTGGAGGCCAATTACATCAAATTTGGAGGTTGCATTGGGAATCCATCTTTCAATAGATACAATTCAGTTTTTCCCTTTAATTAGGTTCTAAATCTGAGATTTAACCATAAGAAATCATCCCATATACATAGGCTACCCATAAGAATTGGAATTAGGTTCATAGGAGGCCTATGGAGATAGTTATGGTATTTTTTGTGTCAATTTTGGAGAAATTCCGAGATTGACACTTGTTGTGTTTGTCAATTGGTCATATAAATCAAATTGACATGTGTTTGTTTATTTGTTTATGGCTAGTATCGTGTCCACAATTGGATACGTATAGGTCATATCCCAACAATTTGGTGATACGTGTTGATTTGAGGGTTTTCCTCCGACACGGGACCTTGTGCATGTCACAGACATGTAGATGTATAATTTACTCTTCATATTATTCATATATAATATTTTAGACTTGCTCGTGTCCTTCGGGGTATGTTTGGTTGTGTGGTGGACTCGTATCATAAGCGTATCATAGATCTAGTGTGATACGGGTGTGATGCACTCCACGTGCTTGTTGTATTGCATTTCTAAATTCAATTTCCATTATTCGTAGCTATTTGTAATATATGTATACATATGTATATAGATATAGTGTTATGTATATGTATATGTATATAGTATATGAGTATAAGTATCTATATGCGAGGGTTGATATATATGTATATGGCTTTGGGAATCCTATATATATATATATATATATATATATATATATATATATATATATATATATATATATAAGAGGGAGTGATATATCTACCTATGTGTATATATGTAGCTATATGTATAATGTAAGTGTGTATGTTGGATATATATATATGTATATATGTATGGGTAATATATCTATATATATATATATATATATATATATATATATATATATATATATATATATATATAGATGTGAGGAATGTTATATATATAGATTGATACTTTAGGAGAGTGTATATATATATATATATATATATATATATATATATATATATATATATATGAGGCTATGTATATAGATGGGGGGGGGGGGGTTCGGACATCAGCAACAGCTATACAGAAGGAGGAGCAGCTAGGCAGCAGGGTGCGGGCAGTTGATGCATCAGCTGCAGCTATTGTAGCATAACAGGTAGCAGCAGAATGGCAAGCTGTAGTATCACCAGTGCACAGCAAGTTGCGAGCAGTGCAGTTGGCTCAGCACAGCAGCAGCAGCAACAAGCCTCGTACAGGAAGTGCAGCAGCAGCGAGGCAGCTTGTGCAGCGAGCAACAAGTGCATTTGTAACAACCATTAGCAGCAACAACACTGAAATGAATAGATCAGCAACAACAGCTTCAACGAGGTTTGGCTCAGGTAAGGTTAGCTAATAGATGGGTGAGTGTCCAGATAGTTAGTATTAAGTTTAGTTAGTAGTAGTTAGTTAAATGCTTGTTAGTTAATAGTTATATTAATAGGTGTATTAGTTAGATTCTTGACTGTATATATATATATATATATATATATATATATATATATATCAGTGGGTAATGTAGTTAATACAGTATAGTAGTTGTATTAGATATTGCATAATAGTTGATAGCTATATTAGATTGATGTACATATATGTATGAATATATGTTTTAGTGGTATTAGTAGTGAGTAATCAGTTAGTAAGAGGTATTCCTATATACATATGTTAGTTATTAGATTGGGTAGCTAATATATACTAGAGTCACATTTACCTAGAGATACCAAGGTAAATGCCAAGGTATTGTGTCGATACTCAAGGTATTTGAGTTGGGTATCAAGATGGGTGTTTAGTGGTGCGATACCGAGTTGGTTCAAAGCCAAGGTATCCACTTAGCATTTGTGATTAGGATTAGTGTATTTAATATTGATTGGATATGCATATATGTTATTTTCATATCTCTTATTTACGTATCTTGCGATACGGTATCTTAGTATCTTAGATTAACTAGTGTGGCCTAGATTGTTAGTGTATGAACCCAATATCCTAGAGATAGACGCATGCAACCTAAAAATAGTTAGTTTGACCAAGTTTGACCGGTTTGACTTAGAGTTGACCTAGTTTGACTATTTTAACTTAGAAATGGCTTTTTGACCTAGATGTTGACTAGTTTAACTTATTTTTATTTCGAAACCTTGTATTGATGTAATATTCCATATCTAGGTCTTCGAGGCACCATACCGGACATCTATGATGCTGTACACCAGGTTTCAGGCAAGTATATTCTCTGATATTTTCTTATTTATGATATCCTCTATGTTTATTGTATCTAGTGTAGATATCCTTGATTTCTCGACACGATGGTTACACGGATTGGTATATCCGGATCTCGTCATGAGATGTTATTCTTTGGTATATATGGTGTATCTTGTGCAAGCCTTATTTTATTGTTCTTCTAGTACATGTACAGACACTGATTCTCGGGGAGACTTGCTAGCTTCCTAGAGAATCCCGTGCCATAGCGTACCATGGTTGGATCCACTATACCAGTCGGGGTTGGAGAGTATGTAGTGTAGATATGTGATCATACCCTCCTTGTATCAAGTCTTCTTCATTGAATAGTGTTAATCATATACTGCATGTATGATTAGCTAGGCCATAAATCTTGTATCAAGTTCCTAAGCCGATCACATGTTACAGCTGGTACTCACTCACTTAGTCATTAGTATTCTTGTTCATTGCCATATTGTTCATTCTTGTATTTATTTCTAGTATTTCCTTTATTGTATCTCTCTTGTATCTATTGTTGCATCTTGTATATTCATATTTATTTACTATTACATAGTTTATATCATTGATTAGAACTGCTGTTAGAGATGTACTCTGCTCCTTTTCTGACTGGATATATTTTTCCCAGATGACACTAAGGAGTAGTACCCTACTCATTACGGGCCTCAGGATGTTGTTGGCTTAGAGCTAGAGACCCTGGCTCAGGAGGGACTCATTCCGAGTGAGAGATGACCCAGGACTTATAGTTTCATAGATAGACTCTTGTACTAGATTTGTCTCCAGCTTATTGTTTAGTATTTCTCTGACTCATTTATTATTATTTTGACTCATGAGTTGTATTGTGACTATTCTATTATTTTATCATATTCGTGCTATTCTCCACCTTAGATCTGTGATTGTGTATATTGATATTTTTAGTGGCTTATTATATTGCTAGATAGATTACCCAAACAGTATTTTATCGTCAATTCTGTGGCGTAGGTTGGGCGTTGTTCCCGACTTGCATCCCTACACCGGGTGCGAGTCGTGACACATTGAGAAGGAGTGTCTTGCTCTGGTCTTTTCTATCCAGAAGACCTGACATTATGTGGAAGGGCAGACCATTATTGTAATCTCACGGGTTAACCCCCTCAGAGTCCTCATGACCAAGCCAGGGGTGCTTAATTCTCGATTGGCCATGTAGGCGATACTACTGTCACTATGCAATATGGTATTTGTTCAAAAGAAAGAAGTCAAGGTCCAAGCATTATCCAACTTACTGGTTGACCATCCGGTGCCAGAATTATCAAAAATCTATGACGAGATCCCAGACGAAGTGGCGGACTCTAACATAACTAGTGTAGAGGCTGTAAGGGCAATATCGTCGCTAGAGTCGGGATAGTACTGATTTCCCCTGACGATCTAATCATTAGTCGCTCCTATTCACTCATAAAGCCATTCTCCAATAATGTCGTAGAGTACAACGCTCTCATTATTGGGCTCCAACTAGCTAAATAGTGGGAGTGGACTATTTAGAGGCCTATGTCGACTCTAAGCTGATAGTCAACCAGGTCTGGGGCAAGTACGAAGTCCAAAATTAGGATTTAATCCATTATCATCAAGCATCACTAAATATAATCTCCACCTTTGACGGGTTCTTTATAGAGTACGTGCCCCGACTATAAAACATCGAGGCTGACGCTCTGGCCGGACTCGCGACCTCCCTCGCCGTCCCGGTCAAAAATTACCAATTGATCGCAGTGGTTGTCTAAGAACTAGTCTGCCCAAAGAGTAACCACTGCATGTGCCTAAGATAATAGGCGAAAGTTGACACCAACACCCAAGATCAGAGACTCCCATTCATCGACTATATAGTCTATGGAATTCTCTCTGAGGACCCGAAGGAAACCCTTTATATCAGAAGACGTTCCCTACGGTTATATTACAATACATATACTAAAATGCTATATCGTCGCTCTTATGATGGACTTCTGCTACAATGTCGATCGAATACAGAGGCAAAATAAGTACTCCGCGTGGCTCACGAAGGTGTTTGCGGCGCACACTAATCCGGTATGAAGCTACAAGATCGTCTCCGAAGAATGGGCTATTATTGGCCAACAATGGTAGTGGAGGCTGTTGACTACACGAGGAAATATAAAATGTGTAAAATCCATGCAGACTTCATCTACCAACCCTTAGAGTTCCTGTACCCAACGGTATAATCTTTGTCGTTTGAGGCATGGGGGATGGATATCATCGGACCAAGGGCATCAATTTATTCTCGTCATAACCGACTACTTCTCCAAGTAGGCAGAAGCTATCCCTCTGGCAGAAATCAAAACATCCAACGTAATCAGCTTCGTCAAGCATCACGTCATATATCGCTTCGGCTTGCCGCAAAGGATCATCCACGACAATGGTCCACAGTTTGCAAGTCGCACTTTCTATCGGTTTTGCGATAAAAAATAAATCCAAAATCTAGCATCGATTGCTTATATCTCAGTAGTAAATGGTCTGGCATAAGCATTTAATAAGACCATCATAAAGCTCCTCAAGAAGTTCATGTAATCTAACAAACGTGACTGGAATGAGAAGCTGAGATAGTGTCTCTGGGCCTATCAGACAATATTCCGGATCCTCCCTAGTCTATGGAAGCGAAGCGGTCCTCCCTTTCGAGGTCCAAATTCTCTCACTTCGAGTGGCTCTCTCCAACCAGTTAACCATCGACGACAACCACCGTCGACAGCTACAAGAGTTAGAAGCACTCGACGAGAAGTACCGTGTCACGCCAGAACCAGAATACTGGAGAGCGGGGGCAGACAAAGCCAACTACGTATATCAGAATACTCTATACCCCGAGATACGATCACGGTTGTCTTGACATGTGGAGATTTACTCTACAATCCATCAGGCAATCCTGGGTTAAGAATCCTAGGTGTCTTAATCTTAAACAGGCAACAAGTTTACAAGATGTATGATCACCAAACATATAATAGTAAGGCATCCCAAATAATACTTACCCAGATGATCATGAAGCTAGTTACCATAATGAACTAGTAGAGTACAATATTACATGATCAGCGCTACCTATAGTCTAGAATATGCTTTATATGTAGGCATGCATGTTGTAGTATCAAGAATCCCAAAACATGTGCTCAGCGGCTAAACGTCTCAAACGTATAATGTACAAAATCAAATGGGTGAGGAAGAAGAAATCCACTCATATCCTTGGGTGCTCCTCGTGTTCACCATCTTGAGGAGAAAATATAGGAGATCTTGCGGTCCTGTTCCAAAATCTGGCCATACAAAACCAGTGGAGTCAGACCCCAAACCGCAAGTACCACAAGGGAGCCAAACTTATGAACTTAAACCAGTATGCAGATAAATCAGTAAGAATAACAGGTAAAATAACAGTTAAATATTTCTGGAGTAATTAAGTAAGGACATCTGGAATCGTTACCCGGTTATAATTTTTGAATCAACTATTAATTAAATCAGGATAGTACTAGACTAGAAATCAAGCAATCATGGCCAATCATGCCTTACGGCTTGCTATCATTAGCTAACTAGGGTTATCATAGTTCTAGTTACTAACACATGCAGTTTGAGATTCCTTATAGCCATATGCCCTGTAGACTATCCGGGTTATCCAGAAGAACGGGTACATAATATAGGTTTATCAAGTATAATCATTTTCTGGTAAATGTAACACTCGACGGCATCTTAGAAGTGTTCCCCTTTTGACGGAGAACTCCATATCCATCAGGTGTCGCTGGGATACCGGGATTTTACGTAGCCATGAATCTCTCTAGATGCTTTCTAGATTAATATTCTAGTTATAATCCTGGACAAGTTATCAAGAATTCATGACCGTGGTTCTCAAGAATTTTGCCTTAGACATGGTGCAAGACAAGACATGAGCTTGGCAAGTACAATCAAAATTAACCATGGGAATACGTTACTTGAAATACATGTGCTACTAATAGCCTTAATCCGGACAATTATAGGAATTCTTGAGTCCTGAGTGTGCTACGTCGAGCCAATATCAGAAGTATCAGGGTTATCAGTTCCGGTTCAAGATTCATGAGTTCATTTATAATATACATTCACTTAACTTATGTCAAAAAATCAAGATCCATATCAAGAATGTCATGTTCAAAAAATAACTAGGATTAACTAAAAATAACTGGATAAAAGAGAACTAGAAAAATATCAAGTGCTAAGCATTACTAACAAAAGAATAATGACATATATGCGCATAAATCAACAATTTAGGGTCGGAGCATAATCAGTAAGAAAATAAAATATCTGCGCACAATGGACTAAAAATCATTATTGGTGCACAAATGGACAAACAACATTGGCGCACAAATGGCCGAAAACAGCATTTGGCGCATAAATGGCCAAAACCATTTTTGGCGCACAAATGGTCGAAAATAGCATTTGGTGCACAATACTAGTCTGTGCATTTCTGACGTACTTTGATACCAAAAGTGCTCCGAGAGAAAGATGGCGCACAAATGGTACTAAAGTGCACTTCTATAAGTTTGGCGTACAATGATAGAAGTGCACGAGCCAGAAGCTTGGCGCATGTCATCAAGTATGCCAAAAAGGAGGGTTGGCACATAAATGCCAAAATATCATTGGCACATAATAATAAAAGTTTACAAGCTATGAACTTGGCGTATTTCCACCAAGTATGCCAACAGTTTAAGTTTAGCGCACAATCAAGTATGGAAAGGTCTACTAAAAGACAAAATAGAAGTCTCAAGTATGGCACAACAGTCGATATACGACATTCAAGAACACGACAGTTGAGGTGACGCCAAAGTCAAGGCTCGTTTGTCAAGAATACTCAACGAAAGAAATTAGTGTACTAACAGAGGCTTAGCGTACTTTCTCTTGATTGACGAGGCTGAATGGTCAAATGTGCGCCACCGAGGATTTTCCTCAAAACCAAATAAAGACTTGCTCATGAAGCCTATCAACGGCAAGTTCCTCAAAAAATACTATGTGTGAGTTAGATTGTACTCCCCTTATCCCCAGAAGTGCAACTGAGATATATAGTGTCTATATTTTTCGTTGTTCATCCCCAACAAGTGTGTAAGTTCAATGAACACTTCTCTCCTACAAATCTTGGTAAAAGCCATTATCTGTATTCAGGAATCCCGAATACGCAATAGACAGTGGATCCTCAAAAGCTCCCCAGTGGAGCAATTCTCAGGTCTATCTACACTTTTGGGTAGACCACTCAAAATCAGTTCTCTTGGATATCAGTTCACGTCCATACCACCTCTGAACTATAGTCCTAACGTTATTTTCCCAGTAGAGTTTGTTATGTCCACATTACCTCTAAGCAAAATCTTTCGATTTTGACTATCAACTGTCATGTCCATCATACTTTTGATATGGATCGTCATCCAAACTTATCATTCGTACTTAACTATTGGTACGCTAACGATGATAAGTCTATAAAGCCTATCACATCTATATCACCTCTGATAGGATTTTATTTCAAATTTATTACTTGCACTCTAGTGCGTAGAAAGTAATATGCCCACACAAAAAATCCTCTAGTGGGATGTCCTTAGCAACTACGGTAGCATACTATGTCCACATTACTATAGGTGCTTGGAAAATCCAGATCCATGCGTCCAACAAACATGTGCCCCAAGTTCGACTTTGAAGAAATTAAGCCAAAGAGGAAGCTGCATAACATAATTCATGGGGCCTGAACAACCTTGAAATAAGAGCCGCATGAGATCCCTTGACACGATATTCAATGCCTATCAGAAGTTCTGATACACCTCTGATCACCAGAGTGCTTCGAGAATCGTGAGAGAAGCGACAACTAATAAAAAGATGAAAAGTCACATCAGTGCATTAATGACTTCTTCAGACGTGTCATGCCACATGTTCCCTCATATGCGGCTACGACTCTATGCGGCCTCGTCATTATGCGGCCAAAGTGTCCATTTGACCAAGGCCAGACGAGAGTTTGCATGAAGCCAAAACGCTATACGGCCAAAGTGTCCATAAGACCAAGGCCAAAGGAGAGCACATATGCGGCCAAGACGCTATGCGGCCAAGATATTATGCAGCTTTCAGCTTGGTAGATCTGTCCGTTACAATAAAAAATATCTTCACATAGTTAGTGCTGATTACGTGTCCAGCTGACCGAGTCACGCATACGAGAGAGTTAAAAATAACCCCAAGATCTTATCAAACAACATATCTCAACCGAAGCCACATGGCTGACTGCCTATAGTTTGTAGCTACAGTTATAACAGTATTCCGTTGAAGGAGCCCCCTAAAGCCACCAAATAGAACCATATGTGACACCTATATCCCATCAGCATGATGGCTATAAAGAGAAGAAACTTGGACGTTCCAAAGGGTTGGATTTTCCGCTTCAGCGACCATATCCCGTCACACGAGCTACGTACGTGCACACAAGAGAGGTACGTATGTGCACACAAGCTCAAGAGAGAAAAGAGAAGAGAGCATCCTCATTCCCTCGTCGGATCGTCAACGGAGTAAAGGAGTCGCTGCAGTACTCGATCTCCATCGTCACATTCTCCAGATCAAAATTATTGTACTTAGATTTTGTCTAGGATTTCTTTATACTTTTTATTGGTTGTTAAGCAAAAGTTTCCTAATCTCACTTTAATGGCGTACACGGTGGCGACTCTGCTGGGGACTTCCTTCTCTTCTAATGAGAAGGTCGTGATGTAGTCTGATACATTGAATCTGGGTTCGACCTTGAGGATGCTGGTTGTATGCTTCGACCAGCAAGACTTTGAGAAAATATTTTTGAGGGCGGTGCTTCACCGAGGCTAAAAAAAGCCTAAGATGACCCGCAAGACATGGGTTGCAAAGGCCGCTGTGCCTCACCCAACTTTGGAGCATGTGCTCCCCGTCTCTCTCCCTGTCGCAGGGAATGCACATTATGCGTCTACACGAGCTGACCCCACCCATGCGATAGCCTCTTCTGACAAGAAAAGTGCTCAGCACTTGAGCTCTGGCGGAGCAAAATACTACGATACCAGGAGTTCGAGAGCTAAGACACATTTCATGCAACCACGTCAAAGGCTGCATAAGGAGGACTATACAGCACCGGTCGATAGAAGCAGGTAGTTGGTGTCACGACCCGCACCCGGTATATGGGCACGAGAGTGTGGGTACGTCCAGCCTACGCCGCGGCATCGGCGGTAGAACGCTGTCTAGGTCATGTAACTATCTAATCAATCTCACATGAATATCCAACTCCATAAGGAGGCACAGATATCACCATATAATATGGAATATACTCAACCACATAAGCTAAAGCACGATGAGATATCGAAGCAAACAATAAAATATGAGTCAAGTCTAAACAACAATAAATAAGCTAACCTGCAATCAATAACATCCAATCTCCAAGTATGCCGGAAACAAGTCCTCTATGTCACAGTTTGGAAAAAATATCCAGTCAGGATTGGAACGAAATACACCTCTAACAGCAGTTCCACATATATTGACAAAATCCATAGCACAGTGTAAAGAAATACAAGACAGATATGGATAACTGGCAATAAAAAATACTGACGAGCATGGATATACTGGAAATAGAAATACTGGAATAATTGGAATACTGGAGCATGTCATCATCAATGTACATCTAGCAATGAAATAGAAATCCAAGTACACGCAAGAACAATAAACTGGTATATAAGTGTGTACAAGAATAATAACTAGAACATGTGGAGATGCTAGATCCATATACTAGAGATACATGTCAAGAATCATCTATCTAAGTGTGCGAAACATCAGTATATCATGTAATCGGCTTGGGACTATATGACTCATTACATGGATTAGCAATCATCCCCAACAGGTCAGGCTAACCAGATGTAACAGCGATGAGGCATGTAAGGGTAAGGCTGCACCGGCGTAAGATGTGGGTGAGCTAATGCTGCATATAAGTTGGGTATGATCACATAAACTACTAATATTTCCCCGTTTCTCCAGCTAGCACGATGGATCCCAATCACGACTCCTCGTGACAGGTCTCAATGATGCCAACTCGTGTAAAGAACAGTGTCAGAGTCATGTACGCTATACAACAAGAATTATAGAGATAATCAACATAATGGAAACTGTCAGAGAATATACTCGCCCGGGGTCCTGCTGCTGGTATGAATCAGAGTCCAAGTCACAGTCCAAATAGCCTATGTATTACAAACTTACCATGTCAAAAGATAATTTATTTTAATTTATTTAATTCTAGAATAATTACTCTAAAATCCTATTTTAATATTATTATTCTGATTTTTAGGTTAATTCCTAAATTTTTATCCAAAAGAACTGAATTTTATTGACTCGAGACTCATGGCACGCAAATCGAGGCGATCTGTTGACCAAAAAGTCAACCGACACAAACTCAACTTTCATGCATGAATTCCTGTAGATTTCAACGTCAAAAACATGCTAGAATTTACGGCCCATCCGAATTCAAATTCGTTTGGAAATTATGGCACATACAAGTTTCGTATCGTGCACCGATGGTTAAATTCTAACCTAGAAGTTCTACAGAATTAACAGTATGAAAATACATCGAATTAAATTCTGAGAAAAACATATGTCAATGATCTCTACATTAGCTTCCTGAAACTTTAAATGGTTCATGATTCTGATTCCTGGTTCTCACGGAATCGCGAAAACATCGAAACACGTCTATTTTTGGACATGTTGTGCTCTACGAAATTTCCAGAATTTAATACTCATAATTTCGTAAAAAAAATAATATAATCAGAAATCTAACCTCAATTCATTCTAACAAAAAAACTAGGCCTCGTTTGGAGTCCAGAGCTATGCGCAATGGCTTCTGGAAGATGAAGGAACCCTAGATGGCAATTCCCCAAAATTCGGCTGAAGAAAAACCCTAAAAATAAATAACTAAACTAATATATATATATATAGAGGAGAGAGAAAGCAGCCGCGGCTCAGGAGCTTGCCATGTGGCAGTCATCCGCGCAACCCTGCCCAAATTGAACGGTCCCGGTTGGACGCGGCTCGGCTCAGCTGAGTCCGAGTCGAACTCGGACTCGGCTCGGCTCGAGGTCGGCTCGGCTTCGCCCGCGGTCGCTGACAGGCGGGCCAAGCACTGTTGGCTGCGGGAGGCTGACAGGTGGGCCCCATGTTTGCTGACTGGGCAGAATTAATTACTTTTTGGGTTTTCTTTTTCAGAAAATAGTTTTTAATTCAGTTTTTCATAATTAACTCAAAATAAATGCTAAAAATAATCAGAAAATTTCCAAAAAATTCTAGAAAATATATTTTAATATTTAGAACCTAAAATAAAATTTTGGCACATTTTTAATTATATTTGACCCTAAAATAAATTCTTGAAAGTTCTAGAAAATTAGGGTTACTAGTTTTTAATTAACTAAAAATTGTGGGAAAATTCCAATAGCCCCAAATTAACCTAATAATAACATTTAAGCACGAATTTCAGGATATGGAGGTTACAAGTCTACCCACCTTAAAAAAATTTTGTCCTCAAAATTTAAAATCCTCAATTATTTTATTTACTTATTTATTACCATCAAAATTAAATTCATCAAATCATATAATCATGAACTAATCCATATTGTTTTTTCACAACTTTCATAATTCTATAAATATCATATTTCTGAAAAATCCTCAAATTTAAAAAAATCGAATTCCATTCGTATCACAATCTCCTCAAAATTTGGTGTTAATAATTAAATACTCAAAAAAAATAATATCCAATCCTCTAATTTAAATCCAATCAATACACATTTATAAAAGTTAAAATCTCATCCAAAAAGTTTGTATTCAAACACTAACCCATTAATCATCTTACTCCTTAAGTCTTGAGTAATTTACTAAATACAAAATTTACTATCCAATACTTTAATTGAAATCCAGTAAATGCATATTTATAAAATTTAAATTCTCATCCAAAAATTTGAATTCAAATATTAATCCATTAACGGTCTTATTCCTTGATTCTTTTCTCCACACAATACTCAACAATATAATACTTACAAGATCTTCAAATGCAACATTCAAAAATAATTTCATAACTTGCAGTCCAATGAATATAATGATAATCTCCTTAATTTCCTCAAATGTTAGTGACATTCAATCATACCACAATCTTTATAAAAAATTATGATTTAACAAATCGTCAATTCTGTCATATTAAATTCTCAACTCTCTTCATTTAAATAAATATTTATCCTCGAAATTTAAGGCACATTGTCTCTCTTTGTCAAATCATAACCTCTTCATTAACTCTTTACTACGGTCAAACCCTCAACAATCAAAGTCTAAGAGAATCCTACCTATAGTCATACAACACGCAATACAACACGCAATCTAGATAAAATATACATGGTTATGGTCTCCTTTGTCATGGTATTGCAGTCTCTGCTAGGGTGTACTACTAACTATATTCTAACAAGAAAATTATTGATACAAGCTATGGTACTAAGGAATCAATCAATCAAACAAACAGATGGAAAGGAATATGAGGAAGAACAGAACATAGCCTTCTAACCCATTACTTGGACATCTTAACCCTCTAATATACACTTAACTCTGGCACATTCACTCACTAATTCCTATCTCTATATACTGATATCCATACCAACTAATCATTAGTCCACAAGATATCCATGGATATATCCTCATTGCATACACCTGTCTATTGATACCTAGATATGATACCAAGAATCTCTAACACAACCATAGTTTAATAACGCATCCAAAGTTTGATACCCTTATCCTTTTAGGTACCACTATTTCTACTACAAGCACATCCACTGCTAGCTCTCTTACCTACTACAATTGTTTATACAAGTCGTTCTTATCACTCAAGTGCACACCAAGTGCAACACACCATACTAAGTACTGCTCCTAATACAACTCTAGATGGACACCCAAGTCTGTTTGTAGTGCCATCTCAAGCATTCTCAAGCCAATAGATCCTTACACATGCATATCACTCATATACTGTTATACATTTCTTACCCACCATAAAATTTTATCCTCAAAATAAAATTATCAAAATTTACTTCTCGAACGATTTAAAATAAAATGCATATACTTTCCTCAAAAGTCAAATACTCAATATCGAAATAAAATTTTTAATCACTTCCAAAATCTTTATAGCTTTGACTATGTTTATTGAATTGAATTTTAATCTTCAAAATTTTAATAACATAAAGTGTTGACTCCTCAAAATTCTTAAAAATTGAAATTTATTTCCACTCTTCAAATTATAATTTTGAATCCACAAGTATACATATAAATACTCACAGTCTCTAATACTCAAGGTGTACACAAATACACCAATTGTCTACAACCCTCAACGGTGTACTGAAATTTGCACTGCCCGGATTACTTACGATATTACTTCCAATAATCAAAGTTATCATCACACATATTTTCTCCAATGATTTTTTTCTATTTTAATTGATACACCAATCTAATTATCATCACACGAAGTACTTACTATTACTAGCACAATTCTCAATAATTCCTTGATATAGAAACATTAGCACTGTTGGTATGGTAACACTAGCTTCATCATTAGATTACCTCATCACACTTATTAGAACTCATGATCACTTGCACCTTTTATAATACACCTGTTTCACTTTACTCTCATGGGCAAGTATATGGTTCCATGTCTCGATTGATGTATACGTACCTCCCTTTTTAATCTTTTACAGACTGTTATACTAGTTTGTGATACACTTCATACCTTACATGATCCATCTTGATATTTCTCAACCCATGACACACCATTGGAATTTTCTAATACCCATGCTTCCACTTTCATGAACTTTCGTACTGACACTCAACACCCATTGTGCATCCTGCACACAATTTCTAAACACTTCATTCACCTTTTGCTTCCAACACGTTACTTGCGTCAATATCAGGTGATACATCCATCATTAGTCATATATCGGTACACTCAGATCAAATAACATATCAAGGCCTTACTTTTATCTGTAACACAAGTCCTACTACTTAGCACAATGTATTTTTTTTCTCTCTCACACTCTCTTATACACTTATGGGTATCCTCCTACTATGGCACACTCATTAATTCCCTTTATGCATATACATTTCTTTACTCTTGATATACCCAGTATCAATCATCAAATTGAACATCATGCTCCATTAATCTTTAATATAATTCCTTGATACTTAATTATTTACATAGATCATCCAATTACATAATTTAATGACTATTCAGGACTGGCATGCTAATTCTGATACTTACTTTTGGAACCTTCACTGATACTCTTACTCCTCTTTCTATAATACCAATACTAATTATAATAACACATATTATAGAACTATTGCTACGAGGTACTATGCTATGGGTTAACTCTAGATTGATTCCTACTGCTCACATGTCTAACTAAGAAACACTTACAACTAACAAGTCACACTCAGTCAACACTAATACAAGACACAGACAAAATTGCAACTCACTAATTATCACACTAACAAGGATCCTTAAAGAAATAAGGCTCAAAGGAACTGGGTTAAGGACTGAAGGTATCTTTACTGCTAGTAAAGAAAAGAAGCGATGGAACAAAGTCATGTAATAACAAAAATAGATAAGTCTTGAGATGATACTTTAAGAACCAATTTAAGATACGACCTGATAATCATACACGTCTGTCAGAAATCATGACAATCAGAATCCTCGCCACGCCAGTAAGCATAGATGCGATAAACGACAGGTTCCGTAACTAAGGTATGCAACTCTATAATTATGTCATCTAGAATCTTCCCACGCCAACCGGTATGGCTGCGAGAGAGTCTAAATTTTATAATTTAAGTATGTACACCAAGTCAGGTTCCTACATTCTCGTAACGACAGCTAGTATGGCTGCGATAAACTCTAGGTTCCATAACCAAAGTAGACGTTTTACCTTTCTCACTGTCCTCATCAATATATGTCATCAGATGATACCATAAAATTTAGTCCATAAAATTCATCTTGATAAAAAAAATCAAACTCAACAACGACACCAAGAGTTAAATTTAACAACTGGTCAACAAGAATCAAACTCAACAATGATACCAAGATTTTAATTTAATAACTGATCAACAAGAATCAAGTTCAATAACAACAAGCAAGAGCGGACGGAAACAAGGAAAAAGATTTAAATTGGAAATTATAATAAGATTCTCAAGGGTCGTCCCAGAAAGCTCTCAAGTAACTTGTGATTGAGTATCCTCTTTTATCCTAGTATCCTATGCCCTATATTCTATAGCAGGCATGCAGTAGTACAACTAAGACGTCGCACTACCATGATATCGCACAACTTGCGAAGTCTGACCTGCATGGACCACCACTAAAAACGTGTCACGACCCGCACCCGGTATATGGGCACGAGAGCGTGGGTACGTCCAGCCTACGCCGCGACATCGGCGGTAGAACGCTGTCTAGGTCATGTAACTATCTAATCAATCTCACATGAATATCCAACTCCATAAGGAGACACAGATATCACCATATAATATGGAATATACTCAACTACATAAGCTAAAGTACGATGAGATATCGAAGCAAACAATAAAATACGAGTCAAGTCTAAATAACAATAAATAAGCTAACCTGCAATCAATAACATCCAATCTCCAAGTATGCCGGAAATAAGTCCTCTATGTCACAGTTTGGAAAAAATATCCAGTCAGGATTGGAACGAAATACACCTCTAACAGCAGTTCCAAATATATTGACAAAATCTATAGCACAGTGTAAAGAAATACAAGACATATATGGATAACTGGCAATAAGAAATACTGACGAGCATGGATATACTAGAAATAGAAATACTGGAATAATTGGAATACTGGAGCATGTCATCATCAATGTACATCTAGCAATGAAATAGAAATCCAAGTACACGCAAGAACAATAAACTGGTATATAAGTGTGTACAAGAATAATAACTAGAACATGTGGAGATGCTAGATCCATATACTAGAGATACATGTCAAGAATCTTCTATCTAAGTGTGCGAAATATCAATATATCATGTGATCGGCTTGGGACTATATGACTCATTACATGGATTAGCGATCATCCCCAACAGGTCAAGCTAACCAGATGTAACAGCGATGAGGCATGTAAGGGTAAGGCTGCACCGACGTGAGATGTGGGTGAGCTAATGCTGCATGTAAGTTGGGTATGATCACATAAACTACTAATATTTCCCCGTTTCCCCAGCTAGCACGATGGATCCCAATCACGACTCCTCGTGACAGGTCTCAATGATGCCAACTCGTGTAAAGAACAGTGTCAGAGTCATGTATGCTATACAACAAGAATTATAGAGATAATCAATATAATGGAAACTATCAGAGAATGTACTCGCCTGGGGTCCTGCTGCTGGTATGAATCAGAGTCCAAGTCACAGTCCAAATAGCCTATGTATTACAAACTTACCATGTCAAAAGATAATTTATTTTAATTTATTTAATTCTAGAATAATTAGTCTAAAATCCTATTTTAATCTTATTATTCTGATTTTTAGGTTAATTCCTAAATTTTTATCCAAAAGAACTAAATTTTATTGACTCGAGACTCATGGCACGCAAATCGAGGCGATCTGTTGACCGAAAAGTCAACCGACACAAACTCAACTTTCATGCATGAATTCCTGTAGATTTCAGCGTCAAAAATATGCTGGAATTTACGGCTCATCCGAATTCAAATTCATTTGGAAATTATGGCACATACAAGTTTCGTATCGTGCACCGATGGTTAAATTATAACCTAGAAGTTCTACAGAATTAACAGTATGAAAATACATCGAATTAAATTCTGAGAAAAATATATGTCAATGATCTCGACATTATCTTCCCTAAACTTTAAACGGTTCATGATTCTGATTCCTGGTTCTCCCGGAATCGCGAAAATATCGAAACACGTCTATTTTTGGAAATACTGTGCTCTACGAATTTTTCAGAATTTAATACTCATAATTTCGTAAAAAAAATTATATAATCAGAAATGTAAACTCAATATCGTTCTAACAAAAAAAACTAGGCCTCGTTTGGAATCCGGAGCTATGCACAATGGCTTCTAGAAGATGAAGGAACCCTAGATGGCAATTCTCCAAAATTCTGCTGAAGAAAAACCCTAAAAATAAATAACTAAACTAATATATATATAGAGGAGAGAGAAAGCAGCCGCGGCTCAGGAGCTTGCTACGTGGCAGTCATCCGCGCAACCCTGCCCAAATTGAACGGTCCCGGTCGGACGCGGCTCGGCTCAGCTGAGTCCGAGTCAAACTCGGACTCGGCTCGGCTCGAGGTCGGCTCGGCTTCGCCCGCGGTCGCTGACAGGCGGGCCCAGCACTGTTGGCTACGGAAGGCTGACAGGTGGGCCCCTTGTTTGCTGACTGGGCAGAATTAATTACTTTTTGGGTTTTCTTTTTCAGAAAATAGTTTTTAATTCAGTTTTTCATAATTAACTCAAAATAAATGCTAAAAATAATCAAAAATTTCCAAAAAATTCTAGAAAATATATTTTAATATTTAGAACCTAAAATAAAAGTTTGGCACATTTTAAATTATATTTGACCCTAAAATAAATTCTTGAAAGTCCTAGAAAATTAGGGTTACTAGTTTTTAATTAACTAAAAATTGTGGAAAAATTCCAATAGCCCCAAATTAACCTAATAACAACATTTAAGCACGAATTTCAGGATATGGAGGTTACAGTTGGCCGCATACGTCCAGGACAACAATATAAGTTCAATCTTTGCCCGAATCTTATACAGCGCTGACTCCATGTGCTATGCTGAGAAAAGGAAAGATGTAAATTTGGACTCTTTATACTATGCACCGACGCATGTTTAGACGAAGAAGTCTATACAATGCGAGCTCACCAAGCTCAAGCAATTTCTCATTCGACCGACCATTAGCAGGCGCCTCTAACTATAATGCTTGTCCCTGACGAAAAGTTGTACAAAACTGACACATGCGTCCAGCCCACAGTGGCAATTTGACATGTTCAGTATAAAGAGTCTTCTATTAGGAACCTAGGAAAAGTTCTTATACGAAATCCAGGTCAGGAAGCAATGTCAACATCTATGCACCCATGTGCTCGGTCTATCCGGGCTCATAAGAAGAGTGCAAAGGTGAACCAACTCTCGTTTGGCTTGCACAACATGATCAATCATAAGTGTAAAGCGAAGGAATAAACTACGACATATGAAATATCCTCCCCAGGGACTCACTGTGCCAATATTAATATTATCATCAACTGCTGTTGTAACCTAGTAGCAGTACCCACAAATAGGCAGTCGATATTCCAGTAGATGCAATCAAAGGCACCCACCTAGCTGCAATCTGAAGAATATGTGTAAGCACCAGAGGAAGATGAGCTATCCTTCGTCTCATGTTATTCTGCTCAGAATGCCCCCCTCTATGAGGGTAGGTCGAAAGTCCAGCTCCTCTAGTCCGTCGCTATCGGCTAGCGGGTCAAGAAGATAGGTCCAAGAAGGACAGGTAGCGGAACCCGTGAAAGGTGTTTCCTGGACCCTTTAAAAAAAAGCTGTCATCCACTGGGGGTAGTTCTTCCTTAGAACCTTAGATTGCTACGCATGCTGGGGGTTGTAATCTCCCGAATATTTTTGACAATTCGGCGTTCCGAGAAGACGTTGATTCCCAAGGAACAGATGATAAGATCCCTGGGGGTGGCTGCCCTCACCAAGAAGTTGCAGCTTCCAACGCTAGGGGTAGTATTCCCTCCGAGTCCGAAGGGGATACAACACTATCAACTTTCTCGGATGAATATTCACGATAAGAGTCTAAGGGGGAAAGTGTGATGTCTTCTGTTACATCCATGTCTTCCCATGTGAGAACAACATACTTGACCGAGAACGATCATGAGGGCCCCAACGATTGACAGTTCCTCAAAAACCTCAAGGCCATGATACAAACCATGAGCCCGTCAATGGAGGCCTTAACCTAGACAATACTAGAGATCAAGGCAAGTATAACCTCATAACCAGCAAAGGCCTCTGGTCAAGCAAGCCTGGACCCCGAGACCAAGGGGATTCAAATGCAACCTCTCTACCCGCTGGAGGCAATCATCCCCTGCCCAGATCATTTGCTCCTTCTGCATTCGATGAAGCCCAGAAAGCAATACGGGAGGAACGAGAACTCCGGGTCCGCCTAGCCTCAATAGGCAATCAATACTCACTGCAATCAATACTCACTGCACGAGCTCAGAATTCGACATCTATATCCCCTCGAGTGGAGAGATGTACCATACCCGCCCAAGTACAAGCCATTTAACTTGACTCCTTTTGGTTGGAAGATATCTCTCCGTCAATTCATGAGTTACTTAGAGACGGCAATAGGGCATCTGCCTAGCAATGATGCCCTCTTAATAAAGCTCTTTGTTGGAACATTTTCTAGGATAACTTTTGATTGGTTCTGCAATCTCCAGGATAACAGTATTTAATTGTTTGATGATCACAAAGGTCTTTTTCTTGCTCGGTTCTACGACGGGGGAAACAACATAATAATGTTATCTTTAATGGATATTACGCAAAAAGAGAAAGAGTCTGTACAGGAATACATCGAGCAGTACAGGCAAGCGGTGCTAAAGTTAACCCCGGTAATCCTGAGTCCATGCCGATGTACTCCTGCCGGAGAAATTTCCTTCACATAGTCAGACTCTGGATGGACAACTCTCAGTTTAAAGACTGGACGACATTCATCATAAATGTTGTCGGTGTTGAGAAGAAAGTAAAGGATGCCTCCCTCTTGAGAATATAGATCCACGTATATGAAGATAGGGGAAACACCCTTATAACAACAACAACAACAACAACAACAACAACAACGACAATAACGCCAGAGATTGCAAGGAAAAGCAGGCTCTTATCGCCAATATAACCAAGAAGTTCGAGCAAAAGCCTGCAAAGGTCCCGAAATCGAAGAAAACCTATTCTTTCGAAGATGATGACATCATGACAATCTTTGACATTCTAATGAAAGGAAACATGATTCTGCTCCTCGACGTCAATCGCCCTGTTGAGCCAGTCGATATGAATAATTCAAAGTATTGCCACTGCCATCGAAACGTCCATTATGCGACCCAGGATTGTTACACACTAAAGCAGTACATCTAGCGTCAGCTCAATACCAAGGCCCTCCTCACCTTAGAATTCGATGACAAAACAGTTATCACTAACATTGTATCTCTCCAGTTCGGTAACTTTTCGACAATAGAAGCCTAAGACGGAGTGATCCCGATCTCCAGGGAAACAATGGAGGTTGTCAATCTCCCGCCAACTCATGAACAAACAGGCGGGCTGATAACTCTTACCATATCATGGGGGGGAGATCATGTGGGTCCATCCAGATCTTGCTCCAGACTTGATGTAGCAGGAAACACCTTCTGACACCAAGTCCAAGGGCAAGAAGTTAAAGTCCTGCTACACGGTTTATCTCCCTTCCAAAGAAGCTATAGCAGGAGCGAGAAGGTCATGCCTGACGTACCAACGAGAATATAATATCCCTGACGATGTTGTGCTTCCAATCGCTTCACCTACAATATTTGATCCTGGTCTATCCTAACCTCCGACAGCGGACAAGGTCAAGCAGAAATAAACTCGCTTTGACAAACCGTTGTGCAAGGATACAGCTCAGGGGCTAGAGAAGCCCAACAACTTCGACATCTTGGCACAATTGGCCAATACTCTAGCAAAGTTGTCACTATTCGAGCTTCTTTGACTTTCCAAAGATATTTGGATTGCTCTGAGTGAGGCATTGCAGAATATTGTCACCTACCTGGCGCAGGTCAAGCCGCCAGCTGAGAATCTTGTCTCATGCCTCCACTGCAATAATATGATGGAGACAATACCCAACATCACATTCTCAAAATAAGATATATTGCTAAAGAATAATAGGCACGATCTCATTCTATATTACATAGGGTACATCGGTGCCATAAAGGTGGACCGAATGCATATCGACCCCGGTTTGTCAATCAATATCATCCTGCAGAGTCTGCTTCAGACTTGGGTATCCCGATACATCACCTAGCAGCAACTAATACTGACATTAGTGGCTTTAATGCAGGAAGGAGCTACTATCTGGGTAAGATTTGCTGAAGTATCAGATCGGCGATTTAAAAACAGAGATCACTTGCTATATTATAGACGTAGACGTATCTTACAATGTCCTGTTGGGACGTTCATGGATATATTAATACATGATCATACCGTCAACCTTACACCAGTACTTGAAGTACATGGACGATCATGGCACCGTCAAGATGGAATTTATCGACGTTGATCCATTCAAACGTGTTGGGGCCTATTACTTTGACTCGATCCTCTACAAGCAAGTCCACCAAGATGAAGGTAGCAATAATACCAACGATGAGGCAGAGAATGGTACAACTTCGGACGAGCCCTTGAGAGTCTATCTCAAAGCACACGCTCCCGATAAAGCCCCTCTCCTCATGGTAAAACTGCACAAGAAAGCACCCGAACCTATGGTCGCTTGCCTTCGTAAACTGAGTCAACCATTGAAGGAAGATTCAACACCTACTACGACTTACAAACCTCTAGTGGTAAAGCTATGCAAGAGACCTCTGAAGCTGTCGCTTGCACTGGAGGTAGATCTCGGGAAGGACGAACTGGAAGAGTACGTAGCCGCGTATGCTAACGTTCCTTCTCTTGATGATGTAATTTCTGAGGATAAGGTACCTTATTTTATGAATAAAGGGATATCTTTGAACTACTAGGATGTTGCACATCTAAGAACATTGTATTCCATTTAGCACGGTCTTGGCTTGCACCTGCCTACACAGGTGACTACCACCTATGCAGTGAATCAAATTCTCTCTAGTCAAAACACCTACTTCATAGTTCCAACAAGGAAGAGGGAAGACGAACTCATCATCTTCGGCAGATTAGAAATTCCCCAATCCTTCGCCTCCGAGAAACTGGAGCCAGAACTCGACATCGGCAAAATATCACTTCACTGGTACAGCTTCAAACCAAGCACCTTATCCAGAAGATAGGATACGATATAAAATCCACTAGGGGCTTAAACTACGGCAAAGGGCAACTGCTGCCTCTTCATCTGCACACTCCTTCAGGCAAGTCAGAGGAGTACTACCATAAGACCAAGCATGGCTTAGGGAACGTTATGCCTCCCACGACCCCCGAAGGCTCTAATGAAGAAGATGAGTTATACTCTCACTATTCAGAATCTTCCGCTTGGGAATTCGATATCAGTATCAGGAAGATGCTCAAACAAACATTGTCTGCCAACATGGTGTCAGTTGACCCTGAGGAAGACGAGGATCCACATAAACTCTTTGAAGTAGAACCATGGGCCCAACGTCTAGACTCAAAACAGGAGATGCGCCTCTAGCAACAAGAACCTCCCACTGAGGACGAAGTCGTGCAAATTGATTTTGGCGATGAATTCTTCCCTAAACCTATATTTGTCAGCAAAGGTCTGTCCAATAAGGATCGGTGTCACTACCACTTTTCTGGAGAGGAATATTTTTGTCTTTTTTATTATTGGTAATATTGTAATATTGGCATTTCAAAATTTTATTTTATTAAATAGTATTTCATAATTATTTAGTTATGGTGCATGTTATATATTATTTATTATAGTATTTAAAATATTGTTAGCATGTTATATTATATTTTAGAATTGTGTTAGTAGACCTAACTAGACTTGACTCTTGAACCAACAATTTATTAGTTTAGACTTGAGCCCAATATCTTAGCCCATTTCATTAAGTTGGTGATTTAATTAGTCAAACCATTAGGAGTAGAACCTTCCTTCTTAATCCTTTTCTTCATGACAAGCCCCAAAGGACATTTTTGACATTTTACATTTCTTGGACATGAAGAAAGGGGCCGGCCACTACATAAGGGGGGTGGAGACTCTCTCTCCTCTCTTTCTTCATCTAAAATTTTAGATCTAGAAATTCTTTCCTAAATTCCCTCTTTTCTACACCAATTCCTATCCAAATTCTTTTTTATTTCCTTTCCTACTCACCATTGGAGGCTATTGGAGAAAGGAAGAGGCAAGGATCTACAAGGAGGTAAAGAGTGCACAAGTTGAAGGCTCTTTGCATCCATTTGGAGACTTGCGTTAGAAATCCATCTCCAATAGGTATAATTTAGTTTTTTTTACTCTAATTAGACTCTAAATCTATAATTTAATCATTAAGAATCCACCTATGGACTAGGGCTACCTATAGGAAGAAGAATTGACCTTTAGGGACCCCTATTGTGAATGTTATGGTATATTTTGTGCCCAATTTGAGGAAAATTTGAGATTGGCACACAAAGTATTTGTCATTAGGCTAGATAGATGTTATTGTGTTTACTTTAGTGTTGTAATTCTAGTTTCGTGTCCATAATTGGATACTTGTAGGCCGTATCATGATAATTTGGTGATACGAGTTGATTTGAGAGTTTTTCTTCGACACAGGGGTTTACACATGTTATATTTTGACACGGATACGTAGGTGAGTAGTTAGAACTTTGTATTGATTAGGAATATGATTTTGGTCCTGCTCGTATCCTTTGTGATACGTTTGGTGATGTGTTGGAGCCGCATCGCAAGCGTATCATAGATTGAGTGTGATACGGGTGTGAAGCACTCCAAGTGTTTAGTTATTTGTGTTGGTGAGTTTTGATAATCAATTTAGTGACGCTTTATAACTATTTTATATAATTTGATATGCATATGATAGCTATATATATATACACTTGGGTTATGATTTATATAGGTATATGTGGTTATAAACCTACTTGTGTGTGTGTTGTGAGAAGTATCTGTGTGTGTGGTGCATGCACCTGTGTGTTATTAGAGTTAAGGGGAAGATGGTTTCAATCTTTGATTACTATATGTGATATAGGTACTTGTGTATATACAAGAGAGTTGTGCATTGTGCTGTGCACAAAGTTGTGCACAAATGGGTATGTGATTTCAGAGTTGGGTCAGGGTTGCTACAAATGCATGCTACCAGCTCTACAATTGCAAAATTTGCACTTGTGTACAGTGCTTTGTGGCTCAAGCACTACTCCATTGTGGGTATTGATGGTATGAAGATTTGAGTGAGGAAGCTGCAACAGCCGCAGACTTAGATTTGCAGGACACTAAGTTAGGATGCTTACATGTGCAACTGTTTGCTATATACCCAGTGAACAACTGTAACATATGTTGCATGACCAGATGTATAGAGGAAATCAGTGACTGAACACAAGTGAAAAACCCACTATGTGTGTGTTTACCTACAGTCAAGAGGGGAAGTTTTGGGCTGTGCACTCATGTGCACAGCAAGGTGAATTGGGTCAGGGCCAGGCAGAGCAGGAGTGAGGGCACTCGAGCAGGTCTGATGTTAGTAGGTGTTTTGAGAGTTAGTGTTAAGAATATGTTATCTGTTAGTATAGGATATTAAGTTAGTGGGTTAGATGCTAAGTTGAGTTATATATGTTAAATAGTTAGATACATACAATTGTATAAGTTAAGTCAATTAGTTAGTGTACAGTTGTTAGAATGTTAGCCATTGATTAGATAGTAATATAATTATGTTAGAAGTATATGTTATGGTTAGTGTATATGTTTAAGTAGTTGTTAGGTGTGTATATAGATGTTAAGTGACTGTAAGTTAGTTGTGTGTTAATCAACTATTAGCTTGTATGTTAAGAGGATATTAGTTAGTTTATTAGTAGTTAATTAATATGTTAGTGATCCTTAGATGTTAGTTAATTTGATGATTTTATTAATTAGTTGGTTGGTTACCAATTGATTAGTTAAGATTATGACTGTCAGGTTAGAATGTAAGTATCCATGTGTTAGAATCTGTGTCAGTGATGGAGTGAGTATGGAAGGACTGATTATGAAGGGTATGTCACCAGGTTACTTCAGAGCAGAGGGTTCTCACTGCTTCTAGGTATTTGTTGGGGGTAAGTGTCAGGTATTGGTACCAGTACAGGTAGGAACTGATATCAGACAATTATGTGCAAATGCAGATAGTAGGTAAGTTGATGATACGCATGTTAGTTAGTTTATCTGTTAGTTGGTTGATTAGTTAGTGAGTTTGAGGTATATCTTAGCATGTTATCAGTTAGTTTAGTAGGGTGTTAGCAATAGTTAAGTTAGTGGTTATTAATTATGATTAGCATTGGTTAGTTCTAAGGTTGGATGCAGTTAATATTATTAGTGTGTGTGGCATAAAGGTATCACTACCACATCCTGAAAATAGGGGTATTTTTGTCATTTTATATATTATAGGTATTGTGTGTATTTATTTTAAATAATAGCATGATATGTGTATACATATATATTATATTGTATAGTGTTCTTTAATGTATGAGTTAGTAAACTAGACTTAGAAGCCCAATAGTTGACCTCTGACCGAAATATAGGGTTATGATTTTAATTTGTATTATTCAGGATTAAATGTGGAGGATTATAATTATTACGGTGATTTTATTTAATTGTTGCGCCTTACCGTTGCTTCGATAATTGGAGCACTACCCTAGCTTTTGTCTTCCAATAAATTTTATAACCTTGTCCTAGACGTACCCGTCTTCTATTCGGACCCTTGTGTAACTCATAAATATGCTCTCTTGTGCTTAATTTTAGTCGCACAATATTCGTCGCGGACATTTATTTTTAATTCTAAATAAATTCGACTTTGTATCCTTGTGCGTTCCAATCGAAATTGGAGACACAATCTTGACCCATTTTATGCAACCAAATTATGGTAATATTCTATTCTGAGTATTCTATGTCCATGATATTTGTGTCCCACCTAATTTTAATCCCATGTACTTCAAATTAATTTTAGAACATCAATTACATTAATTTTAATTAAATTAATGTAAGGACCCAACTTAACCCAAAACTACATCCAACACCAAACCAAACCCCCATTCATACCCTCAAGACTCATACTAAACACCACACACCCTTTTTAGCCAATACATCACACCAAACATGGTGTTTTCCCTCATTAAATCCAAAAACCCACTTTTTGTGCAAATTTTCAATTATTGGGGACTTAATTGCAAAAATACAATGATGTGTCACCATCCTATTGGTCAAGATCCATGAAGAAATTAACGCTCCTCCCTTTGACCGGTTCATCCCTCTTCCTCTCTCCTCTTTTTGGTTGTACACCATCCTTCATGAGCAATCTAGGCCATCCATTTTAAATAGAGCCATCCTCACCACACAACACCCTCACCATTATATATATATATATATATATATATATATATATATATATATATATATATCCTCTATATATATATATATATATATATATATATCCTCTCTATATATATATCCTCTATATATATATATATATATATATATATATATATATATATATATATATATATATATATATATATATATATATATAGAGGATATATATATATATATATATATATATATATATATATATATATATATATATATATATATATATATATATATATATATATATATATATATATATATATATCCTCAACCCCTTTTTCCAAAGAAATCCCATCCCAAAGCATGACCGGCACTAATCCCTAGGAGGTCAGCATCACCCTCTCTCTCCTACATGCAAAACTCCTCCATTATTTCCATCACCACCCACATCAAACAACACCTTAAAATTAACACTATTTACCATCCCCTCACCATAAACCCTAAACCAACCCTACAACAGCCTTCCTCCGGCCATCCTCCCACCGGAGTCAACGGAGCCGACCGACGACTGTAACCCACTGCTACCATCACCTCCCCCGCCTAACCCGCACTCCCCCACCGACTTCTCCTCCTCACCTTCCTCCACCTGGACCTTCCCCGCACCCTAGCCGCCTCGACCAAACAGCCCACCTCGACGACTCAACCCCCCTTCCTGTCAACCCGACCCCGCCGACCTCATTTTCCCTTGTTTCTCCGGTGACCCACGTCGGACCACCCTCCTTCCTCCGGTGAGCACCCCCGCCTGACTCAGGCTCGTTGACCTCTCCCTGAGTTCCCATCTCCACCAATCCCCCTCCGGCCATCTCGACTGAACTCCGCAGACTGCACCAGCAGGCGACCCCGACCTCAGCCTCCATCACGTCGGAGCCGTTCTCATCCCGTCGACGATGAGCAGCCACTGATCCCTGACTGAACGCCGGAGACCCGCTGCTGACGCCGACTTCAACCTCCCCTTCCTGCTCTTCTCCTCCTCCTCGATGACCTGTCACAGCCGGACTTCGCTTGAACCCCTTGACAGTAGCGTCCCCACCACAACCACCCGACTTCTCCTTCTCCTCTTCCCCTCCGGCAGCCTCGCCTTCAACATTACCATTACCATCATCATCATCATCATCATCATCATCATCAATCATCAACATCATCGTCGTCACCATCGTCAACATCATCGTTATCGTCGTCATTACCATCGTCGTCGTCATTGTCGATCTCGTGCACGTGCAAGCTAGCGCACATGTTCGAACTGCCCTCTCGTGATTCTATGTATACGTGTGTGAATGGTATTAGGTTAGCATGTCATTTCATGATAGTTTATGTGATGTGCGTTGTGTGACCCGTGTCGGTGAACCTAGTGTTGCATACACGTACTCGTACGCATATGCGCATATTATTCAACAAGGTATATATATATATATATTTAGTATGTGTACATCATTCAATATGATATATATATATATATATATATATATATATATATATATATATATATATATATATATATATAGTATGTATATATTATTTAATTTGATATATATATATGTATATTTAGTATGTGTATATATTGTGTAGCAATTAAATACTATACTAGTATATATATATTTATATATGTTCTGAGAGACCCTAGTTTTAATTATGGATTATCCCGCATTTACTTTGACCAGGTAACCCTATAAATTATTAGAAGACTGCCTTATGTACACTAACGTACTGGCGAGACATGTGTTATTTTGACTATCTGATCTTGCACAGCAATTACAGATGCAACACCCGCACAATTAGACGCACATTTGACCCTAGTTGACCAGTGTCATACCTAGCGTAGCCCCTGAGTTCAATGTATTTATGATTGTGTGTTAGTGTATCGACTGATGCAATATTATTTTTAAATAATATATATAGGATTGTTGGATTGTTCAGACAAGACTTCGAAAATAGGATATTGGTATTACCAGCAGAGGACACCGGACGAGTACATTCTCTGACAGTTTTCATTATGTTGATTAGCTCTATAATTCTTGTTGTATAGTGTACATGATTCTAACACTGTTGTATACACGAGTTGGCATCATCGAGACCTATCACGAGGAGTCGTGATTGGGATCCATCGTGCTAGCTGGGGAAACGGGAAAATATTAGTAGATTATGTGATCATACCCAACTCTACATGAATCATAGCTCACCCATACCTCACGTCGGTGCAGCCTGACCATTACATGCCTCATAGCCTGTTATGTATGATTAGCCTGACTATTGCTTGCATCATAGCTATCCGGATGGTTAGCCTGACCTTACATGAATCATAGCTAGTCATACATAACAAGCCTGATCAGTCCCAAGCCGATCACATAATATGCTGATGTTTCACACACTTAGCTAGATAGTCTATACATGTATCTCTAGTTTATTGATCTAGCATTTCTCTATGTTCTAGTTATTACTCTAGCATTCACTTATATTCCAGTTCATGGTTCTAGCGTGAACTTGTATTCCTGTACATTGCTAGTATGCTATTGATGATGACATATGCTCCAGTATCTCTTATTCCAGTATTTCATACTCACCAGTATTTCTTATTGCCATTATTTATATCCATCTTGTATTTCTTTACAATATATTATAGTTTTTGCCAATATACATGGAACTACTATTAGTGCTTGTACTTCGCTCCAATTTTGACTGGATATTTTTTCCAGACTACGACTTAGAGGACTTGTTTCCGGCATAATTGGAGATTTGGATGATATTGATTGCAGGTTAGACTATTTATTGTTGTTTAGACTTGTATTGTGTTCATTTATTTTCTTTGACATCTCATCGTGCTCTAGTTTCTGTGATTGAGTATTCCATATTATATTATAATATCTGTGTCTTCTTATGGAGTTGCATACTCGTGTGAGATTGATTAGATAGTATTGTGACCTAGACAGCGTTCTACCGTCGATGCTGCGGCGTAGGCTGGACGTACCCACGTACTCGTGTCCCAAATTCCTGGTGTGGGTCGTAACACATTTTTAGTGGTGACCCATGCAGGTCAGGCTTCGCAAGTTGTGCGATGTCGTGGTAGTGCGACATCTTAGTTGTACTACTGCATGCCTGCGATAGGATATAGGACATAGGATACTAGGATGAGAGCGAATACTCAATCATAAATTATTTGAGAGATTCCTGGGATGACCCTTGAGAATCTCATTATAATTTCTAATTTAAATCTTTTTCCTTGTTCCTGTCCGTTCTCACTTGTTGTTATTGAATTTGACTCTTGTTGATCAGTTATAAAATTAATTCTTGCTGTCGTCGTTAAGTTTGATTTCATATCGAGATGAATTTTACGGACTAGAATTTACGGTATCATCTGATGACATATGTTGATTAGGACAATGGGAAAGGTAAAACGTCTACTTTGGTTATGGAGCCTAGAGTTTATCGCAGCCACATTAACTGTCGTGGCGGAAACATAGGAACCTGACCTTGGATATACATATCTTAGTTATGAAATTTAGAGTTTCTCACAGCCATACCGGTTGGCGTGACGAGGATTCTAGATGACATGATTATAGAGTTGCATACCTTAGTTATGGAACCTATCGTTTATCGCAGCTATGCTTACTGGCATGGCGAGTATTCTGCGTGTCATGATTTCGGACATACGTGTATGATTATCAGGTTGTATCTTAAATTGGTTCTTAAAGTATCATCTCAAAACTTATCTACTTCTGTTATTCCAGGACTTTGTTTCATCGCTTCTTTTTCTTTACTAGCAGTAGAGATACCTTAAGTCCTTAACCTAGTTTCTTTTGAGCCTTATTTCTTTAAGGATCCTTGTTAGTGTGATAATTGGTGACTTACAATTAGGTCTGTGTCTTGTATCAGTGTTGACTGTTGAGAATATTACTTATGAGTTTGTAAGTGTTTCTTGGTTGGACATGTGAGCAATATGCATAAATCTAAGGATAACCCATAGCGTAGTACCTCGTAGCAATAGTTCTATAATAGGTGTCATTGTAGTTAATATTGGTACTATAGGTAGAATGAGGAGTAAGGAGTATCAGTGATGGTTCCAGAAGTTAGTATCAGAGTCAGCATGCCAGTCCTGGATAGTCATAAATTTATGTAGTTGGGTGATCCACGTAAAGAAGTAAGTATCGAGAAAATTTTATTGAAAATTAATGGAGCATGATATTCAATTTGATGGTTGATACTTGGGTGTGTCAAGAGTAAAGGAATGTATATGCATAAAAAGGGTATTAATGAGTGTGCCATGGATAGAGGAATATCAAGATTGATCATGAAAGGTATGAAGTGTATCACAGATTAGTGTAACAGTCAGTAAAAGATAAAAAAGGGAGATACTTATACATTAATTGAGATATGGAACCATAGGCCTGCCTTTGAGAGTGAAGTGGAGCATGTATATTATATAAGTTAATAACTAGTGCGAATGATCGTGAGTTCTAATAAGTTTGATGAGGTGGTCTAATGATAAAGCTAGAGTTACTATACCAATAGTGCTAGTATTTCTATATCAAGGATTAGTTGAGCAATGTGCTAGTAACAGTGAGCACCTCATGTGATAATATTAGGTTGGTGTATCAGTTAATATGGATAGAAAATTATTGGGAGTAATAGTATAAGTAATCCGGGCAGTGCAAAATTCAGTACACAGTTGAGGGTTACAGACAATTGGTATATTTGTGTGTATTTTGTGTGTTAAATATTGTGAGTATATATATGTATACTTAGATAGATGTGGATTTAAATTTATAATTTGAAGATTGGAAATAAATTTCAATTTTTAAGAATTTTGAGGAGTTGAGATTTTATGTTCTTAAAATTTTTGAGGATTCAAATTCAAATCAATAAACATAGTCAAAGCTATAAATTTTTTTGGAAGTGATTAAAATTTTATTTCAGTGTTTGAATATTTGACTTTTGAGGAAAGTATATACCTTTTATCTTAAATTGTTCGCGAAGTTAAATTTTGAGGATTTTATTTTGAGGATAAAATTTTATGATGGGTAAAAAATGTATAATAGTATATGAGTGGATGAAGTGCATGTGTAAGGATATGTTGGCTTGAGCATGCCTGAGATGGCACTGCAAACTGACTTGGGTGTCCATCTAGAGTTGTATTAGAGAGAGAAGTACTTAGTATGGTGTGTTGCACTTGGTATGCACTTGAGTGATAAGAACAACTAGTATAAACAATTACAGTAGGTAAGAGAGCTAGCAGTGGGTGTGCTTGTAGTAGAAACAATGGTACCAAAGGATAAGGGTATCAAACTTAGGATGCATCATTAAACCATGGTTGAGTTAGCAGGTTTTGTTCTTTCCTTCTGTTCCTTTTTCGTCTATTTATTGATTAATTAATTTCTTAGTCCTGTAGTTTGTATCAATGATTCTCTTGCTAGAATGTAGTTAGTAGTACACCCCGACAGAGACTGCAATACCATGACAAAAGTAACCATAACCATGTATGCTTTCTCTAGATTGCATGTTGTGTGACTCTAGGTAGAATTTTCTTAGACCGTGATTATTGGGGTTTGACCGTAGTGAAGATTAATGAAGAGGTTATGACTGGACAGAGAGAGACAAAGAGCCTTAAATTTTGAGGATAAACATTAATTTAAATAAAGAGTTGAGAACTTAATATGGCAGAATTGACGATTTTGTTAAATCATTAATTTTTATGAAGATTATGATATGATTGAATTTGTCATTAAAATTTGAGAAATTTAAGAGGATTATCATTATATTTATTTGACTACAAGGTATAAATCTAAAAATTATTTTGAATATTGTATTTGAAGACTTCGTAAGTATTATATTGTTTGTGTATTGTGTGGAAAAAGAATCGAGGAATAAGATCACTAATGGATTAGTGTTGAATTCAAATTTTTGGGATGAGAATTTAAATTTTATAAATACGCATTGATTGGACTTAAATTAGAGGAGTAAGATGATTAATGGATTAGTGTTTGAAATTCAAACTTTTGGGATGAGATTTTTTTTTTTAATATGCATTGATTGGATTTTAATTAGAGGATTGAATATTAAATTTTTGTATTCATTTTTGGAGAAGATTGTGATAAGAATGGAATTTGATTTTAAATTTGAAGAATTTCAGGAATATGATATTTATAGAATTTTGAAGATTGTGAAATAACAATATGGATTTACTTCATGATTATATGGTTTGATGAATTTAAATTTTAATAGAAAATAAATAAATAAATACGTCTATTGAGGATCTTAACTTTTGAGGACAAAATTCTTTTAAGGAGGGTAGACTTGTCACTACCACATCCTAAAAATAGGGGTATTTTTGTCATTTTATATATTATAGGTATTGTGTGTATTTATTTTAAATAATGGCATGATATGTGTATACATATATATTATACTATATAGTGTTCTTTAATGTATGAGTTAGTAAACTAGACCTAAAAGCCCACTAGTTGAACCTCTGACCGAAATATAGGGTTATGATTTTAATTTGTATTATTCGGGATTAAATGTGGAGGATTATAATTATTACGGTGATTTTATTTAATTGTTGCGCCTTACCGTTGCTTCGATAATTGGAACACTACCCTAGATTTTGTTTTCCAATAAATTTTATAACCTTGTCCTAGATGTGCCCATCTTCCATTTGGACCCTTGTGTAAATCATAAATATGCTCTCTTGTGCTTCATTTTAGTCGCACAATATTCGCCGTTGACGTTTATTTTTAATTCCAAATAAATTTGACTTTGTGTCCTTGTGCGTTCCAATCGAAATTGGGGACACAATCTTGACCCATTTCGTGCAACCCAAATTATGGCAATATTATATTCTGAGTCTTCTATGTCCATGACATTTGTGTCCCACCTAATTTTAATCCCATGTACTTCAAATTAATTTTAGAACATAAATTACATTAATTTTAATTAAATTAATATAAGAACCCAACTTAATCTAAAACTACATCCAACACCAAACCAAACCTCCATTTACACCCTCAAGACTCATACTAAACACCACACACCCTTTTTAGCCAATACATCACACCAAACATGGTGTTTTCCCTCATTAAATCTAAACACCCACTTTCTGTGCAATTTTTTAATTGTTGGGGACTTAATTGCAAAAATGCAATGATGTATCACCATCCTATTGGTCAAGACCCATGAAGAAATTAACTCTCCTCCCTTTGACCGGTTCAACCCTCTTTCTCTCTCCTCTTTTTGGTTGTACACCATCCTTCATGAGCAATCTAGGCCATCCATTTTAAATGGAACCATCCTCACCACACAACACCCTCACCATTATATATATATATATATATATATATATATATATATATATATATATATATATATATATCCTCAACCCCTTTTCTAATGTAACCCCATCCCAAAGCATGGCCGACCCTAATCCCTAGGAGGTCACCATCACCCTCTCTCTCCTACATGCAAAACTCCTCCATTATTTCCATCACCACCCACATCAAACAACACCTTAAACCTAACACTATTCACCATCCCCTCACCCTAAATGCTAAACCAACCCTACAACAGCCTTCCTCCGGCCTCCCTCCCAATGGAGTCGACGGAGTCGACCGACGACTGTAACCTACTGCTGCCATCACCTCCCCCGCCTGACCCGCAGTCCCCTACCGACTTCTTCTCCTCACCTTCCTTCGCCCGGACCTTCCCCGCACACCAGCCGCCTCGACCAAGTAGCCCACCTCGATGACTCAACCCCCCTTCCTGTCAACCCGACCCCGCCGACCTCATTTTCCCTTCTTTCTTCGGTGACCCACGCTAGACTACCCTCCTTCCTCCGGTGAGCACCCTCGCCTGACCCAGGCTCGTCGACCTCTCCCTGAGTTCCCATCTCCACCAAGCCCCCTCTGGCCATCTCGACTGAACTCTGCCGACTGCACCAGCAGGTGACCCTGTCCTCAGCCTCCATCACGCCGGAGCCATTCTCATCCCGCCGATGACGAGCAGCCACTGATCCTCGACTGAACGCCGGAGACCCGCTGCTGAAGCCGACTTCGACCTCTCCTCCCTGCTCTTCTCCTCCTCGATGACCCGTCACAGCCGGACCTCGCCTGAACCCCTCGACAGCAGCATCCCCACCACAACCACCAGAATTCTCCTCCTCCTCTTCCCCTCCGACAGCCTCGCCTTCAATGTCACCACCACCATCATCATCATCAATCATCAACATCATCATCGTCACCATCGTCATTGTCAACATCGTCTTCATCACCATCGTCGTCGTCTTCGTCGATCTCGTGCACGTGCACGCTAGCAAACATGTTCGAACTGCCCTCTCATGATTCTATGTATACGTGTGTGAATGGTATTAGGTTAGCATGTCATTTCATGATAATTTATGTGATGTGCATTGTGCGACCCGTGTCGGTGAACCCAGTGTTGCGTACACGTACTCGTATGCACATATTACTCAATAAGGTATATATATATACATATTTAGTATGTGTACATCATTCAATATGATATATATATATATATATATATTTAGTATGTATATATTATTTAATTTGATATATCTATATATGTATATTTAGTATGTGTATATACTGTGTAGCAATTAAATACTATACTAGTATATATATATTTATATATGTTCTGAGAGACCCTAGTGTTAATTATGGATTATCCCGCATTTACTTTGGCCAGGTAACCCTGTAAATTATTAGAAGTCTGCCTTATGTACACTGACGTACTGGCGAGACATGTATTATTTTGACTGTCTGATCTTGCACAGCAATTACTAACACGACACTCGTGCAATTAGACGCATACTTGACCCTAGTTGACCAGTGTCATACCTAGCGTAGCCCCTGAGTTCAATGTATTTATGATTGTCTGTTAGTGTATCGACTGATGCAATATTATTATTAAATGATGTCTATAGGATTGTTGGATTTTTCAGACAAGACTTCGGAAACATGATATTTTTATTACCAGCAGAGGACCCCAGACGAGTATATTCTCTGACATTTTTCATTATGTTGATTATCTCTATAATTCTAGTTGTATAGCGTACATGATTCTGACACTGTTGTATACACGAGTTGGCATCATCGAGACCTGTCACGAGGAGTCGTGATTGGGATCCATCGTGCTAGCCGGGGAAACGGAGAAATATTAGTAGATTATGTGATCATACCCAACTCTACATGAATCATAGCTCACCCACACTTCACGTCGGTACAGCCTGACCATTACATGCCTCATAGCCTGTTATGTATGATTAGCCTGACTATTGCTTGCATAATAGCTATCTGAATGGTTAGCCTAACCTTACATGAATCATAGCCAGTCATACATAACAAGCCTGATCAGTCCCAAGCAGATCACATGATATGCTGATGTTTCACACACTTAGCTAGATAGTCTATATATGTATCTCTAGTTTATTGATCTAGTATTTCTCTATGTTCTAGTTATTGCTCTAGCATTCACTTATATTCCAGTTCATGGTTCTAGCGTGCACTTATATTCCTGTACATTGCTAGTATGCTATTGATGATGACATATGCTCCAGTATCTCTTATTCCAGTATTTCGTGCTCACTAGTATTTCTCAATGCCAGTATTTATATCCATCTTGTATTTCTTTACACTGTATTATATTTTTTGTCAATATACATGGAACTGCTGTTAGTGCTTGTACTTCGCTGCAATCCTGACTGGATATTTTTTCTAGACTACGACTTAGAGGACTTATTTCTGGCATACTTGGAGATTTGGATGATATTTATTGCAGGTTAGACTATTTATTGTTGTTTAGACTTGTATTGTGTTCATTTATTTTCTTTGACATCTCATAATGCTCTAGTTTCTATGATTGAGTATTCCATATTATATTATGATATATGTGTCTCCTTATGGAGTTGGATACTCGTGTGAGATTGATTAGATAGTATTGTGACCTAGACATCGTTCTACCGCCGATGCTGCGGCGTAGGCTGGACGTACCCACGTACTCGTGTCCCAAATTTCGGGTGCGTGTCATGACAAAAGGCAAGTAATGACTAATCCTGAGTATCAATTAGTATTTCTTTGACTGTGTATAGGTGTTGCAAACCTGATTTCATGTAGAGAAAAGAGTGTAGTGTTATATGAAGTGAGGAGACTGAGCACTACATTCAAGTGCAGTAGTAGACTGAGCATGTTGTTGCAAGTGAGGAGTTGGGGATGTAGGTCCTAGTATAGGTAATTGATGTATGGGTTTTCGTATCAATACTAGATATTAGTTAAGGTTATGTCACCTAGGTATTTGGTGCTAGAGTGAGTATGAGATTAGGGTATGTGTCCAATTTGTATCTTAGTATTAGGGGTGAGCCAAGGTAGCAGGATGGGTAAGGTGATGCGTTTATGTTTATAGTAATGAGCAATCTATGAGTATTAACTAAGGTATTTTAAGTTAAGGTAATAGGTATTGGAATTTGGTTAAGGTATTAGTGAAGTAATAGTATATAGGCTAAGGTATTATTATGTATTGATACCATGAGTATATATTATATATATGAAACTTAGTATATTATACTAGTTAGGATAGTCTAAAAATCTAGAGATAGTGTGGTATAACTTAGTATATACTAATATTGACTAGTATGGATACATGGACCAACTAAAAAGGGTAATGTTAACCAAAAATTAAGATGTTGACCTAGTTTGACTAGAATGACCTAGATATAGCCTAGAAACATCATCATTAGTTAGTTAATCATGCATATCCTTTTTTCACCAATTAACACTATTATTTCATATTTAGGACCTTGTGACTCAATTTTGGACATTATTCCTTATTCATCGCTCTGGACCTCAGGCGAATACATCTCTTTGCTAGTTTTTATTTCATGATAGTGTATATATTACATGTTATAGAACTGTTTACTTGATTCCGAAATAGTGCCTACACGGACTGGTACTATATGGATTCTGTCAGGAGATGTTATCCCCTACCGTGTTCAGCGGGTACTCCTTCACATGTATTTCATCGTGTGTATCAGGTATTGATTATCGTGTACTTCGTGTTCACACACTGTTAGTATTCAGTGTGCTTATATTCGTGTTCGTAACGTATCGTGATTGGATCCATAAGTATTGGTTGGGGATGGGGGAGTAGGAGTTGGTTATGTGATCAAGCCCAAGTATATTCGTGTACATGTCGATTACATATCACACGCGTAATCGAGTTACCGTATTATATTCGTGTTCAACCCAAACCGATCACATAATGAACTTGTACTCTATGGAACATTAGCTAGTTTATCTATTTTCATCACTTGCAGTTATTCATATTGCCTGTTCTTTATTCCAGTACTTCACATATTTACTCTAGTTTATTTCCATTTTCTATTGCTAGTATCTTGTATTCTTTTCTATTATTTATCATATATTATACCATGTATTTGGAACTACTTTTAGAGTTTTGTACTTTGCTCCATTCCTGACTGGATAATATTTTTAGTGAGTATTGTGCACTCCATTCCGGGATGTTAGAGAGATGTCATAGACATGACTGCTCTTATACTGTGGAGTTGAGGTGACAATTATAGATATCTAGTTTAATGTTCATTTTCATATCTTATCTAGTTTCCTTTTTCTATAATATTATTTGGATTATCTTTCCTATTCATTCTTCTTTTAGATTATTATGATTGAGTACATGATAAAACTAGCTGTATTAGTATGATTGATAGTTAGATAGTGACGATCTAGACAATATTCTACCGCCGATGCTGCGGCATAGGCTGGACATACCCACATACTAGTGCCCGATCATCCGGGTACGGGTCGTGACAATCGGGAATCCCTATTACAGCTCGTTAGGGAGTACATTGATGTCTTTGCCTAGAGTTATAAAGATATGCTGGGACTGGACTACCAAATCGCTACCTATAAACTCAACATCTTGCCAAACACTAAGCCGATCAAGCAACAAAAACGGTAATTCTGACCGGACGTTATAAATGCCATGGAAGCTGAAGTCAACAAACTGATAGCTAGTGGTTTCATCCGCGAGAAACAACATCCGGATTGGGTATCCAACATCGTGCCCATCATAAAAAGAACTGGATGATTTGAATCTGTATTGACTTTTATGATCTGAATGCGGCATGCTCTAAGGACGAGTTTTTCCTTCCGATCACAAGTATAATGATCGACAATACTTGTGACTTCGAGCGCATGTCCTTCATGGTCGAATTCTCAGGCTACAATCAAATCAAGATATTTCCTGACAACGAGAAGCACATATCATTCCGAACGCCGATAGGAGTGTACTGCTACACAGTCATGCCCTTTAGTCTGAAGAACGCAGGTGCTATATACCAGTGAGCTATGAGCACCATCTTTCATGAATATATACACAAGATAGTAGAGTGTTACGTTGATGACATCGCTTTAAAGAGTTGCTCCAAAGATATTCACCTTCGAGACTTGAAGACTGTGTTCACCAGCTTAAGATGAATCCTACCAAATCCTTCCTGGGAGTCTCTAGTGGCAATTTTTTGGTTTTTTTTATAACTTTGAAGGTTATCCACATAGACCCTGACAAGACTAAAGCAATCATTAAAATGCACCCGCCAAAGAACCTCAGAGAACATCGTGGCCTTCAAGGTAGACTGGTATACAAGAGGAGGTTAATATCAAACCTCTCTGGATGTTGTCAGCCATTTACTCATCTCATGAAGAAGGGAGTCTCCTTTGTCTAGAATGAAGAATGCCAGCACGACTTTGATAACATCAAGGAGTATCTTACGAACCCCCAGTATTGGTGGTCCCCGTTGTGGGAAGTCCCTTCTTGCTATATGGGCGGGCAATGGATAACCCCATCAGAGCTCTACTAGCCCAGAAAAGTGATGCTAGGCACGAACATGCCATCAACTATCTCAACAGATTGATGGTCGGTGCAGAGCATAAATACAATCCCAATGAGAAGGAGCGCCTTGCTTTGGTCTTCACAATTCAGAAGACCCGTCATTACGTGGCAGCTCGCGAGTTAATCCTCTCAGGGTCCTTATGACAAAACCCGTAATGCTCAACTCTCGCCTAGCCATATGGGCAATACTGTTGTCATTGTACGATATGGTATTTGTCCCACAAAAGGCAATCAAAGGCCAAGCATTGGCAGATTTTCTGGCGGCCTACCCTGTATCAAAAATCTTAAAGCTCTATAAGGAGATCTCAGACAAAGTAATGGACTCAAACATGACCATAAGCGCAGAAATCGTTTGGCGAATGTTCTTCAACGATGCTTCAAGAACAGGGCCCAAAGGTGATCTTGTTGCTGGCGTCAGGATAGTACTAATTTTTCTATACGACCTGGTCATCAACCGCACTTAATTGCTCACAGTGCCATGCTCCAACATTGTGGCAGAGTACAACGCTCTCGTCATTAGGCTCCAACTCGCTAAACAAGTAGGAGTAAACTACTTGGAGGCCTACGATGATTCCAAGCTGATAGTCAATCAGGTATTGAGTGAGTATGAGGTCTGGCATGAAGACTTGATTCCCTATCAATAAGATACGCTCGGAATAATCTCCACCTTTGAAGGGTTCTTCATAGAGCATGTCCCTCGACTGCAGAACATCGAGGCTGATGCCCTGATCCACCATGCTGCCTCCCTGAGAGTCCCGATCAAAATCCATCATCTGATTACAGTAGTCTGTCAAGAGATGGTCTGCCCAAAAAACTACCTCTGCATGTGCCTAAGCTACACAGTGAAAGTAGACACCGACATCCAAGACTAGAGGATCCCAATCATCGACTACACAGTCTATGGAATTCTCCCCGAGAATCCAAAGGAAGCCACTTCCATCAGAAGATTTCCCCCCCGTTTTATTATGATATGGCTACCAAAATGATGTATCATCTTTCCTATGAAGATCTTCTTCTACGATGCCAATCAAATACAGAAGCGAAGCAGGCACTCCGCGAGCCTCACGATGGGGTTTGCGGTGCCTATCAGCCTGAACCCAAGCTACTTGACCGTCTCCGAAGAATAGGTTACTATTGGCCGACAATGGTAGCGGAGGCTGTTGACTATGCAAGAAAGTGCCAAGCGTGCCAAATCTACGCAGACTTTATCCACCAGCCCTCAGAATTCCTACACCCAACGGTAGCATCTTGGCCGTTTGAAGCATGGGAAATAGACATTATCGGGCCAATTAGTAAACCTTCTTCTAAGGGACATCGGTTCATCTTGGCTATCACCGACTACTTCTCCAAATGGGCGAAAGCTGTTCCACTCGTTGAAGTAAAGACCTCAAATATGATCGGCTTTGTCAAGCATCATATACTGCTTCGGCTTACCATGGAGGATCATCTAAGACAATAGTCCATAGTTTGTAAGTCATGTTTTTACCGATTTTGTGACAAAATCTGAATCCATAATATAGCCTCAATTGCCTGCAACCCAACAACAAATGGTCTGGTAGAAGCATTCAATAAGACCATCATAAAGCAACTCAAGAAGTTCGTGTCATCCAATAAGCACGACTGAAATGAGAATCTAGGTGAGTATCTTTGGGCCTACTGCACAACGGTCCAGATACCCAAAGACACTCTCCTAGCGGAAGCGGTCTTCCGCACGATGGTCCGCATCAAAGATTCTCCTTGGTTTACGGAAGTGAAGCGGTCCTCCCACTCGAGATCCAAATTTTGGATATCTGAGTGGCTCTCTCCATCCAGTTAACCGCTGACGATAATTACCTCCGACGGCTACAAGAGCTAGAAGCACTCGATGAGAAACGTCTCTTAGCTCAACAACGTATTGAGCTGTACCAAGCGCACCTCTCAGGAGCCTTCAACAAATGTGTCAAGAAGAGGACTTACCAAGTGGGTGACCTTGTGTTGACAGTAAGAAAACCGATGGTTGTGACCCACAAGATGGCCAGTAAATTCCAACCTAAATAGGAGGGTCCATTCATTGCGGACTCTATATTTTCTAACGGTGCCTACCGGCTTGCAAAACCCAATTGAAGACTTGCTCATGATGCCTATCAATGACAAGTTGCTCAAAAAGTAATATATCTAAGCTATTGTACTCCCTTTACTATCGGCTCGACATCCAAAATGTACAGTATATGTTCCCCCTTATTCATCTCCAACAAGTATGTAAGCACAATATGCACTTCTCTTCTACAAAAGTTTGATAAAAGTCATTGTCTGTATTTAGGAATCCTGAATACGCAACTGACAGTAGATCCTCAAAAGCTTCCCAGCGGAGCCACCTTCAGGTTTATCCACACTCTTGGGTAGACCACTCATAATCAGTTCCCTTGGGCAGTTCACGTCCGCATAACCTCTGAACTACTGTCCTAACCGTTATCCCCAGCGATGGTTGCCATGTCCATATTACCTCTGAGCAAACCTCTCTATATGACTATCGATTATCACATCTATATTTCCTCTGGTATTGGTCGTCATCTAAATTTATCACCCATACTTAAGTCTAAGTATGCCAGCGGTATTAAGGCCACAAAACCAATCACGTCCATATCACATCTGATAGGGTTTCATTTCTAACTTATTATTTGCACTCTGGTGCACAAGAAGTAATATGTTTACCAAAGATCCCCCAGTAGGATGTCCTCAATAAAAGCAAACAGTTTACGTCCATATTACCTCTAAACTATGAACAGCCCATATTTCCCATCCAAAGAAAATATCCATGTTCATATTACCTCTGGCTCATTTCCTTTTCCTTCCATACCATGATCGTACCTAACCTATCTGTATGAATATCGATTAGATCACGTCCATGTTACCTCTGAGCTATCTTCCTCACATCCTCCCTAGTAGATTTTGACATATCCTTACCTCTAAGCAAACCTTCCTACTTGACTATTGATTATCACGTCCATAGTACCTCTGATATCGGTCGTCATCTAAACTTATCATCCATACTTAACTCTAAGTACGCCAGCAGTGTTAAGTCCACAAAATCTGACAAGTCCATATTACCTCTGGAAGGGCTTATCTCAAATCTATTACTTGCGCTCAAGTGCGCAAGAAGAAATGGGTCAACAAAACCTATCACGTCCATATCACCTCTGATAGTATTTTTGCTTCAAACTTATTACTTGCACTCAGGTGCGCAGAAGGTAATAAGGTCCACCAAAAAGTACTCCAGTGGGATGTCCTTAACAAACAACGATGTTTGCTACGTCCATATTACCTCTAGCACAATACCCAAAGTCCAAAACATGTTATATGACAAATACAAGAAGAAATTCTGCAAAAGGAGATACTTTATTGATTAATATTCAAGATCATGAGTAAATATGATAGAAATATATTTTAAAGGGTTTTTAATTAGTATTCAAGGTCATGAGTACATATTATGAAAACCCATTTTTAAGGGTTTCTATGAAGTCTTGCTGACATAAACCTTTTCTAATAGAGGCGTCCCTTCGTGCTATTTTTGCTACCGACACAAGTGAAGCTAGCAGCAGGCAGCAACACATTCTGGATCATCCCTTCACAGTGTAAACCTCAGTATATGGAAAAGAATTCTTACTGATAGATAGCAAGGGGGGAGAAGGATCAAATGCTCTACAACCATGCAGAAAGATCGAAGACAGGAAAGGCAATTAATCTAAATCCTGTCATCGACACCGCAGCCTCCTGCCTGTAGCAATCTATATAAAGGGGAGAAATGCTACTAGCACACTGCATAAACAGAGACAGCTCCGCACATGACACATGATGTTCAACCTCGCCTCCTGGATTAGTTCTTGGCAAACTGTCGCATAAGGTTGGCATTCTCTTCGAATGACAGGTTCTATAATATCCTACCATACTCCATCATGCGCACCGCGTAGGGTATTAAAACCTGTATAAAGAGAACACATATCAGTCTCAACAAAAATTACAAAAGTGTACAATGGCCGCATGCCGCTTCTAGGTCGCAGCCACACGCAGGAGGGGATGTATCGAGATAGTAGCTAAGTCTGCACGCATGAGCAAGATGAGGTCTCATCCATGTGTCCAAACTACATATGGACTGATTCTTTATCATGCGGCCAAGTTACAGATAGGCTCTACGTGCATGTTGTAGATAAGTTCCCATCCATGCAACCTAGCCACATATAGGCTCTGCGCGCATGTTGCAGATGTTTGCTCATCCATTCAGTAGAACTTTGTGGGGGGCCTACGCTTGTTCTAGATGATTTCTCATCCACGCTATAAGTTCGTGTACATGTTTCTCTATATACCTGCCATCATGACACCCCTACCTCTAAAAAGAATGCCAATATCAGGGGTCCACGAATCGACGACGTTCTTGACAAACCCCTCGACGAGATAGATAGTAGCCCTCGACATCTTCTTTCATAAAATAGAGAGAAGCCGAGAGACAAAAGTTCTCTCTCTTTCCTAGCCCGCCTATTTATAGGCTCCTAGGGCGCAAGAGAAGATCGAGTTGATGAACTAAGCAGTTATGAGGATGAACCTGATGCCTCGATTTGCGTGATCTATATTTATCTCCTTGAAAACTGTCTTTGACATAGAGTCCCAAGAAATCTCCTCGAAGATTGAACCAAATCTCGACATTTAATAATTTGATAGCCTTGAGGAAGCGCCTATGCGGCAACGTGCCTATGCGGTATCACAACCATGGGGCCGAAAGTGCTCCACCATGCTTCTTGTTCAAAGTATTCCAAACTTATCATTTTGGAAACTTTAAAGGGGGTCTTGTACAAGCATAGAAAATCCAGATACATGCGTCCAACAAATATGCACCCCAAGTTCGACTCAGAAGAAATTAAGCCAAAGAGGAAGTCGCATAGCAAAATTCATGCAGCCTTTACAGACACGAAGTAAGGGGCCGCATGAGATCCCTTGACACGACATTCAATGCCTGTCAGAAGTTCTGACACACCACTCATCACCCAGAGCTTTTCGAGAATCGTGAGAAAGGCAACGGCTCATAAAAAGTTAAAAAATCATATCAGTACAATAATGACTTCGTCAGACATGCCATGCCACATGTTCCCTCTATGTCCCTATGCAGCCTCGTCATCATGCGACTAAAGTATCCATTCGACCAAGGCCAGACGAGAGTTTGTATGCGGCCACAACGCCATGCGGCCAAAGTGTCCATAATAACAAGGCCAAAGGAGAGCACATATGCGGCCAAGATGCTATGCGACCAAGATGCTATGCGACCAAGATGTTATACGGCTTTCAGCTTGTAAGATCTTTCCGTTACAACCGAAAAGATCTTCACCCAGTTAGTACTGATTACGTGTCCAGCTGACCGAGTCACGCATATGAGGGAGCTAAAAACAACCCCGAGATCTTATCAAACATCATATCTCATCCAAAGTCGCATGGCAGCATGTCCATAGTATGCGGCTACAGTTGTAATCATATTCTGTTAAAGGAGCCCCCTGCGGCCACCAAACAAGAGCATATGCGACACCTATAGTCCATCAACATGATTGCTATAAATAGGAGAAACTTGGACATTCCAAAAGGCTGGCTTTTCTGCTTTAGAGACTATACCCCCCAGGCGAGCTACGTACGTGCACACAAGCTCAAGAGAGAAAAAAAGAGAGAGCATCCTTATTCCCTCATCGGACTGTCAACGGAGTAAAGAAGTTGTTACAGTACTCGATCTCCATCGTCATATTCCCGAGATCAAAAATATTGTACTTATATTTTTTGTCTATGATTTTTTTGTACTTTTTGTTGGTTATTAAGCAAAAATTTCTTAAACTCACTTTAATGACGAACAATTACCTCTAGTATAAATACCCGAAGTTTACACACAATTGCAATAAAAAGAAAAACTTTTATTTCTTTCGCATAAAGGAAACCAATAACAAACTACATTTGAGGATTTACTAAATACCTTAATCAAAACCTAACAAGACAAAAAAGAAAAGGAAGAACAAAAAACACTAGTGATGCTACTGATCAGAACACAATTCTTCTGTTTGCCTACGAAGCCGGGTGATGTTGTTCTCTAAGCGTGCCTTGGCTTGACACTCGACTTCTCTAGCCATGGCTTCGGGGTCTTCATAACGAGTATAAGACTCATGTTTATCTTCTAGCTTCTGCAAGGTAGCTTCAACGACGATAAACTTTTTGGCCATTTTTTTTGACTCAAGACGGATGGCTTCCTCCTCTTGATGGGCTCCCCAAAGATCATTCCTCAGCATATCAAGCCAGACCTGGAGCTTCCAGATCTCCTCAATCACTTCAGCTGCCTCCCGGGTCAGGGTAGTTTGCCTCGTGAGACAACTCTCCCTGAGACTATTTAGTTTTTTACGCTCCTCGCACAGACCCTGGAGGTCACACTACAAGACCTCTTTAGGCGAAGCATAAAAGGTCTTCTCCATCTCTATGTGTCATGACCCGCACCCGCTGTAGGGGCACGAGTACGTGGGTACGTCCAGCCTACGCCACTGCATCGGCGGTAGAACGCTGTCTAGGTCACAACACTAGCTAATCACTCTCACATGAATATCCAACTCCATAAGGAGACACAGATATCACAATATAATATGGAATACTCAATCATAGAAACTAGAGCACGATGAGATATCGAAGAAAATAAATGAAATACAACACAAGTCTAACAACAATAAATAGTCTAACCTGCAATCAATACATCCAAATCTCCAAGTATGCCGAAAACAAGTCCTCTAAGTCGTAGTCTGGAAAAAATATCTAGTCAGGATTGGAACGAAGTACACCTCCAATAACAGTTCTAGGTCAATGATATAAACTATGTAGAAGTAAATAGATGTAAATATACAAGATGCATATACATGTACAAGAGATACGCAATAAAAAAAATACTGGAAATAAATACGAGAATGAACAATATGTCAATGAACAAGAATACTAATGACTAAGTGTATGAGTACTAGCTTTAACATGTGATCGGCTTGGGAACTTATACACGAGTACTGGCCTGGCTGGTCATACGTGCGGTGTATGACCAACACTAACATGAGAACAAGATTTGTACATGAAGGGTATGATCACATATCTACACTAAAATACTCTCCACCCCCGACTGGTATAGTAGATCCAACCATGGTACGCTATGGCACGGGATTCTTTAGGAAGGTAGCAAGTCTCCTCGAGAATCAGTGTCTGTACATGCACAAGATAACAATAAAATAAGACTTGTACAAGATATACCATATACAAGGAATAACATCTCATGACGAGATCTAGATATACCAATCCGTGTAACCATCGTGTCAAGAAATATGGATATTTACAACAAATACAATTAATATAGAGGATATCATAAATAAAAAACTATCAGAGAATGTACTCACCTGGGGTCCTTAGCTGGCAATACCAATGTCCTGTTTCCGAGGTCTTGTCTGAATGATCCAACAGTCCTATAGAGATATGATATAATACAATATAGCACCAGTCGATACACTAACATACACGCAACCATAATCATACTAAACTCAGAGGGTACGCTAGGGGCGACACTGGTTAACTAACATGGTTAGTGTGCGTCTAGTTGCACGGGTGTCACGTCGATGGAGGTGCATAATCAGAAAGTCAACCACGACACATGTCTAGCCGGTACGTCAGTGTACATAAGGTAGATAATGCACTCATATTTCAGGGTCAATGTTTATATACATATGTGGTATGCACAGTTAATGCCTAGGGTCATACAACATGTACATACACATTTAGTTATAACTAACATTAGCATTTAATTACCACATAGTATATATACACCTACTTAATATATATATATATATATATATATATATATATATATATATATATATATATATATATATATATATATATATACCAAACTGAAAGATATACGCATACGCATACGTATGCGTATACGAGATTGGGTTTATTGACTCCGGGTCACTTGTCAACTAACTATCAAAAGCAATTCTGATCCTGATTAATATATACACACACACATACACACAATCACATAAAATGAAGAAGGAGGGACAGGTTCGAACTTGTGCACGTGCACGAGATCGACGATGACGATGATGACGACAATGACGATGGTGACAATGATGATAACGACGATGATGATGACGATGTCGATGGTGATAATGACGACGATATCAATGATGTTGATAATGATAACGATGGTGATGATGATGTCAACGATGTTGATGACTGCCGGAGTGGAGGGGCTCGACGAGGAGGAGGACATGGAAGAGGGGAGGAGATCCGAGGTGGAGGTGAGAAAAGGGTGGTGGTGTATAGTAGTGGTAGTCGAGGTGATAATGGTGGTAGTCGAGGTGATAATGGTGGTGGTGTCTAGGAGTCGAGGCTGCTGTGTTGACTCCGGTGAGGTCGTGGTGGTGAACGGCATCCGGGACAGTCGTGGGAGGGGAGCACAGGCGGGCTCGGGTGGTTTGATGCCGGTGTTCAGGCGAGGGGGTTGGCTGGTGCTGGGCTCGGCTGACAGTGGTGGTGGACTCGAGGTCGAGCGGTGACGTGGGGAAGAGGGGAGATGAGAGGAGAGGTCGATGAGGGTGGTGCTGAGGAGCGGTGAAGGGTGGAGGGCTCAACGGTCTGGCCGGAGGAAGGGTCGAACAACGTGGCTGCTGATCAGTCGGGTTAAAGTCGTTGAAGGCTCCGGCGGGAACGGTGGCTCGGCGGTGGGTCTGTGAGTAGCTCCGACGGGAAGGTCGGGGATGAGGCCGGAGTTGAGGGAGATGATGAATAGTTAAGGGATGGTTTAGGGTTTGTGTTGTTTGATGTAAGTGGAGGTGATAAAAAATAATAGAGATGGTAGTTTTTGCATGTGGGAGGAGGGGTTGATGTTGACCTCCTAGGGATTAGGGCCGGCCATGCTTTGGGATGGGGTTGATTTGGGAAGAGGGTTAGGATGATATATATATATATATATATATATATATATATATATATGAGGGTGTTGTATGGTGAGGATGGCCCCATTTTAAATGGATGGCCAAGATTAGACATGGAGAAAAATACAAACAAAAATGAGGAGAGAGGGAGAGGGTTGAACGGTCAAAGGGGAGAGGGTTAATTTCTTCATGGGTCTTGACCAATATGATGGTGACACATCATTGCACTTTTGCAAATAAGCCCCCAATAATTAGAAAATTGCACAGAAAGTGGGTTTTGGGATTTAATAAGGGAAAACACCATGTTTGGTGTGATGTATTAGATAAAAAGGATATTTAATATTTAGTATGAAGCTTGAGGGTGTGAATGGGGGTTTGGTTTGGTGTTGGGTCTAATTTTTGGGTCAAGTTGGGTCCTTACATCAATTTAATTATAATTAATGTAAGTGGTATTCTAAAATTAATTGAAAATACATGGGATTAAAATTAGGTGGGACACAAGTGACATGGACATAGAAGACTCAAAATAGAATATTGTCATAATTTGGTTTGCACAAAATGGGTTAAGATTGTGTCTCCAATTTCGATTGGAACGCACACAGGTACAAAGTTGAATTTATATCAAATTAAATATAAACATCCGCGACGAATATTGTGCGACTAAAATGAAGCACAAGAGAGCATATTAATAAGTTACACAAGGGTCAGAATGGAAGGCGGGCATGTCTAGGATAAGGTTGTGGAATTTGTTGGAAGGCAATAGCTAGGATAATGCTCCAAATATCGAAGCAACGGTAAGGCGCAACAATTAAATAAAATTACGGTAATTATTTATATCCTCAATAATTAATCCCAAAAATTACAAATCAAGTCCATAACAATATATTTCAGCCAGGGCTCCATCTAGTGGGCATCTATGTCTAGTCTACTAACTCATACATTAAAGAACACTATACAGTATAATATATGTATACACATATCAATTATTTAAAATAAATACACACAATACCTATAATATATAAAATGACAAAAATACCCCTATTTTCAGGATATGGTAGTGACAAGTCTACCCTCCTTTAAAGAATTTCGTCCTCAAAATTTATGATCCTTAATAGTTGTATTTATTTATTTATTTTCCATCAAAATTTAAATAAATCAAACCATATAATCATGAAGTAAATTCATATTTTTATTTCACAATCTTCAAAATTCTGTAAATATCATATTCCTGAAAATCTTCAAATTTGAAATCAAATTCCATTCTTATCACAATCTTCTCCAAAACTAAATACAAAAATTTAATATTTAATCCTCTATTTGAAATCCAATCAATGCATATAAAAAATCTCATCCGAAAAGTTTAAATTTCAAACACTAATCCATTAATCACCTTACTCCTCTAATTTAAGTCAATTGATGCATATTTATAAAATTTAAATCCTCATCCCAAAAATTTGAAATCAACACTAATCTATTAGTGATCTTATTGCTCGATTCTTTTTCCACACAATACTCAAACAATGTAATACTTACGAAGTCTTCAAATACAATATTCAAAATAAAATTTTAAATTCATACCTTGCAGTCAAATAAATATAATGATAATCTTCTTAAATTCTTCAAATTTAATGACAAATTCAATCACATCATAATCTTCATAAAAATTAATGATTTAACAAAATCGTCAATCCTGCCCTATTAAATTCTCAACTCTTTATTTAAATTAATGTTTATCCTCGAATTAAGGCACCTTGTCTTTCTTTGTCAGTCATAACCTCTTTATTACTCTTTCACTACGGTCAACTCCCAACAATCAAAGTCAAAGGAAATTCTACCTACAGTCATACAACATACAATCTAGAGAAAACATGCATGGTTATGGTCTCTTTTGTCATTGTATTATAGTCTCTGTCAGGGTGTACTACTAACTACATTATAGTAAGAGATCATTGATACTAGCTATGGTATTAGGAAATTAATTAATCAATCAAATAGACAAAAGAACAGAAGGAAAGAACAAAACATAGCCTTCTAACACAACCATAGGTTTAATGATGCATCCAAAGTTTGATACCTCTACCCCTTTAGGTACCACTGTTTCTACTACAAGCACACCCACTGCTAGTTCTCTTACCTACTACAATTGTTTATACTATTTGTTCTTATCACTCAAGTGCATGCCAAGTGCAACACAACACACTAAGTATTGCTCCTTCTAATACAACTCTAGATGGACACCCAAGTCAATTTGTGCTGCCATCTCGAGCATGCTCAAGCCAATAGATCATTATACATGCACATCAACCACTCATATACTAATATACACTTCTTACCCACCATAAATTTTATCCTCAAATAAAACCCTCAAAATTTAACTTTTGAACAATTTAAAATAAAATGTATATACTTTCCTCAAAAGTCAAATATTCAAATATTGAAATAAAATTTTAATCACTTCCAAAAATCTTTATAGCTTTGACTATGTTTATTGAATTTAATTTGAATCCTCAAAAATTTTAATAACATAAATCTCAACTCCTCAAAAATTCTTAAAAATTAAAATTTATTTCCAATCTTCAAATTATAATTTTAAATCCACATCTATCTAAGTATACATGTATACACTCACAGTCTCTAACACACAAGATACACACAATTACACCAATGTCTACAACCCTCAACTGTGTACTAAAATTTGCACTGCCCGTATTACTTGCACTATTGCTTCCAATAATTTTCTATCCATATTAACTGATACACTAATCAAATTTTATCACACAAGGTACTTACTGTTACTAGGACATTGCTCAACTAATCCTCGATATAGAAATACTAGCCCTCTTGATATAGTAACACTAGCTTTATTATTTAGATCACCTAATCACACTCACTAGAACTCATGACCACTTGCACTTTTTATAATACACATGTTTTATTTCACTCTCAAAGGCAGGCATATGGTTCCATATCTCGATTGATGTATACGTATCTTCTCCCAAATCTTTTACAGACTGGTACACTAATCAGTGATACACTTCACACCTTCCATGACTAATCTTGATATTTCTCTACTCATGGCATCTCATTAAAAACCTTTATGCATATACATTTTTTTACTCTTAACACACCCAAGTAATCAATCATCAAATTGAATATCATACTCCATTAATTTTTTATATAATTTCCTCGATACTTAATTGTTTATATAGATCATCCAATTACATAAATTTATGACTATCCAGAACTGGCATGCTGACTCTGATACTAATCCCCTTCTACCTATAGTACCAATACTTAACTATAATGACACATATTATAGAACTATTGCTACATGGTACTACGCTATGTGTTATCTCTAGATCGATGCCTACTGTTCATATATCCAACCAAAAAACACTTACAAACTCACAAGTCCCACTTAGTCAATATTGATACAAGACACAGACCTAATTGTAAGTCACCAATTACCATACTAACAAGGAATCCTCAAAGAAAAGAAGCTCAAAAAGGAACTGGATTAAGGACTGAAGGTATCTCTTAGCAAACAAAAAGAAGCGATGGAACAAAGTTATTTAATAAAAGAAGTAGATAAGTTTTGAGATAATACTTTAAGAACCAATTTAAGATACAACCTGATAATCATACACGTCTGTCCAAAATTATGACACTCAGAATCCTCGCCACGCCAGTAAGCACAGCTGCGATAAATGATAGGTTCCATAACTAAGGTATGAAACTCTATAATCATGTTATCTAAAATCCTCGCCACGCCAACCGGTATGGCTGCGAGAGACTCTAAATTTCATAACTAAGATATGTACATCCAAGGTCAGGTTCCTACGTTTTTGCCACGACAGCTAATGTGGCTGCGATAAACTCTAGGCTCCATAACCAAAGTAGACGTCTTACCTTTCTCACTGTCCTCATCAACATATGTCATCAGATGATACCGTAAATTTTAGTCCGTAAAGTTTATCTCGATATGAAATCAAAACTCAACAACGATACCAAGAATTAAATTAACAACTGATCAACAAGAATCAAATTCAATAACAACAAGTGAGAACGGACAGAAACAAGGGAAAAGATTTAAATTAAAAATTATAATAATATTCTTAAGGGTCATCCCAGGAATCTCTCAAATAATTTATGATTGAGTATTCGCTCCCATCCTAGTATCCTATGTCCTATATCCTATCGCAGGCAGGCAGTAGTACAACTAAGATGTCGTACTACCACGATATCGCACAACTTGTGAAGTATGACCTGCATGGGCTAACACTAAAATGTGTCACGACCCGCACCCGCTGTAGGGGCACGAGTGTAAACCCCCTCACCCAAAATTAGGCCTACTTGGCTTAGATAGTGAGACTAGGGCTAGTTTGAATCCAATAAGAATTATAATATTTTATTTTGTTTAATTTTATAATATTTATATCACTTAGCACACCTTACTGTTGCTTCGATAATCGGAGCACTATACTAGCCACTGCCTTCCTACAAACTTCACACTCTTGCCCTAGACATGAGTGCCTTCTATTCTGACCTTGGTGTAACTTATAATTATGCTCTCTTGTGCTACATTTTAGTCGCACAATATTCATCGCGGACGTTTATATTTAATTCTGAATAAATTCTGACTTTGTGTCCTTGTGCGTTCCAATCGAAATTGGAGACATAATCTTGACCCGTTTCGTGTAACCTAAATTATGATAATATTCTACTCTGATCCCTCTACGTCCATGGCACTTGTGTCCCACCTAATTTTATTCCCATGTATTTCTAATTAATTCCAGAACACCTTGCACATTAATTTTAATTAATTTAAACCTAATTTTCATCTTTGTTCAATTTTCCAATTGTTGGACGCTTTTATGCAAAAGTGCATTGAAGTGTCCACACTATTGGACAATACAGAAGAAACCCAATTTTCCCTTAACATGAATTTTTTCTATAATTTTTGGAATGTGCAACGCGCAACATCGTCCACTCATTTAAACGTAGCCCTTGTATTTAAATAATATAATTTATAGCCCTCCAAATATCCCCATGTGAGGCCAAGGCCTAACCCCAATAGGATGTTGACCAAGCCCACCTACCTAGGTCAACCCCAAACCCAAAATTCTACATGTATAAATAATCCTTTTCCTATTTTTTTCATCCACACATCCCTAATCCCAATACCTAGCCGAATACCATCACCACCCCAACCTCCCTGTACATCATCCCCTTCCTCCGCCGGAGACCCATCGGAGTCGACGACAGCAGCACCACCTTCCTCGACCTCCTGCACCCTCACCATTAAATCTCACTCTCCCATCATCGACTCCCCGCACCTTCGCCATTAACGTCGCACCACCACCGTCGAGTCCTCCATCGTCCCTGGCCAACTCGACGGCGAAACTTCCCACACCGACCTTCCTCGACACCACCACGTCAGCCCTGTCTTTCCTGACTTCCCGACGACATTGATCGAACGCTGCCATCTCCCTCTCAACCACCCATCACCACCATTGCCTCCTCCACTCCTCCTCTCTCCTACCTCGCCGAGTGCCTCCGCTGGCCATCCCATCATCGTCCCCCTTGACCTCCTACACCACCACCAGCACTTCCCTCTTCCCCGACTTCTTTCCTCCTGTCGGATCCCCTCGACCCGCCGGGATCCTCCTATCACAAACCACCCCGACCTCCATCTCCTCCAATCATCTTCCTCCACCCCTTGCACAGTCGAGCCACTACTCCCAGCCACCACCACCATCGTCTCCTCCACCCCTTGCACAGTCGAGCCACTGCTTTCAGCCACCACCACCATCGTCTCCTCCGCCTCGCCTGAGCCTGGCCTGAGCAGCATCACGACCTGCCTCCTCCTCCTGGCCGGAGTAGCACCCGAGCCATCCTCCTTCTTCCTCCCTGAGTAACACCACCACCACCTCTCCCTTCCCTGAACCCGAGCCTCCTCCTCCATGCTCCCTGTCTTCCTCCTCCGCCTTGGCCGGACCAACCCCTGGCCTAAGAAGTTATTACCAGTCCTTTCATCATCATCATCACCATCATCCATTATCAATATCACCACCATTACCATTAACTTCATCATCATCTACTCACCATCATCATCATCTACTTATCATCTTCATCACCATTAACAATATCATCATCTAATCACCATTCACATCATCACCATAATCCCAGTCACCATCCACATCATCAACCATTATCCCAATCATCATCCTCGTCATCACCATCACCCCAATCGCCATCCACATCATCATTATTATCTCATCACCTAATCACCATAGTCATTATCACCCTTAACCATCACCCTTAGCAACCTCATTATCATCATCTCATCATCTTACCAATACCTGATCACCACAATCATCACCATCATTATTACCCTCTTCATCATCATCAACATCGTCGCTATTGTGGACCCGTCACCCTCGCCGTAGACAACCTGTAGCAGTCACCCCCGATTTTCGTGCCTGTGCACGCTGACCCGGGGATATTGGATTGGTTCTACGCGACTTCTGGAGCAGGTTATTGGAACTTTGCAGCTTTTGTGCCAGGCAAGTTTACCTTGCCAAATTATTTACAGTACTTTGCATGCTTATTATATTTCTTTATATTCATTGTATGTGTAGTTTCTTTCAGTCATTACTATATATTAGATATGTTGACACACACTTGACACTTAGTATCATGAGAAGACAATCATTAAGCGTATGGGCTATAACCACTCTGGTAAACTGTAGTATCTAGTACGCACTACGGTAGTGTGTCGCGCTGGTCGCTACTGTAGAAGCATGAAAAATATGCTGCAGAGTTATACGCAGTATTTCAGTGTTGTGTGGCGTAAGACGTGACTTTAGAGCCATCGGCGTATAAACAGAGCTTTATCGCTAGTACAGCATAAAATATAGCTCCAAAACAACCCGCGTAAGGCAGTATGTTCAGACTGCTTCAGCGTAAAAATGTTGTTACATCGCCACTTTGGCGTAAAACCTACTCGCTTTTAATGCAGTGGGAAGTCGTACGGAGAACGCTTCGTATTCCTCGAATGAACCTGTCAGATCATACAGTGAACCTGACTCCTGATAAAGAGTACTGCAAGACTATCCAGACGACGGCTATAATGATGGTGCGGCACATATGTAAAAGTATGAAAAATATGCTGGGAAAGCTCTACACAGCATATTGATGCAGAGCAACGTAAACAGAGGCCTTCAGAGCCATCAAACGTGCAATAGAGCTTTTTTTGCTAAACACAGCGTGAAAGTATAAGCTCAAAGGACCATCCGCGTAAGTGTAGTACATCCAGGCCGCTTCAGCGTAAACAGGGTTCTTCATCGCCTCCATGGCGTAAAACTCATCCGCTTTCAAAGCAGCGTTAAAGCGTACGAGGAACGCTTTGTCTTCCCCGAAATGAACCTGTCAGACCATGCAATGAACCTGACCTCTGACTCCTGACAAAAAGTACTACACGGATACCCAGACGACGGCTGGAAACGATGGCAGACCACTCGGGACGCGCCCCACAGTATGATGGCGGATCTCTGCATTTAATGCAGTAGATTTGATTAAAAATCACCGAACCGTCGTTTACTGACATCCCCTCAGCGTAAACTGCTCTTTCGCATACAAGGAGATACGCCACCTTATTTTACACAGACAGACATGAGCTGTTTACGCTCTGCAGTAGACAAACCGCCTGCCACATCAAAAGCTGCACTTCGTACGGGGCTCGAGGCACGTCTCTACGTCTAATTGCACAGAGCGGTGACAGTTTCTCTCGAGGCAAGTCTCTACGACGGATGCACAGAAGGGCTGCAGACCTTCAAAACACGCCTCCGCATTTAATGCACAGGATGGTGGCAAATTTCGGCATTTAATGCAAGAGATTTGATTATATCTTCAAAAGCCATAATTCCGGCTAAGACGTCCACATCAGTGCTCTGGCACGATACGCAGCGGCTTCTACGCCCATTCAGCTTCTGTGCTCACTCGGCTTCTACGCTCACTCGGCTTCTACGCCCACCCGGCCTCTATGACCACTCGGCTTCTACGCCTATTTCGGCTTCTATGCTTACTTGGCTTCTATGCCATGATGACAGACATCGGCTTCAACGCCCACCTCTTCTACACGAGGGATACCTACCTACGTGGCTTCTACGCCGTGATCTTCGTAGCGACTATACGCGTTTTGTCCCTTAGTTGGACCCGCGTCACACGCTCATTCAAATGATCATCTATACGCAGGCATTGGTTATTTTAACCGTTGTGTAAAAGGGTGCTGTACTTTCCACTCCTCGGTTTCTACACCGACGGAGTGGTCACTGTTACTAAAACTTTATAAATAGAGACCTCTATCAACAGAGGAAAAGGTCGAAACTTTGAAAGAAGGATCGAACAGGTCAAAACTTTGAAAGAAGGATCAAACAGGTCGAAACATTGAAAGAAGGGTCGAACAAGGTCGAACTTCCAAGAAAGATCAAACCAGAGGTCAAGAGAGAGAGAGAGAAGAATCCGGAGCTCAGGCAAAGAGTAGGGATCGACAACTTTGGCATCGTGCATCCACCCTCTTTTGCAACCTTCGAAGCTGCTTCCTGTCTTCCACGGCACTTCTTCATCATCGTGTGGTCCAAGGGCTAAAGTGATCGACTGCAGATCAGACACCTATAGCAATATTTACCCAGATTAAATAAATTATACTCCCACATCCTCGCATTGGATCAAATTATACAAGTTTGTTTGTAAACCAAAGAAAGCGGGTTTCGTGTAAACCTCGTATTATACACATTTCGTTCTTTCGTTTAATACCACAAACAAGATTGCGACTCTGCTGGGGACGTCTTTCTCTTCTGATGAGGAAGTAATTGCTCAACACGATGCGGTATCTGTAGGAACCGTGAAGAAGATACTGGTCGTCCAATTCGACCAGTCTGCCTACGAAGACATGCTTCGAACCGGGGGTAGCTCTCACCCTCTCTCCTTCCAAGATAACAGGAAGCTGCGCAAGGTCCGGATGCCCAAGACATCCTTTACCATTCCTGTGGACTCTCCGATCTCTCCGACCAATGAGGTTGAAGCATTGCTCCCTCCGTGCCCTGCACGTAAAATTTAGTCTCCCGCTACGCGCGGTATAGACGAAACTTTGGGCAAAGCCTCAGCGCTAGCCCAGAAGCATCCACTGCGCTCTACACGTAGAAACCAGTCTCCTGCTACGCGCGGTACAGACGAAACTTCGGGCAAAGCCTCAGCGCTAATCCAGAAGTATCCACTATGCTCTACACGTAGAAATCAGTCTCCCGCTCCGCGTGGTACAGACAAAACTTCTGATGATGCCTCAGCACCAAATCGAAAGTACAAATGACGCTCCGCGCACAAGACAACATCTGACCTCTACGGTGAACCAGATGAGCGTTGTGATCTCTGCAAGGGAAAGCAAGCGGCAGAGTACTCAACTTCTCGGCCTTTACGCCAGCGAGGGAACAATCTGCCTACCCTCCGGATTATACGGGAAGCCTATGGCCGACTGAGGACCGCTTCAGCTTTACGCCAGTCTGAGCAAATCTCCAAATTACGCCAGGCGAAGTCCCTCGGCGTAAAACAAGCTCAGGTTGCGGAAAGACACCCTCCCAGGGGGTTATCCGCCACCCAGATGGCCAACCTGTTGTATACGGGTGGCACAAGGAAGACCGTCCGCACGCCCACCAATGGGAACAGGAGGAACAAGCCGTCGTCTTCTTCTTCTGCAACTTCTCCTAACATGCGGGATTATCTAATCCAGAAATGCAAAGACAAGAGTCGTGAACGAACTTCAACGGTCAAACGTGGGAAGATCTTATGGGAAGACACGACAACATCTAATATCGTCATAACAGGTGGACCACATGAAGATTCCATCTTTATTTTTCCACCAACTCGCGACAATCAGCGTCCAATAATCTTCGGTCACAGACGGAACACCCCGGTCATACAGGAAGACTTTCGCAAATCTGAAACTGGCAGGATACAAACCCACAGATACATCCCGCAGGCATTAAAAATTATGCAAAGTATGGGTTATGATTTGAAATCGAAACAAGGCCTCAACTATGGAAAAGGTAGACGAACACCGTTGCGGGGTAATTCTCACCATCAACAAGCTCGTTTCGGGTTGGGATATACTGCATCTATCACAAAACCGAAAACTTCAAAATCTAATCCTATACAACCAGAGACAGCTCCTGCTGAATCGGTTTCTATGGCCGGAGGCCACGGCATGTCTAGGGGTAACTCACCTCGATAAAATAAGGCGGCATCTAAGACTAGGGGCAGAATGTCCTCAAGATTCAAAGATAATGCAATGACGGCAATCTTCCAGGAAGACCGTAAAACTCAGGCATCGGGAGCCCTACGACCAAAAGGGACTTTCTCCTTCAAAGAAGAAGACATAATTGAAATCTTCAATATATTGAGGGAGGGACGCAAGCTTCAGCTACCCAACATCAGATACCCTAAGAGGGCCGGCAGAGTCGATGACCCAGATTATTGCCTCTTCCATCGGTACACCCATCACCCTACAAGGGCCTGCCATGTACTAAAAAGGAGAATTCAGGAATTGATCGATACCAAGGCCGTCACTTTGCATTTATAAACAAGGGACCAATCACTACAGAAAAATACCAGATGGTGAGTCCCTAAAAGGTTTTCCCAGTGGATCCTTCAGAAAAAAAATCACTCTATAGTAAATTTTCTCGATCAAAAACTGCCATATTACCTCTGAGCAGACGTGTACCTCCATCTCCAAAGGAGCTACGATCAAAAGTTTGTCATGTTCATATCACCTTTGAATAAAACTTTCGGCTATCGACTATCTTCTGATATAGGTTGCCATCTACACTTAACACCCGTACTTAGTCATAAGTACGCCAGTAGTGTTAAGTCCACAAAAAAACTGCCATGTCCATATTACCTCTGAGCAGACGTGTATCTCCATCTCCAAAGGAGTCACGATCAAAAGTTTGTCATATTTATATCACCTCTGAATAAAACTTTCGGCTATCGACTATCTTCTGATATAGGTTCCCATCTACACTTAACACCCGTACTTAGTCATAAGTACGCCAGTAGTGTTAAGTCCACAAAAAATTGCCATGTCCATATTACCTCTGAGCAGACATGTATCTCCATCTCCAAAGGAGTCACGATCAAAAGTTTGTCATGTTCATATCACCTCTGAATAAAACTTTCGGCTATCGACTATCTTCTGATATAGGTTGCCATCTACACTTAACACCCGTACTTAGTCATAAGTACGCCAGTAGTGTTAAGTCCACAAAAAACTGCCATGTCCATATTACCTCTGAGCAGACGTGTATCTCTATCTCCAAAGGAGTCACGATCAAAAGTTTGTCATGTTCATATCACCTCTGAATAAAACTTTCGGCTATCGACTATCTTCTGATATAGGTTGCCATCTACACTTAACACCCGTACTTAGTCATAAGTACGCCAGTAGTTTTAAGTCCACATAAAAACTGCCATGTCCATATTACCTCTGAGCAGACATGTATCTCCATCTCCAAAGGAGTCACGATCAAAAGTTTGTCATGTTCATATCACCTCTGAATAAAACTTTCGGCTATCGACTATCTTCTGATATAGGTTGCCATCTACACTTAACACCCATACTTAGTCATAAGTACGCCTGTAGTGTTAAGTCCACAAAAAACTGCCATGTCCATATTACCTCTGAGCAGACGTGCATCTCCATCTCCAATGGAGTCACGATCAAAAGTTTGTCATGTTCATATCACCTCTGAATAAAACTTTCGGCTATCGACTATCTTCTGATATAGGTTGCCATCTACACTTAACACCCGTACTTAGTCATAAGTACGCCAGTAGTGTTAAGTCCACAAAAAAACTGCCATGTCCATATTACCTCTGGGCAGACGAACGCCGCTGTGCGGCGACCCCTACTACCAACGAACTCATTTCGGGTTAGGGTATGCCACCTCCTCCAAATCGGACGAGGATATCGTTTCCTCTTCTCAGAACGGCTCATCGCCCTCTGACTCACCTGATGCTCTCAAACAGACATTATCAGTGAATATGGTAGTGACAGATCCCTTTGAAGCAGATGAACAGGATTTTGAGCCGTTTGAGGATGACTCTTGGGCCCAACAAATGGATACGCAGTGGGAATTCTGCTTCGAGCAAAGAGAACCTTCCACCTAAGATAAAGTTATCCAGATTGAAGTTGGGAGTGAACTTTCGCCAAAGCCGATATTTATCAGTAACAATCTTTCCCCGGCTGAAAGGGAAGAAGTTACCCAGCTGATAAAAGAATATATCGACGTCTTTGCATGGGATTACGAGGATATGCCAGGCCTTGACCCGAAGGTGGCTACTCATAAGCTCAATATATTGACCGATTCAAAGCCTGTGAAGCAGCACCAACGCCGGTTCCGCCCGGACATGATGGACGCCATCGAAGCTGAAGTCAAGAAGTTGATAGCCTGCAGTTTTATCCGAAAAGAACAACATCCCGACTGGGTCGCCAACGTTGTCCCAGTCATAAAGAAAAGTGGGAAAATACGCATCTGCATCGATTATCGAGATCTGAATGCATCCTGCCCCAAGGATGAGTTCCCTCTTCTCATCACGGACATCATGATCGACAACACCTGCGGTTTTGAACTCATGTCTTTTATGGACGGGTTCTCAGGATACAATCAGATCAAGATGCACCCTGAAGATGAGATGCACACTACCTTCCGGACACCGTTGGGGGTATATTGCTATACGGTCATGCCCTTCGGATTGAAAAATGCCGGGGCAACATACCAACGGGCTATGAGTAACATATTCCATGATCATTTACGCAAAACAATAGAATGTTACGTGGACGACATAGCCGTCAAGAGCCGCCTCAAAGATGATCACATTTAAGACTTGAGGACGATATTCGAGTTAATGCGCCAACATCAACTCAAGATAAACCCTACGAAGTTCTTTCTGGGTGTACCTAGCGGCAAATTCCTGGGATTTGTCATTACCGCCAAAGGCATTCAAGTGGACCCTGACAAAATCTAGGCCATCGTAGAAATGCGACCGCCCCGTAATCTGAGGGAACTCCGGGGATTTCAAGGTCGTCTGGCCTATATCCGGAGATTCATATCCAACCTCTCAGGGAGATGTCAGCCCTTTTTCCATCTCATGAAGAAAGGTGTATCCTTCGTATTGGACGAAACCTGTCAGCAAGCGTTTGGAGATATCAAGCGCTACCTCACCAGTCCGCCAGTTCTGGTGCCCCCCGTCATGGGAAGACCATTCTTGCTGTACATTCGAGCGATGGATCATTCGCTAGGAGCTCTTCCCGCACAGAAGAACGATATGGGTCATGAACAAGCTATCTACTACCTCAGCAGGATGATGGTCGGAGCCGAACACCGGTACAACCCAGTGGAGAAAGAATGCTTGGCTCTGATGTTCGCTATCCAGAAGACGCGGCATTATATCACCGGCCAGACTATTCATATCATCTCCAGGATCAACCCTCTTCGAGTACTGATGAGCAAGCCAAGTGCTCTTAATTCTCGACTCGCAACTTGGGCGATGCTGTTAACACCATATGACATGGTATACGTCCCGCAGAAGTCCATCAAAGGCCAAGCGCTGGCCGACTTCCTAGCTGCTCATCTGATCCCGGAGGCCTCCAAATTATACGAGGACATTCCCGACGAAGTTGCAGAATATAATTCAGCAATGGAAAGTGACGCATGGCAACTATTCTTCGACGGCGCCTCCAGGACTGGTCCCAAGGAAAACATGGTTTCAGGGGTAGGAATCGTCCTGGTCACTCCTGATAAACTCGTCATCTACCGAGCATATTCTCTTAGCGATCCATGCTCCAACAATGTGGCAGAGTACAACGCTCTGCTAATCGGGCTCCAAGTTGCCAAAGAGCTGGGGGTCGGGTCCCTGGAAGCTTTCGGTGATTCTCTGCTCATCGTCAATCAAGTCAGGGGAATATATGAAGTCCAGAATCCAGACCTCATCCCCTATCACCAAGCAACGGTCGAGATAGCCATGACATTCAAAGGGTTCTTCCTAGAGCATGTACCTCGATCTCAGAATCTGGAAGCTGATGCCCTAGCCAGTCTAGCTGCAGATTTAGCCACTCCTATAAGAAGGCAGGATTCGGTAATCCTTCTTAACAGAGATTTATTCTGTGTGAAGAACAACTTTTACGTAGGACGCAGCTACGCTGTGAACACAGATCCCCCTAGAAGAGACTGGAGAAGTCCCTTCATAGATTTCGTGGCATACGGAATCTTGTCGGAGGACCCCAAAGAAGCAGTATCCGTCAAAAGACGATCATTACGCTTCTACTTCGATGCATCTTCACAATGCCTATATCGCCGGACCTACGACGGACTGCTATTGAGATATCTCTCTGACGACGAAGCACAGCAGATTATCCGGGAAGCTCACGACGGCGTATGCGGAGCACATCAGCCCGGTCCTAAGCTACAGGATCATATCAGGAGAATGGGCTATTACTGGCCCACTATGATCGCAGATGCGATCAACTATGCAAGAAATGTAGAGCCTGTCAGGTTCATGCAGACTTCATACATCAACTGTCTGAATATCTATATCCTACGGTTGCATCATGGCCTTTCGAAGCATGGGGTATGGATATTATTGGTCCTATTCACCCGTCTTCTTCCAGAGGTCATCGGTTCATACTGGCCATCACGGATTACTTCTCCAAATGGGCAGAGGCGATCCCTCTGGCTGAGGTAAAGGAGTCTAATGTGATCAGCTTCATCAAGCATCACGTCATTTATCGCTTTAGGATTCCCCGAAGGATAATCCATGACAATGGGCCTCAGTTCATCAGCCAAGCGTTTCATCGATTTTGCGATAAAAATCGGATACACAATATTGCCTCTACAGCATATTATCCAGCTGCTAATGGTTTGGCGGAAGCTTTCAACAAAACCATTATCAAACTCTTGAAGAAGTTCATCTCTTCAAACAAGACAGATTGGAATGAGAGGCTGGGCGAATGTCTCTGGGCATAACGCACAACGGTACGAACGCCGACAGGTTGTACCCTATTTTTACTGGTCTATGGGAGCGAAGCAGTTCTTCCCATTGAAATCCAGATCCCGTCACTCAGGATAGCTGTGACTAATGAGCTAACTCAAGAAAAGAATGACCTGTTAAGGCTTTAAGAGCTAGAAGGATTAGACGAGAAATGCCTCCAAGCTCAACAGCGCATCACGCTCTACCAAGCACGCATTTCCAGAGCTTTCAATCATAAAGTAAAGGAAAGAGTGTTCAAAGTCGGCGAGCTAGTTTTAGCCATAAGAAGACCGATGATTCTTACTCACAGGAGTAAAGGCAAATTCCAGCCCAAGTGGGAAGGCCCTTATGTGATCGAGGCAACGTTCTCAAACGGTGCCTACATGCTAGCCTAGCCTAATGGAGACCTGTTAATGGCTCCTATCAATGGAAAATTCCTGAAAATGTACTATGCTTGATCTTCTCTGCTCAAGTAGAATATAGCGAGAATCTCAATTCTGACAAAACTACTTCCAAAAACGAAACTAGTTGGGTCATAATCTATCATGTCCATATAACCTCTGTATAGATATGTTCGACTAATTTGGAAATGCAATACCTATCACGTCCATACTACCTCTGATAGTGCCTTGTCTACAAACTTTAGTCAAAGCATATTCTATCATGTCCGTATGACCTATGAATAGATATATCCTACCAAAGCATATTCTATCATGTCCGTATGACCTCTGAATAGATATGTCCTGCTAAAAGTTTATCGAGAGTCTATCGCGTCCATACTACCTCTGATATCACTCTCGCCCAAACCTGTCATTTACATTCTGAAATGATGGGTCCACAAAGTCAGAAAAGAGTCGCTTTTATTTATTCCCAAAAGAGAGCAGAATTACATCTGGGAAGCAAAAAAAGAAGAAAGGGTACATCATTGTGGGGGAGCGGTCAGATCGCGAATCAGCTGTACCAGTGCAGCTATCCTATCATTTCGGGAAACCAAGGCATCAGTGCGGGCCCGCTCCAGCCGTGTCTCGGGGTTGCTCATGAAGGACAGCTCGGCCCTTGCCCGAAGAGAGCCAGCACGGGCAGCTTCTGCACGCTCCAGATCCCGTCGTGCTGTGCTCAGTCGACCAGTCGCTACATCTAGACCTGCCAACGACTGAGAAGCCAACTCCTCTGCCAGAGCGAGTTTTTCCTTCAACTTGCGAGCTCTCGCTACGTTCCCTTCATGCTCGGATTGGCATTTCGTCTGAAGAGCAAGAGCCTCCTCCACGACATCTTTTTTTCATCCATCTCCAGCTTATGTATTTTGATAGAGTTATCTAGGCTTTCCAGATGTTTAGTAAGCCGCACAGTCATGAGGTCGTATATGGCCTGGACCTCAGCGTCAAGGCTGCCCTGAGTCAGCTGCAAGTATTCGTTAATAGGTTGCTCCAAACCATTAACCATCGCCTCCAGGGCGTCAGCTACCCCTGAATCGCCGAACTCCCTGACCGCCTCGATCGAAAACTGAGAAGCCTTCTTCAGACGCTCGAAGTCTAGATTCTTCGCCAACACCATTGATATCAGCGTTTTCAGGCTGGCGTAGAAGAGGCTGGTATATTGCTCGGTTAGCACAACCAGATCCGATTGAACGCTAGGAGTGGCCACAATATTTGTAAGTCCCCCTCCAGGGATGATTGCAGACGAGGTGGCCACAGCCGCCGCCTCGACGGGTGGTGCGATCGAAGGAGGTGTAACAACGACGGTCGAAGTCATCGGCATACTCGCGAGAGGCGAGGTCACGATAACGGGTTCGTCCTCCTCTTGAGATGACGAAACCACTCCGGGCGAGCTGGCCCCCGAAGATATTTCCTCCTCGAAGTCGAGCGCCTCCGTATCATCACCAGGAGCCGAAGCAGAGCCAGAAGGCGCTTTAACGCTGTACTCTCCGTGGACGCCGTCCCCTGAAAAGAGGACAAGAAAGTTGATATCAATATGATGGTAATCTTTCTAAGAGGAGACATAAAGATGATATTTACCCGTAGCCAACGGTATATATGTCGCATTTGCAGCCGATGTAGCTAAATCACGCCTTAATGACGCAATACGAACTATCATACCTGGAGAAGGGGGTGGGCCAACCGACATCGCCAGGTGCTCTACCAAGCCTTCACCAAGATGCAGTCGAGGTTCGTCAGCTGGAATCTCGCTAGGCATGCTCACGGACACGGCATGAGTTTCATCCGTTGCCGGTCTAGGGAAAGATTCTCTCATTTGCCTTGGCCATGCAGGCGACCTCGTTCCACTACCTGGAGCAGTAGCAGTGACAGCAACCTCTAGCAAAGATTCTCCGGTGCCGCCAGCCGAAACTGTAGAAGGTCCCTCTCTAAAAGGCGAGGAACCTCCAACCAAAGAATTATCCCTGACATGGGGAGATGCAGGCTCACTCCCAGGAGCCTCAATACCAGGGACGCGGAGAGGACGAGCAACCGTCTCCTTTCTCCTCTTACGAAGAGAAGCCTCCTTGGGAGCAGGAGCCCTTCGCTTCCCAGGGACTACCAAAGCCCCCGCAGGCGGAGGCACTTCACACCTCGGCACCGACACCAGAGGCTCATCCGGAGTGTCGAACTCCTCACCCTCGTCAGAAGAAACCGAGGGGACTTCGACTCTTCCCCCAGGCTTGGAAGAAGGCACCCTAAAGCTTCCACGTATGTCAAAATCGCGATGGAAGGTATTGATCGCCACGTAGAACTGGGCATACGAATGGAGGATACGCAACTCCGTGGAGGTTGTAACGACCGGCACAATAGAGATGGCCCCCGTGCAACCCATGATAAAATATCGCCATCCTCTGGCTCCATCAATGAGTCCGCCCCTGGACCTGAAGCTGGTGACGGCATTGCCCACGTGCAACTGATCGTACCCAAATTGCCTGGTGAACCGACTAGGCAAGTAGGGTTCGAAGAAGCAATAATCTTTGCTTCTGTATAGCAAATGGGAGGGTCTGATGCAGACCAACCAATTAAAAGCTTCTGGAGAAAGATTGGTCTTACTTTCACCTAAATCCTCAAGCCTAATCCCCGACTGATTGCGATACACGGAGGGGACGACGCAGAGGAGCTTCCAGCCGTGGCTGAGGTTCAACACCAGTCGACAGTCTTAAACTGTGTTCACGTTCCAGGGAGAGTCCTTGTAGTTTAGCAAGAAACTACCCACCGAACTACTACCAGAGCCGGGAGACATCACCCGGGGGTTATGGAGAATTAACCATCCCATCAAGTACAGGTATGGTAATTCTACCCGGGGAAAGCTATCACGCCGAGCTTCATCGACGAGCAGCCCATCAGTCATGGATCTCAAGCCAGCCTATATACGGCACACCATGGCAGGGAGCAAGCCCAGTCTTGCCCCGAACACCAGACGCAGGCAGGCCACAGGATGTTCCGGTGAATGTGGTCCGCAGACGCAATGTCGGGCACCACTACTCGACGCAGCCATATGGAGAGGAAACCAGCCAGCCGGGATTCCTTAGACAGAGGCCTGCGGCAGCGCCTCAAGTAACTGTAGGCCTTAGTGCCTTCAGGATACTTTTCTACCCCGTCATTGAGAATCTGATCTGGAGCCTTAGCATCCTCCATAAGATCCTCGACAACCTGGGCACTGAGCATGCCCAAACAGTTCACGGGCTCATTCTTGCCCCCCGAGACTTTCTTCGACTTGGCGGCCCTGGCCCGGTGGAAGAAGAGGTAGGACGTCCACTTAGTGGTGTGAGCCAAATCAGAAGGCTCTTCATAAAAAGTGGTGCACGCGAAGTAGTGGCACATCAGCTCCTGATACACCTCCACAACCCGAGGGTCCGAGCCCTCCAACTCCCGGTTGGTGGGAACATACTCCTCATATAGGGTATCTCCCATCGACAGTCTCGAGATCACTGCCATCTCATGGAGGGCCAACCCCAACTCCCCCAGTGGAGTGGCGAAGGTCTCGGTGAGCGGAATATATCGCTCCATCAGTGCCAGAAATAGGTTAGGGTTGGGAGGCAACCCAACAATCGTCGCACTCACAGCAGCATACAGTCCAATGCCCTCTAGCTCTCTCCGAAAATGCTTCAAGGCCCAGTCAACTAGGCAAGCCCATCGGAGGTTTGTTGGGGTGATCCACCCATTGCACCGAGGATTCTCCTTGGAGTATACCCCCCTCACCCCATGAAGTCGTTGCAGAAAGTCGGTAATTGGACCGGCTGGATCACTGAACTGTCTTCACTCGGGATGCTGCCCGGGCACAGTCCCCTGAATACCGTCACAACGCCGGAAGGGCGGCTGACAAACGACCCCTGGTCAGCTCCTTTCAAATGAAAGATCTTCCCTGGCTTGCCGTGAAGATCGGGAGTCAGCGTCCACGACATTCTTCTGGAATGTGTCGCATGGAAGAAAGTCGAGATGGGATAATCTTTCGGTATCGTTGGCAGATACAAGACCACACTCTCGGCAGGGAAAACCCAGGGTTCTCTCTTGGGCTTCGTCTGGGACTGTTTGTCAATCATGTCCCCAAAGAGAAAAGCCGGCTTGATGTACTGGTCCCCGTCTATGTACGTCAGGGGCTCTCCGTTAATTATGTTCAGCAACGTCCGCTCACCCTGAGCCGATAACAAGATCTCTCTTCCCTCAGGATACTGGTGTCCAGAGATAGGAAATGTCACATGGGACAGATCCTCCAGATAGTTTGAGTGCAGCATCCCGGCAGCGGAATCCATCACCTCGGCCAGGGGAGACTCATGCAAGTTAACTGCAAAAGTGCAAGGAAAACACGTCATTTCAAATCTTGCAACATAAAGACCAAGAAACGACAGTCTGTGCTTTACGCCAAGACTGTACAAAATTTGGTCATTTTATGCCGGAAGTCCCATCCAGAAGCGTAATTGGCGGTATACGGTCCGTGCTTTACGCCAGACTTCCAAAATTCTAGTTATTAGGCCGAAGGTCCCATCCACAAAACGTAAAACTAAAATTTTATAGTATACACCAAGTTTTCGGCAGTCAGAGCTTTTACGCTCAAAACTGCAAAAATATGGAGTTTTTACGCTGGCACATTAGAAATGTGGGCGTAAAAGATGAAAACGTCTCCGTGCGAGGCTATCAGCACAGAAGATGACCTAGCGCGGTCACGTTCAACGTGTACGAAGGATTTTTCGTCATTCTTTGTCATCCCAAAGGCTCTACCTCTAAGGCCGGGTGCGCTGCTCGTCGGCGGGATGGTTCGCTCAGAAGAAAGTTCACCTTGCCCGACCGAAGACTCTCGCACTGGGGCAGAAGAACGAGAAGAAGAACCTATAATCTTTCCCTTGGTGGAGGGGATTTGTTTCGGCGCCATTTCTGAAAACTCGGAGTGCTCGAGAGGAAAAACTTAAACAGTCGAAGGCTCTCTTTCGCAGAAGACGGATGAAAAGTTTTTCTCTCAAAAGCTTGGGATATATATAGAGTTCAGGTCGATGCCTCGAATCCTCGGACGGACTCCTCGAAACCCGAACCAAATCTCCTAATTAATATTTGGTTATGATTGGGTCCTACGTCAGCCTATTATTCAGAGATGGCGGACAGTCAGCGAATTCGAAAAGTTTTTCGCGCAAAGCAGTTCAGCGGTTCCTACGCTAAAGGAGCTTTCTACGCTCGACAGCAACAGATCTACGGTTTTACGCTCGCAAGCTATAAGTCTATAGTTTTACGCCCGGATGCCTTTGTGCTCGGTAGCTTTTATGCTCGAGAGGCAACAAACCTACGACTTTACGCTCAGCAGATACCAAATCGATGATCTCACGCTCGGTGGCGCTCAGTTTACGCTCAGAAGCAACAGATCCGCAACTTCACGCTCGAAGAAATTTTCTTTTCAGAAGCTACAGATCTACTGTTCTACGCTAAAGGAGCTTTCTACGCTCGACAGCTACGAATCTACGGCTTTACGTTCGACAGCTATAAGTCTATAGTTTTACGCCCGGATGCCTTTGTGCTCGGTAGCTTTTATGCTCGAGAGGCTATGAACCTACGACTTCACGCTCAGGAACCACAAGTCTACGATTTCACGCTCGATGGTGTTTTACGCTCAGAGGCTACAGACTAATGATTTCACACTCCACGACTTCCCGCACATATGAAAGATACGCCAGCCAGATTATGCGTACATCTGAACGGTCCTCAAAGCAGTCAATTGCAAAGAGTTCACACAGAAGATACTCGTTCTTGACCTCAAAATATCCCAAGTACCCGAAGCATACAGAGTTCAAACATTGAGGAATTACTCTTCTTGGGTCAATTGAAAGTTCATCCAGACTCCAGTCTGAATATCTCGTCTATCAAGATGGCAACTCAGTTTTAACAGCCATTTCTCGACCCTGTTCCAAGGAATTTTCGAGAAAACATTCTTGAAGATGAAGTCTGAACAAAGGAATTCTGTTCATCAGAAGCAGCAGTTCAGAATTCTACGCGGTTCCTCAGTCCTAGCAGCAGGACAGTTCTAAATGTTCAAGATGCTCAACAGCGTTCTATGGACTATTCGTTATGCGTAAAGGACAGGGCCTAATATTCTTTCTATCAGAGTCGGCGTAAAGAATCAGACGTGTCGAAGCTACATATATTCAGACTTCACAGCAACGTATGGCAAAAGCAATCATATGCACAGAAGAAGAAGATTTTATTAAAATCAAAATTATGATTACATGTGAGGGAAATCCTGTCTACAAGGGGTTTTTCTTCATTTTTTATGGTTACATGTGAGAAAAATCCCATCTACAAAGGATTCCCTCATCTTCATCGGAAGGCCGCCCTCGGATTTTGTTCTGACAGGTTCTCGCATTGGTGGAGATCTTCCTCTTCTTCGAAGACGGTTCATCGACTTCCACAGTCATGAACAAGAAGATAATTTCTGGCGGGAGGATACAACACTGGGCCTACCTGAACTTCTTCAGGGCCTATCCTCCATACGCCATATCAGATCCAGTTGAGGCTTCTTTAACCCAACTCGATCGAGGACGACAGATTACAGTTTGTCTAATCTTGTCTGCGGGGGTCTCAGGAGAAAATACACAGCTTGCAAGCTGTGTGGTCAAATATGACAATTCTTTTCTCCCGAAGAACCACCATACAAAGTTGCTGATTATCCCGAGCAAGGGAGGCTAAGATATCCTTCCATGATCCATCGTTGCAGTGGACACTTGCTCGAAGACGCCGTCTTTTTCGGCTCCTTACATGCTGGAAGAACATGGTCTTCTTCTTCCTCAGATCGACCTGACGGACTCTGGCGATCATCCTTGTGTGGCGAAAGGGATGCGGGAAGAACAGGTTAACTCCTCAGCTTTTTATAGGCGAGAGAGGTCACACCGGTCCCCAATGAATCCGCCATAAAGTCAGCATTGACCGTTTTAACGCTCCATTCAGAAACGTTTCGAGTTACGAGGAGCGGTTCATGCTTCATTCAAAGCATTTCAAATTATGAGGAATTAGAAAACTTTGAATGTGGTCTTGTAGAAGCATGAAAAATACGCTGGGAAAGCTCTACACAGCATATTGATGCAGAGCAGCGTAAACAGAGGCCTTCAGAGCCATCAAACGTGCAACAGAGCTTTTTCCGCTAAACACAACGTGAAAGTATAAGCTCAAAGGACCATCCGCGTAACTGCAGTACGTCTAGGCCGCTTCAGTGTCAACATGGTTCTTCATCGCCTCCATGGCGTAAAACTCATCCGCTTTCAAAGCAGCGTTAAAGCGTACGAGGAACGCTTCGTCTTTCCCGAAATGAACCTGTCAGACCATGCAATGAACCTGACCTCTGACTCCTGACAAAAAGTACTGCACGGATACCCAAACGACGGCTGGAAATGATGGCAGACCACTCGGGACGCGCCCCACAGTATGATGGCGGATCTATGCATTTAATGCAGTAAATTTGATTAAAAATCACCGAACCGTCGTTTACTGACATCCCCTCAGCGTAAACTGCTCTTTCGCATACAAGAAGATACGCCGCCTTGTTTTACACAGGTAGACATGAGCTGTTTACGCTCCGCAGTAGACAAATCGCCTGCCATATCAAAAGTTGCACTTCGTACGGGGCTCGAGGCACATTTCTACGTTTAATTGCACAGAGCGATGACAATTTCTCTCGAGGCACGTCTCTGCGACGGATGCACAGAAGGGCTGCAGACCTTCAAAACACGCCTCCGTATTTAATGCACAGGATGGTGGCAAATCTCGGCATTTAATGCAAGAGATTTGATTATATCTTCAAAAGCCGTAATTCCGGCTAAGACATCCACATCAGCGCTCTGGCACGATACGCAGCGGCTTCTACGCCCATTCAGCTTCTGTGCTCACTCGGCTTCTACGCTCACTCGGCTTCTACGCCCACCCGGCCTCTATGACCACTCGGCTTCTACGCCTATTTCAGCTTCTCTGCTTACTTGGCTTCTACGCCATGATGACAGACATCGGCTTCTACGCCCACCTCTTCTACATGAGAGATACCTACCTACGTGGCTTCTACATTATGATCTTCGTAGCGACTATACGCGTTTTGTCCCTTAGTTGGACCCACGTCACACGCTCATTCAAAGGATCATCTATACGCAGGCATTGGTTATTTTAACCGTTGTGTAAAAGGGTGTTGTACTTTCCACTCCTCGGTTTCTACACCGACGGAGTGGTCACTGTCACTAAAACTCTATAAATAGAGACCTCTATCAATAGAGGAAAAGGTTGAAACTTTGAAAGAAGGATCGAACAGGTCGAAACTTTGAAAGAAGGATCGAACAGGTCGAAACTTTGAAAGAAGGGTCGAACAAGGTCGAACTTCCAAGAAAGATCGAACCAGAGGTCGAGAGAGAGAGAGAGAGAGAGAGAGAGAGAGAGAGAGAGAAGAATCCAGAGCTCAGGCAAAGAGTAGAGATCGACGACTTTGGCATCGTGCATCCACCCTCTTTTGCAACATTCGAAGCTGCTTCCTGTCTTCTACGGCACTTCTTCATCATCGTGTGGTCCAAGGGCTAAAGTGATCGACTGCAGATCAGACACCTATAGCAATATTTTCCCAGATTAAATAAATTGTACTCCCACATCCTCGCATAGGATCAAATTGTACAAGTTTGTTTGTAAACCAAAGAAAACGGGTTTCGTATAAACCTCGTATTATACACATTTCGTTCTTTCGTTTAATACCACAAACAATATAGACCCAAACCATCGTTTAGTGACATTTCCTTGATACAAAGTGCTTTTATGCATACAAGGGAATACGCCGCCTAGTTTTATACAGGCAAATACGAGCTTTTACGCTCAACAAGAGACAAATGAACCGCCACGTCAAAAGCTGCTCTTCGTACAGAGCTCAAGGCACGTCTCGGCAGTTAATTCGGGTGATGGGGGCAGATCTCTGCATTTAATGCATGAGATTTGGTTCTATTTTCAAAGACTGGATGAGCCATAGTTACGGCTAATACGTCCACATCATCACCCCTAAATATTACGCCATCAGGCTATTTTCAGCTATAGGAGCACGCCGTACGCTACCTCCTTGAAATATGCCGATCTGGCTATTTTCAACCATAGGAGTACGACGTATGATATATCCTCGGAATACGCCAACTTAGGCTATATTTGTATTGGTGTGTAACGAGGCTATTTTGTCCAGAATCAGCTCAAGACCTCAATCAAGAAAGGAGGATCGGCTATCTTTTACGCTAGCTACCTATCCATGCAGCATCAGGCTTCTACGCCTACTTGGCTTCTATGCCAATTTGATAACCATTTGGCTTCTACGCCATGGTGATAGTTATTGGCTTCTACGCCAACCTTTTCTACGCGAGGGACAGCTACCTACATGGCTTGCATGCCGTGATCTTCGCAACAGTTATACGCATTACCTCATGATGGAACACGCGTCACACGCAGGTTCAGAGGATCATTTATACGTGGGTAGCAGTTATGGTAACTGCCGCGTAAAAAGTGCCATACTCTCCACTATCCGGCTTCTACGCCGACTGGATGGTTACTGTCACTAAAACCCTATAAATAGAGACCTCTATTGACAGAGGTCCAGGGTGGAAAGGTTGAAAACTCCAGGATCGCAAGGTCGAAAACTCGAAAAATAGAAGTCGAAAAATCGAAGAACAGAGAGTAGCGATCAACGATTTTGGCATCGAACATCCACTCCCCTTTACAATCTTTGAAGCTTCTCCATCTTCTACAACACTTCTTCATCATCGTGTGGTCCAAGGGGCAAAGTGATCGACCGCAGATCAGACTCCTATAGCAATATTTATCCAGATTAAAATTTGTACTTGACATCCTCGTATAGGATTAATTATACTTATTGTTTGTAAACCAAAGAGAGGGTTTCATATAAACCTGGTTTCATTTCTTTCATTTATTATCAAACACAATATGGCGACTCTGCTGGGGACGACTTTCTTATCTAACAAGAAGGCAATTGCTCAACATGATGCAGTATCAATAGGATCAATGAAGAAGACCCTGGTCGTCCAATTCGACCAGTCAGCCTACGAAGACATGCTTCGAGCAGGGGGTAGCTCTCACTCCCTCTCCGTCCAAGACAACAGGAAATTGCGTAAGGTCTGGATGCCCCGGACATTCCCTACCATTCCTGCCGACTCTCGGGTTTCTCCGACCAACAAGGTTGTAGCTTTGCAACCTTCACGCCCCGTGTGTAAAACTCTGTCTCCCGTCTGTGACATGGCAGACAAAACTTCTGACAATGCCTCAGCGCTAGTCCAGAAGTCTGCTTCGCGTTCCGCGCGTAAAACTCTGTCTTCCGTCTGTGACGTGGTAGACAAAGCTTCTGGTGATGCCTCAGTGCTAACCCAGAAGTTTGCTTCACACTCTGCGCGTAAAACTCTGTCTCCCGTCTGTGACGTGGCAGACAAATTTTTTGATAATGTCTCAGCGCCAAATCAGAAATTCCAAACGCGCTCCGTGCGTAAAAATGTATCTGCCCTCCTTGGAAAAGCAGATGGTCCCTGCAATCTACGCAAGGGAAAACAAGTGGCAGAATCCTCAACTTCTCGGCCTTTATGCCAGCAAGAGAAGAATCTGTCCGCCCTCCAGATTACGCGAGAAGCTGATGGCCGATTAAGGACTTCCTCAGTTTTACGCCAACTTGAGCAGAGTTCCAAATTACGCCAGGTAAAGCCCCTCAGCATAAAGAAGGCTCAGTTTGCGGAGAGACACACTCCTCGGGGATCATCTGCTACGCATATGGCTAACCTGCTGTACACGGGTGGCAGGGGAAAAGTTATGGTTCCCAACATCCGCATGCCAACTGATGTGAACAGGAGGAACAAGCCTTCTTCTTCTTCTTCTGTTAATCCTCCTGACTTGCGTGAATATCTGATCAAGAAGCGCAAGGATAGGGGATCTTCCAGCATATCTATTACGCCTCATAGGGAGCACTATTGTAATAGTCATAGGACTGTAGTTAATTATTGCTGTTCTGAAGCGAAACGGTCGGTTTTCGACCGGTTGAACTACTCTCTGTCTTTCCAGAAAGAAGAGCCTATATATGCATCGGTGAACATGGCTTCACACGTACCTAGAGGAAGGTCAAATTCAAGACGTCATCCCTCTAGAACTCCAAGCCAAAGGAGATTCGACAAACTCCTTAAGAACACTGAAGCTGGGGTGTTCTGAAACACCCGTTCGAGGTCACGACAACCGACTTCGTACTCTTCTGATTCCGATACTGAGGGTCGCCAGTTTTTCGAATCAGATGCTGAAAGTATAGAGTCAACTTCTACAGAGACCTATACTAACCCTTCAATGACACCCAGGGAAATGGGAGTCTATGCCATTGGAGATGAACGCGAAGAGGCTTCCCCATCAGGAAGCACTGAGCAACGCATCGCTATGTTAGAGACATCTCTGAAAGAGATACAATCCATGATGGAGAATATGCACCAGATGATGCTGACTCAACACACAGCTACTATAGCTCAAGCATCGGTCCCTCCAACTCAAATACGTGTGGGGGTGGATTTACCACCATCCAACGCGAACCAGGAGCCCGCTCTAGATCAAGAGTCAGCAGCTCCCCCACTTCCTAACTCGGAGAATGTATTGCCTCATGTTGGAGTTACAATACGACCGATCTCTCACTACTCTGCGGTCCCTCTATCGGCTGAAGATCCGATGCAGGTAGTGCAGGAGTTGAAAGCCCAATTTGATGCCTTGAAGCACAAAGATCAGCTCAAGAAATTGGGAATCAACCAGCCTTACCTTGCTATCTGGGATGAGGTCCCTTTCCCTCCTAAATATAAACCACAGACTATGGCTTTGTTTGAGGGAAAGACATCACCGAGCCAGTATATGAACTACTTCGGTATGATGACAGTGTTATTGCAAGGGAATGACGCCCTTCTCACTCAAGTGTTCAAAGGCTGTCTCTCGGGAGTGGCTTATCAGTGGTACTGTAGTCTGGCGGACAACTGTATTACTTCCTTTGAAGATTTCAAGACTTTGTTCTTCGCGCAATTCTATGAAGGGGGGATGGATATGTCTATGTCCTCTCTCATCGAAGTGAAGCAGATGGAAAAAGAGAACGTTCGCACTTTTATTGAATATTTTCGTCAAGCCACTTTGCAAATGCCTCCCGGAGTTCCCGACTCAGCATTGGTGGATATTTGCAGGAAGAATCTTCTTCCAGTGATCTCGGTGTTTACAGGACCATATCAGTTCCATGATTGGCCCTCGTTCATCATCTCAGCGGTAGCCGCTGAGGACAACAGTTGGAAGGCGCGTGATAATGGAATTATGATATCTGCCTCTGATAGGGGCAATAGGTCATCCTCCAACAACGACCATCCTCGTGGTTCCAAAGAAAAAGAAGCTCGGCGATCAATACGTCCAGGCAAAAGACTGCGACAACCACACAAACGAAACCTGGGACTTCCAGGCCCATTGAAGTGTACTCTTTTGATGACGACGATATTCCGAGCATATTCGAGTGTCTAGTCAAAAGCGGCAAGATTACCCTCCCAGAGGTAAAGCAGCCTAATGAAGTCGGCAGTACCAATAACCCCAAGTACTGTATTTTTTATAGGTACATACATCACCCCACAAAGGCATGTTATGTACTAAAGAGGAAGATCCATGAGTTGATCAATGCTAAGGCCATCACTCTGCGCAACAACGAGAAGACGGTCACCGCCAATATGATCTCTCTTCAATTTGGCGATCTGCCTCCTCAAGAAGTTCTGGATGGTGTTGTACCTATTTCCCGGACGACGATGAACATCGTTAATCTCCCTCCAGCCAGGGGTCAACATCATGACCTGGTACCCCTAATGTCACTACCCAATTCTAGAAAATAGAGTTTATTTTTATTTTTATTTGGTAAATTGTGTATTGTATATAATTAATTATATTTATATTTAATTAGTGATTGCATTATTTTTATTTGATTATTTTAGGGTTTTGGCTAGCCTGGACCCATGTCAGACCCTAGTGGACCCATGTCTGACCCAACCCACACCCTTATGAGACCTATTTTTGGGTTTAAAATATTTATTATATTTTTAGTGGATTAGTTGGAGAGATTTGGAGTTAGTTTGAGTGCTTTTGGAACCCGAACCAAAGTTAGGAGAGGGCATTTTGGGTATTTTGGACTTGTGAAACCCCTTTATTATGTGTGGCCGGCCTTCCCAAACCCACACCCGACCAAACCACAGCAGCCCCCTCCCCCATTTTCTACTTCTTCTTTACTTCTTCTTCTTCTTCTTCTTCTTCTTCTTCTCCATTTCTTCTTTCTTCTTCCTTTCTTCTTCCCAAGTTCAAGTAAGTACTCCTTTTCTCCTCTTTCTTCTTCTATTCTCTATGAATGTTAACCCTAACCCTACATTTTCCCCTAACCTAGATGTTTAGAGCCTAGACTTAGTGTGGAGGCTAGATTTGGAGGCTTGGATCTTGAGGGAGGTGATTTCAAGTGGATTGGAGACTTTGGACTTGGGATTCCAACTCTCAAGAGGTAAAACCTAACTTTTTCCTTGCTAATTATTCTTATATAGTGTAATTAGTGGTTTAGAACCTTCCTAGACCCTAAGCCTACCCGTGGGAGGAAGTTGGAACAAATTTTGTTGTGTTTGGAGACTTTGACAATAGGTTTTGTGTCAATTTCGGGTGGGATCCAAAATTGGCCCAATTTTGGGTGATGTCCTAGGTTAGGCGGACCTATATAGACGTTGTCGGGTGTCTAGAGGGTTAGTGGGTGTCTCTGTTCGAACACATGAAGTCGTGTCGCGGAGAAACGGGCGTTTCGGGCATTTTCGGGGTTTTTGTCGTCGCCGGTTCTAAGTGCGTGCGCGTTTTTGCCACGGGCCTAGAATCGATGGAGTAGTATTTTTTCTATGACCTAGACATCGTTTAGAACCCGTGGATAAATTTTGGGTCGATTCTGAGTTGGTTTGGTGTGCGTTTTAGGAGGTTTTCCGAACCGCACACCGCGTGTTCGTCGAAATGACCGAACGTCCATTTCGACTTGGTTTCGTAGTTTCGGGCTTGTGCGCGCGTTGGGTTAGCTTCGGGGAGTGTGTGCTAGAATTCTCGGGTTATAATTTATATATATATATATATATGTTTTCGTGTGCGTTTGGGCCGTTGTGCGCGTATTGGTGGTGTGTTGTGAGCGTAGTATTATGTTGTGTGTTTGGTGTTTATGTGTTTAAGTCTCTCTCTCTCTCTCTCTCTCTCTCTCTCTCTATATATATATATATATATATATATATATATATATATATATATGTGCGTGTATATGTATGTTTGTGTGTGTGTGTATTTGTATACATAAGTGTTTGTGTGTGTGTAAGTATATATGTTTTTGTGTGTGCGTATATATATATATTTATATATATGTATATATATATATATGTATATATGTGTGATTGTGTTTGTGTGTGTGGTCATTTGTGTGCGTTTGGTGCGAAGGGGCAGCGAGGGGGGGGGGGACAGCGTGCAGCCAGCAGGCAGCGCCGCAGCGCACAGCGCGCTGCTGTGCAGCATGCACAGCAGCAGCAGCATCTTAAGCAGCAACAGCAGCAGCAGTGTAAGCAGCCAGCGCAGCAGCAGCAATCACATCTTGGTGCGTTGCTTTAGCAGGTAGCGAGGGATGGTTTAATAGATAGATTGATAGAGGGATAGGTTGATTTATGAATTGATAGTTAGATAGATAGTTAAATAAATAGATAGTTAGATAGATACGTAGATTGATAGATAGATAGGTAATAGATGGATAGATAGATAGTTATATCTATCTAAGTGTATAGATATATATATAAATATAGCTATATATATATGTATAGATACTATATATATATATATATATATATATATATATACATATTTGAGAGTGGGTGTAAGGTATATATGTATGTATTTGTGAATATATATATATATATATATATATATATATATATATATATATATATATATATATATATATATATATATATATATATATATAGGTATGTATATATATATATGTTAGATATATTTTAGCCTAGATTATAGCTAGATATATATATCTATTTGCATAAATAGCTAGTTAGAGGAGTTTTAGAGAGGTATCTCAATACCTTGAGATATCCAAGGTATTGAGTTTCGAGCGGGGTATTTGAGCAATAGCCTAGGAATAGTATTGGAGTGATTTTTATATGTATTTGTATATATATTTACGCGTGCTAGCATAGGTTTTAGCGGGTTTAGGCAGGGTGCGTGGCCTAGATCGAGGTATCGGATACCGAGGTTATCCCGGTATCTCGAGGAGGCGAGTTTGAGAGTTTACTAGCTTAATGAGCTAGTTTTGACCTAGAATTTTAGGGGCACCCTAGTTTGACCTAGCTTTCACCATAAATATCCTCGTTGACCGTAAAAGTCAACGTTTGACCTAGTTTTGACCTAGAGTTGACTTTTTGGACCCCAGGTTGACTTTTTGACCCGAATATCCCTAGAAGCCTGTTTTTAATTATTTTATATCCCTAGAGTTGACTTTTTGACCTAGAATATCCCTAAAAGCCTGTTTTTAATTATTTTATATCAGTTTAACTCCTTAGAACCCTGTTTAATTCTGCTTTTCGTAATAGGTTCTTGCGATACCGGTCCGGATCTCGATTCTCATCAGTTGCTCAGGACATCAGGCGAGTACCTACCTCTGATAGTTTTTATTTCATGATAGCGTTTATATCACCTGTTCTGGAACTGTAATACTTGATTCTGACACATTGTTACACGAGCTGGTACTAGTGGATCCCGTCATGAGATGCTATCCCCCTTACCGTGTTCAGCGGGTACTCTATCACGTGTATTTCATCATGTGCTTCGGGTATTGATTCTCATGTGCTATCATGTGCTTCTTGTGCTCTCGCCTTCGTGTGCGCGAGCTACTTATCATGTACGTAGCATGTCGTGGTTGGATCCAAGAGTATTAGTGGGGGAGGGGAGTAGGAGTTGGTTATGTGATCAAAGCCAAACAGTATTCATGTGTATGTCGGTTATGCAACTCACGCATAACGGAGTTATCGTAGTTTATTCATGTGCAACCTAGGCCGATCACATAATAAACTTGTACTCAAGGCACTTAGCTAGTATTCCTGTTTTCTTACATGCAGTTACTTTTCCACTACTTGTATTGTTCTCCAGTTTACATTGCAGCTACTTTATCTGCTCCATCATGTATTTATTTCCTGTGCATCTTGTATACTTTTCTATTGCTAGTCATATACACCTTACCATGCATTTGGAGTTGCTTTCAGAGTTATGTACTTCGCTCCAATCCTGACTGGACATATTTTTTCCAGAGGATCCTGAGGATAATTGCCCGATATTCTATGGGCTGGGCGTCGAGGAGTGCTGTGACCCCGAGACCGAGGAGGAGCCCGTCGAGGAGACGCCGTTAGCGCCCTAGTTAGCTAGGTGGGTTTTCCTGGGTTATTCCCAGTTGTTATTTTGGATGACTGTACTGTATTATTATTTTGCTGCTGTGAGATGTTGTAGACTTGGACTGTATTTTGGATATTGTCTTGCTCTGTGTTTCTTTGTTTCTTTGTGATATCATATCGTGCTTTTACTCTTCCCCTAGTTATTGTGATTGAGACATATATATATTGCATGGTTGCCCTCCTTTTGGAGAGGTTATTAACAGGTTCTGTGAGATATATAGATTGTTGACCTAGAACGGACCTTTACAGCGTTCTATCGCCGATTCTGCGGCGTAGGCTGGACGTACCCACGACTCATGCCCGATTTTTGGGTGCGGGTCGTGAAACATTTTTGGTGGCGGCCCATGCAGGTCTAGTTTTTAGGTTTACCTGCAATAGGATATAGGATATAGGCTGAGAGAGAGTATGCTCAATCACAACTAGGACCTTTCTTGATTTCTCTTGCTATCTTTAATTTTCCTAAAATTGTTTCTTTTGCAATTTTACTGTCCTTCTTTGATGATATCGTTTCTTATACTGTATTGACTTCTTTTGGTCTGTATTCAGGATACCTCCGAAGATACGGTCTCAGCGCACCGTTCCAGCAGCTGCCACCGAGAGGTCTGCCACCTCTCGTCCTGCTCGACTTCCGGCAGCCGCTACCGCTCCACTCGCCACTCTTGCGGTTGAGGGAGCGTTTATTTCTCTCAGAGATCCTCTTACTCCCATTGATCTGAGAGTTACCCCAGTTGTTCAGGTGGTACCTCCTCCACCACTGCCTGCACCAGTTGATGCCACGCAGTTGTTCGCGTTCTTCTGAGAGATGATGGACGCGCAGCACCGCCAGGTAGATGTTATGAGGATGGGCATTGAGAATGCTTATCAGGTGGCCATGACAGCGGTGGACAGAGTGGCTCAGATCCAGCCACAGGCAGAGCAGGCTCAGCATCCTAGGCCGGGCACTATTATCGACTTTCAGAGGATGCGGCCCAAGGAGTTCCGGGGTACAGAGGGGATCCTGTACGCGGACGACTGGATCGAGCACATCGAGGGCATGTTCAGGCTGGCGATGATCCCCTCCAGCATGCAGATCAAGGCAGCGGGCAGCTAGATGTTCGACCTTGCCCTTACTTGGTACCGTACAGATACACGAATAGCAGTACCGAGACTAACTTAGGAGGCTTTCAAGAAGCTTTTCAAGGAGAAGTTCTTCTCGGATGTGGCTCTCAGTGCCTTAGAGAGTCAGTTTGAGGCGCTCGTCCAGGGGAGTATGCTAGTGGACGAGTATGCAGCAGAGTTCTGCCGTCTGGGCAAATTTGTTGAGGGTTTGTCTGAGGCAGCGAAGGCGCGAAAGTTCCGCAAGGGTTTGGTCATGGCGGTCAAGTCCTTGACTAGGAGTGACCGCGAGGCAACCTTCGAGCAGATAGTGAGCGACGCTCAGAGGGCTGAGGATGACCTAAAACTGAAGACCAAGAGGAGCAGAGATGCTTTCGGAGCAGGCAGCACTGCAGGCCCCGCCAAGAGGCCATTCCAGCAGACTCAGCAGCACCAGGGTCAGGGTCGTGTGCCCTTCCGGCATTCGCCCCAGCAGCAAAGGTAGGGACAACAGCAGGGCCAGAGGCAGCCCATCATTTGCCCTTTCTGTAAGAAACCAGGGCACGGATGGGACATTTGCAGGAAGAGGTTGGGCAGATGTTTTTTGTATGGCGCAGCAGTTCACCAGCTGAAGGATTGTCCTTCAGCGCTTGCTCGTACAGCTCAGGGCGGAGGAGCCGCCCAGAGGGGACCAGCCAGAGCACCTAAAGCACACCAGAGAGGACAGCCTTTGTCGACTCAGCAGCAGAGGTTTGCCCAGCACCAGCAGCAGCACCGAGGAGGACAACAAGGGCGAGCTTTTGCCCTGACCATGGATGAGGTCGAGCCTGTTGGTGATATGATCTCTTTGATTCCATTTCGGCACTTGCTTTGTTTGATTTCGGTGCTTCCCATAGCTTTGTGTCTGTATCTTTTGCTGTTAGACACCATCTTATTACTGAACCTTTAGCTAGATTCTACAAGATCACGACTGGGGGTGGTATCATCCTAGTCAGTGATGTCTGCAGAGACCGGAGAGTTACCTTGGGAGGCCGGGAGTTGAGTGTGTGCCTACTCGTAATTCCACTTTCGAGCTACGATATTGTACTCAGGATGGATTGGTTGAGTATGCATTGTGCTAGTATAAATTGTCGTGGAGGCAGAGTGTTGTTTAGTCCGCCGGGTGAGCCAGAGTTTCAGTTTGCTAGAGGAGCAGCGGAGCAGAACGAGGGAGTCTTCTGCGGAGCCCTAGTGGTAGAGCCGAGATTGCTACATCTACTGATAGAGGAGTACATAGACGTCTTTCAGGAGGAGTTGCCAGGGTTGCCTCCGGATAGAGATGTGGAGTTCTCTATAGACTTGGTGTCAGGCGCGGAGCCGATATCCCAGCACGTCTATAGGGTCAGAAATAGTGATCTGATAGAGTTGAAGAAGCAGGTGGATGAGCTTCAGGACAAGGGATTTATCAGATCTAGTTCTTCCCCGTGGGGTACTTCGGTACTTTTTGTGCCGAAGAAGGATGGGTCGATACGGATGTGTATTGACTACAGGGCTCTGAACAACCTCACAATCAAGAACAAGTATTCACTGTCGCGTATTGATGATCTTTTTGACCAGTTGAGCGGAACGAGGGTGTTTTCTAGGATTGATCTGAGGACAGGCTACCACCAGGTGAAGGTCAGGAAGGAGGATATTCCGAAGATAGCTTTTCGGACCAGATATGGACATTATAAGTTCATGGTGATGTCGTTTGGGTTGACTAATGCCCCGACAGTGTTCATAAATCTGATGAACAAGGTATTCTATCAGCATCTGGAGAGGTTTGTGGTGGTGTTTATAGATGATATCTTGGTGTATTCGAAGACCCCAAAGGAGCACAAGGAGCATCTGAGGATAGTGTTGGAGACTCTCAGGAAGGAGAAGTTTTATGGAAAGCTTTCGAAGTATGAGTTCTTCCTTGACAAGGTTGAATTCCTTGGTCATGTGGTGACTGGAGAGGGGATCTCGGTGGATCCAAAGAAGATTATGGCAGTTGAGGCATGGAGTGCTCCGAGTTCAGTAGCCGAGGTCAGGAGTTTCCTGGGACTGGCAGGTTACTACAGTAAATTTGTTCAGGATTTTTCCCAGATTGCAGAGCCGTTTTCCAGGCTGACTCGGAAGGATGTAGAGTTTGTTTAGTCAGAGGAGTGCTAGATCGCCTTTGATGAGCTGAAGAGGAGGTTGACAACAGCTCCAGTGTTGACGTTGCCATCAGGTTTTGGAGGATTCACTATCTATAGTGATGCATCGGGGAAGGGACTAGGTTGTGTGTTACAGCAGAATGGGAGGGTAATTGCCTATGCTTCTAGGCAATTATGTCCTCATGAGAAGAACTACGCTACCCACAATTTGGAGTTGGCAGTGGTCATCTTTGCTCTAAAGTTGTGGAAACACTATTTATACGGAGAGCATGTGGAGATCTTCACAGACCACAAGAGCTTGAAGTATGTGTTTACCCAAAAAGAGCTGAACATGAGGTAGAGAAGATGGTTGGAGTTGATAAAAGACTTCGACATATTATTGTAGTACCATATAGGGAAGGCGAACGTAGTTGCGGATGCGTTGAGCAGGTATCCGGTAGCTATGTGCCTGACTATAGATCGTTATCTTCTGGCAGATCTAGAGAGCTTGGGCATTGAGGTGATAGTGCCTGGAGTTGAGATACAGATGTGGGGACTGCAGATTCAGTCAGAGTTGGTAGACCAGATCAGGGTTACACAGTTTGAGGATGAGTCCCTGAGGAGCATCAGGGCGCAGGTTTAGATTGGATTATCAGATGACTTTACCATTGCTGATGATGGTTCTTTGCGGCACGGTACCAGGTTGTGTGTGCCGAGTGGGTCATTGTGCGAGGAGGTTCTTCAGAAGGCGCATCGATCCCAGAACTCTATGCATCCAGGTGCCAACAAGATGTATAGAGATCTGAGACAGCATGTATGGTGGTACGGGATAAAGCGGGAGGTAGCATGTTTGGTATCCCGATGCTTAGTGTGGCAGCAGGTGAAAGCGGAGAGGCAGAGGCCAGGAGGTTTGCTCCAGCCGTTACCCATTCCAGAGTGAAAATGGGAGCATGTGACCATTGGCTACTGGAACCCGTTCAGGGAAAGCCTACCTCAAGGACTATGGAGCAAGTCAGGAAGATGCATCGGCAGACGCTTCAGCTGCCATGCCTTCAAAACCAGAATCCGTCATACCAGAGGCCGGTCCTTCAAGACCAACTTCGGCGGACAAGGGGAAGCAAAAAGAAGTGCGCTTTGATAAACCTTTGAACAATATTCAAAACAAAGGTTTGGAGAAGCCATATAACTTTGACATCTTGGCCCAGTTAGCTAATACACCAGCCAGGTTTTCCATTTTTGAACTACTCAGGCTCTCTAAAGACACTCGTCAAGCCCTGAGTGAAGCATTAATGCAGGAGGATGCATACTTGACCCAGCTCAAGTCTCCTAATGAAGAATCTATGGCATGTCCTCAATGCCATAGTGTGATGGAGGTGGTCCCAAATATCACTTTCACTCAAGATGACATGCTGTTAAAACATAACAGGCATGACAGACCCCTCAATTATACCGGATACGTCGGTTCCATGGAGGTCGACCGGATTCACATATATCCGGGATCATCGATCAGCATCATTCCTTATAGTCTGCTCAGACTGCTGAGGATTCCTACCAGCGAATTGGCTTACACCACCACTATAATCGTGGGCTTCAACGCCAGGAAAAGTAAGCCGTTGGGAAAAATTCGTCTGAGGATCCAGATTGGCGACCTCAGATCAGTGGCTACATGCTATGTCATTGATTCAGAGGTATCCTACAACATTATGCTTGGTAGACCATGGATCCATGATCACAATATCGTTTCTTCGACTTTACATTAATGCTTTAAATATGTAGATGCCCAAGGAACAGTACAAACTGAGTTTGCTGACCTGAACCCGTTTAAAGGAGTAGAATCCTACTACTCCGATGCCATGTTGTACACTCAAGACTACATGGAGGAGGTGTCAGGCGAGACAGAGGAGGAATCCTACCGGGAGCCAGAAGAACCCTCTGCCAAGCAACCTCTGTCAATCAAGGTGAAAGGGCGAACTACTCGTCCTAAAGTCATGGAACCCATGGCTATCCACCTGAACAAAACCAGGTCAGGAAAAGAAAGTGATCCTCTAGTGATCACTTTGAACCAGAAGCCTCCACCCTTGGTCATCAACCTTTGGCGCAACAAGCAGCCGGCTGATGTAAATATAACCAGGAACGTGGTTTCTGATGATAATAAAGATCATCTTTTCCAGTACATTGACGCTCAAATTCCAAATCAGGAATCCTCTCCCCATGACGATATAGAACCTATAGCACAAAAATTCTTGGAAGCTATAGATTCCTATCATCCTTATATGTAGGAAGTAGCGTCATCATCTAATATCATCACGACATATGGGCCACATGAGGATTCTATCTTTATTGTCCCGCCTACTCGCAGCAGTCAGCGTCCAATAGTCTTCGGTCGTATGCACAATAAATTGACTGTACAAGAGGATTCTCCTAATGATGATGTTAGTAAAATGCAGGTTCACAGATATAGCCCACAAGATTTGAAGATTATACAAAGTATGGGTTATGACTTGCAGCTGGAACCAGGTCTTAACTATGGGAAAGGCAGACGAATGCCGTTGCACAGTGATCCCTACTGCCAACGAACTCGTTTTGGGTTAGGGTATACCACCTCCCTTGCAACTTCTGAGTCAAATAAGGATATCTTTTCCTCTTCTCAAGATGGCTCGTCGCCCTCCGGCTCATATGATGCTCTCGAACGAGCATTATCAGTAAATACGGTACTGGCAGATTCCCTCGAAGCAGACGAATAAGAATTTGAACCGTTTGAGAATGACTCTTAGGCTCAGCAAATGGATACACAGTGGGAACTCTGGTTCGAGCAAAGAGAACCTCCCACTGAAGATAAAATTATCCAAATTAACGTTGGGGATGAACTTTCGCCGAAGCCGATATTTATCAGTAACAATCTTTCCGAAGAAGAAAGGGAAGAAATAATCCAGCTGGTAAAAGAATATATCGACATCTTTGCGTAGAATTATAAGGATATACCAGGTCTTGATCCTAAAGTGGCTACTCATAAGCTCAACATATTGCCCAATTTGAAGCATGTAAAGCAATATCAGTGCCGGTTTCGTCCGAATATGATGGACGCCATCAAAGCTGAAATCAGGAAGTTGATAGCCTGTGGCTTCATCCGGGAAGAACAATATCCTGACTGGGTCGCCAATGTTGTCCCAATCATGAAGAAAAGTGGAAAAGTAAATATCTGTATCGATTACCGATATCTGAATGCAGCCTGCCCCAAGGATGAGTTTCCTCTTCCCATTACATATGTTATGATCGATAATACCTGCGGGTTTGAATACATGTCTTTCATGGACGGATTTTCAGGATACAATCAAATCAAGATGCATCCTGAAGATGAGAAGCATACTGCCTTCCGCACACCATTAGGGGTATATTGCTATAAGGTCATGCCCTTCGGACTAAAGATTTCTGGGGCTACATACCAACGAGCTATGAGTAACATATTCCATGAGCATTTATGCAAAACTGTGGAATATTATGTGGATGATATAGCTGTCAAAAGCTGCCTCAAGGATAATCACATCCAAGACTTGAAGACAGTGTTTGAGTTGATACGCCAATATCAACTCAAAATGAATCCCATAAAGTCCTTTCTTGGTGTATCCAGTGGCAAATTACTGGGATTTGTCATTACCGCTAAGGGCATTCAAGTGGACCCTGATAAAGTCAAGGCCATCTTAGAAATACGACCACCCCATAATCTGAGGGAACTCAGGGGATTTCAAGGTCGTCTGGCTTATATCCGGAGATTCATATCCATCCTCTCTGGGAGATGTCAGCCTCTTTCTTGTCTCATGAAGAAAGGTGTATTCTTCGTATGGGATGAAGCCTGTCAGCAAGTGTTAATGATATCAAATGCTACCTCACTAATCCTCCAGTTCTGGTGCCTCCCGTCATAGGAAGACCATTCTTGTTGTATGTTCGAGCAATGGATCATTCTCTGGGAGCTCTCCTCGCACAGAAGAACGATGAGGATCATGAACAGGCTATTTACTATTTAAGCAGGATGATGGTCGGAGCTGAACACTGGTACAGTCCAGTGGAAAAAGAATGCTTGGCCCTGATGTTCACCATTCAAAAAATGCGACACTATGTCACAGGCCATGTAAACCCCCTCGACCATTTTAGGTTTTATTAAGTTTAATTGAGCCCATCCCCTAGACACACAGGACTACCCACCTACACCTTGTGTAACCTTCAGATCCCGATCTTGTGCCCTAATATAGCTACACAACAGTCGTGGCAAACGTCTAAGTATATTCTTATTAAAAACAACTTTCTCCTAATAACGGATGTAATTGTTGTAACCTGATTTAAATTTGAGGCCAGATCACTTCTAAACTAGTCTTAACCAAGCCTTTATACCTATCAGGAGGACTAGACCTCACCCCAAGGAGCCAGACAAGCCCAAGGCCCAGGCCATAAACCCTACTATATATAAACAACTATCCCTAATACTATGGAAACCCTAATATCACCCATCCGCTCAACCTAGCCGAACTCCCTTGCAAATCCAATTCTCCTCAGCCACCCGGATCAACCGCCGCCTCCCTGTCGGACGAAACCACCACCAGTTCAAACCGCCACCACCACCCCGTTCACCTGCACACCTTCACGACACCAGACCACACCGGCCACTTGCACCACCACCCATCCAGCCATCCCCCGAACGACCAGCCGAGTCGAGCCCCCGCCCGACGCTGCCTGGACCCAGCCGACCCCCGCCCGACGCTGCCTGGACCCAGCCGACCCCCGCCCGACACTGCCTGGACCCAGCCGACCCCCGGCCGACGCTACCTGGACCAGCCCGACGCTGCCTGGACCCCGCCCGACGCTGCCTGCCGCTGCTAACGGTCGGACGCCGGAGTTTCACCGACTGACGGTCATCAGACTCGTCGAAGGAGCAGACACCCCCTCTCGTCCTATTGGTCAGGTACTCGTCCTCCAAACAGCCCCTCGTGTGTCCATATTTCTCCTTCGTGTCGTCGTGTCGCACTTAAAACCATAACCATAGTATTTAACCTAGTTAAAAAATATTTGCATGGAAGTTAATATTAATTAGATATTTATTAATAACTAATAATTCTAAACTAATAATTACTAGAGTCAGGAAATTCACTTGAAACGCTGAAATACAAAACTAGTTTGTTGAGCATGGAAATAGAGACATGTGTTCGTGTAGAACCGAAATTATGGACAACCCGTAACTAGATAATTATTGACTCGAGACACATGTTAACCGAAGACAGAACACGTGTACATCCTCGCTACATGCACGCATGACGCTGTACTCAAACAATAGTGAATTCGTGACAGTATTCAAGTGCAGAGTCGTAATGGTATGTAGTTAATGCGTAATGTCTGATGATTGGTTGTTATATTATATTGTGTGTTAGGATTAGTGGACCAGCCAGGGGATATTGCAGGAACCGGCTTCTGGCATTCACAGCTTCAGGATACAGGCAAGATACCTTGCTATATTTACTGTTTAATTTAAATATGCATCTGTTGTATTGTATTCTTGTTGCTTGTAGTTTATACAACTGCGCGCGTCCGAGTTGTCTCGGGTGCATTCGATGGTTACGTCGATGTTGGTATATATATATGGACTTAGCTCTTAGCAGACTCAACCCATTGGACGATACTCTGTTATTGTCTGAGACCTGACACCTTACACGGACACTGACATATATTCATATTGGAATGCGGGTTTGCGCACTCGACTAGCTATCGTTGCGTATCACCTACATCACGGTTAGTATGTAGTCAGGATATAGATTAGAGACTTGGCATATAGATACATGGTATGCACGTTGAGTAGTCGACTTGCATATCTACATTGGGCGGGGAGGACAACTAGTGAGCGTATGGAGTACACCCATTGGAGCCGTAGTTTCGGAGGAACCTCGGATCCAATGACTTTCCCTTTATATTGATGCCACGTTCTTCGGAGCGATATGGACGATATACTGTACTGATGCCACTCTCTTCGGAGCATGGACGTTATGCCTACACCTATCCATACGCACCAGCGTTGTCCTCACATTGCATTCACTTAGATGGCTAGTACACCCTTATTGTATTTATTTTATTCAGTATTCATATATAGCATGTTATTTTCTTGTATCTTGTTACGTCCCTCTGAGGACCTGGTACCTTTCCAGATTTAGACGAGGCTTACTACCCCACCGTATACGGCCCGGGACAGGAGACGAGATTTGCTACAGCTAAGGAGTTGGAGATACAACCGTCAGAGTTTTTGTGACCAGTTGGTAGGCCTTTAGCCTAGATGGAGGGCATCATTATCTACTCAGCTGATGCTCTAGCCATTATCTTTTATATCTTATTTCAGTACTTTATTTTGTCATAGTAGTGGGTTTATTCCCACCAGACATCACGGGTTGTACTATGATATCTTGAGACTGGTATTTATCAACCATCAGTTTATTTAGTGTTTCTTGCTCTTTATTTTGTGGATGAGATTAGATTACCTGTTATTGAATGATATTTGACATGTTAGTATTATAGGACAGCGTAGCACTCTTCGTGGATCCATTAAATTGGGATATCCTCGGAGATGTGTCAGCTGGCCATTGCCATGTGGCTTGGTTCCATATATTTTAGGACTGGGGCGTGACATGGTTTTAGTGGTGGCCCATGCAGGTCGACTTTTCGCTTGTGGTATGGTAACATGCCCAGCGAGCCTGCAATAGGATAGAAATTATTAGGTCTCATGCACTTTTTATTCGTCCTTGAACTTCCTTCATACTGCTTCTAAATATCTGCATCCTGTTTTTTTGCTCTCGTATTCTTTTAATGAAGCTCTATCTCTTGCAGCAAGATAAATTTGCACAGTGGACGAGGAGCACCCTGTGTCGCGATGCCAGATAATACTACTCAAGGAGATGAGGTACCCCAAGGGCAACACCCGCTACAGACCCCGCTGATACATTGGCACGAGACATCGCAGGGCGATCCTACACCGCAGCCTGAGGGACAGATTTCCCAGACGATCCCCACGCAGCATTGTAAGGGCCAGACTTCAGGAGCTACACCGATGCCGCAGACTGAGAGGCCGACATCTGAGGAGATGCCTACTGCACAACCAGATATTCCACTGCCACCGCCTCCACCTTATCCACCCCAGATGCTGCAGCTAGATGGCCAGCCACAGATGCTTCAGTTCTTCCAGGCAATGATGTAAGCACAGTGGCAGCAGACAGAGTCTGATGACAGTACTAGAGAGGACACCTGTCATGACACCAGCACCTCCACCAGCCCCGACAGGTGGCATTGTTATATGGTTCCGACAGATGGGACCAGATACCTTCTCAAGCAATGAGACTGCAGAGCAGATCTCCGATTGGATCGCCAACACAGAGATGCTATTAGAGGCTTCACAACTGCATCCAGACCTTTGGATGACCGCAGTGAGGGCCCAACTAAAAGGCAACGCCCATCACTGGTGGGATTCCATTGAGCGCAGTGTAGGCAAGAACCAGACTTGGGAACAGTTCTTGGAATACTTCAATGCGAAGTATTTTCCAGCAACAGTCAGAAATGCCCTGTACTCCCAGTTCCTACACCTAGAACAGGGGAATATGACTGTTGATGCCTATGATGCAGAGTTTAGCCGCCTTAGCAGATTTGGAGCTGTTCTGATACCCAATGATCTAGAGAAGGCTCAGAGATTCCACCACGGCCTCAACTACGAGCTACAGAGATATACCACCGCACAGGCGAGGATTTCTTATGAGGAGGTTCTCGCCGAGGCGAGGATCCAGGAGGCCATTGTCAGAAGAGCTAGGCGTTCCAGCACGACCATGCCAGCTAGAGCCCAGCCCGGAGCAGGAGGACCCATCCGTCGTCCCGGAGCGCAGACACAACAGAGAGCAACACCATATCCACACCAGGAACTTCTGACTTGCCACTTATGTGGTAAGAGAGGTCACTTCGAGAAGGACTGCCGAAAGAGACTTGGGACATGCATGATTTGTGGAGCAAGCCAGCACCTTGTCAGAAATTTCCCACAGCGCAGGGAGGCAGCCCCACAGGCCGGACAAAGGCCAGCAGCACCAGCCCCGAGGATACTATCCCCACCAGGAGGCCAGCGTCCACCAGCACCCGAAGGATTCCAGAGGGGACCACCCTTGGCCCCACAGCAGGCACAGTTTGATCGGGCCTGACAGCAGGCAGGAGGACAGAGACAGGGACAGGCCTTTGCATTAGCAGCCGCTGAGGAGAAAACAGAAGGAGAAGCAATCACATGTACCATTTTAGTCGCATCCTTACCTGCGTCAGCATTGTTTGATTCTGGGGCTACTTTGTCATTTATATCTAGTAGATTTGTAGCAATGCATAGAGTAGCGACTTCCCCTTTACCTAAGAGTTGGAAGATTCTTACCGGAGGAGGTATCGTGTCGGTTACCAGCACTATTAGAACGTGCTCGGTAGTCGTATGTGGTAGAGAGATGAGGGCGCGATTCCTGGTATTGCCTATGCCGTACTTTGATGTTGTATTAGGCATGGACTGGTTAAGCCAGTATAATGCCATACTGAACTGCCGGAAGGGTAGCGTCACTTTTAGACCACCAGATCAACCGGAGTTCGAGTATATGCGAGGGACCGTCGAACAAGGAGTAGGACAGACAGCTGGAACTTGTATGACTATGGAGATTGTGCCCCCACCTATAGTTGCAAAATTCGAGGATGTTTTCTCCGAAGAATTGCCAGGCTTACCACCAGATAGAGACGTGGAGTTCACCATTGAGCTAGTACCAGGAGCAGCACCAGTATCTTCTAATGTGTACCGATTGGCGAAAAAGGAGTTAGATGAGCTGAAGCTACAATTGGAGGAGTTGCAGAGCAAGGGATTTATCCATCCTAGTGCATCACCATGGAGAGCACCAGTATTGTTTGTGCCTAAGAAGGATGGAACAGTACGTTGTGTATTGATTACAGAGCCCTTAATGCTTTGACTATCAAGAAAAAGTACCCCCTACCGCGGATTGACGATTTATTCGACCAGTTGACAGGAGCAGTGGTGTTCACAAAGATCGACTTGAGATCGGGTTATCATCAAGTGAAGGTGCGAAGAGAAGACATTCAAAAGACAGCATTCAGGACTCGTTATGGTCACTACGAGTTCTTAGTGATGCCTTTTGGACTGACGAATGCGCCAGCTGTATTTATGTACTTGATGAACAGAGTATTCCATCAATACTTAGACCAGTTCGTGGTAGTCTTCATCGACGACATTTTGGTGTATTCGAAGAGCCACGAGGAGCACGAGAAGCACTTGAGACTAGTGTTAGAGACACTGAGGAGAGAGAGACTTTATGCCAAGCTTAGCAAGTGCGAGTTTCTCCTAGATCGTATCGCCTTCCTTGGACACGTCATCTCAGGAGACGGTATCTCAGTAGATCCGGCGAAGATTTCATCTGTAGAGACATGGCCAACCCCTACCAATGTCTCAGAGGTAAGGAGTTTCCTAGGACTTGCCGGATATTACCGGAGGTTCGTAGAGAACTTCGCGAAGATTGCAGAGCCAATGACCCACTTGACCCGTAAGGAGCAGGAGTTCACTTGGACAGAGGAGTGTCAGAAGGCATTCGATGAGCTGAAGAAGCGCTTGACTACAGCACCCATCTTGACCATACCTTCTGGACCCGGCGGATTCGTAATCTACAGCGATGCGTCTGGGAAAGGATTAGGATGCGTCTTGATGCAGCATGGAAAGGTTGTAGCTTATGCTTCTAGACAGTTGAGGATACATGAAAAGAACTATCCCACCCACGACTTAGAGCTTACAGCGGTGATCTTTGCGTTAAAACTTTGGAGGCATTACCTATATGGAGAAAGAGTGGAGATATTTACTGATCATAAAAGCCTGAAATACGTCTACACTCAGAAGGATCTAAATCAGAGACAGAGACGTTGGCTCAAGGTGATGACAGACTTCGAAATAGAGCTACAGTACCACCCAGGAAAGGCCAACGTAGTAGCAGATGCATTGAGCAGAAGACCTATGGCATTCTTCTTGACTACCCAACAACACCTGTTGAGAGATCTAGAGCAGATGGGTATAGAGGTTGTTATACCCGGAGTAGACAGACAGTTGTCGAATTTCCAATTGCAATCAACACTGGTAGAGACAATCAAGGCCGCTTTGCCGACAGATGCCAGATTTCAGAGACTCAGACAGAGGACAGAGGCTGGATTACAGACAGGATTGCGGATACATGAAGACGGAACACTAAGGTGCGGAGATCGTCTCTATGTTCCAAATGGGGAACTTCGCCAGGAATTGTTGATAGAGGCACACAGTTCCACCTACTTCGTTCATCCAGGAGGCACGAAGATGTACAGAGATCTAAGACAGTACTACTGGTGGCACGGAATGAAGAGAGAGAGATAGCACGCTTCGTGGCCAAGTGCCTGGTGTGTCAGCAAGTCAAGGCTGAGCACCAGAGATCTGCAGGATTGCTTCAACCACTTCCTATACCGGAGTGGAAATGGAAGCATATCACTATGGACTTTATTACAGGCTTCCCGAGGAGTCCTAGTGGGCACAATGCAGTATGGGTAATCGTGGAACCAAGTCCGCACACTTTCTACCCTTTAGAGTTGGACAATCGACGGAGGTTTTAGCAGATATGTACATGAGCGAGATTGTGTGCCTACATGGAGTGCCAGTTAGCATCGTGTCTGACAGGGATACGAGATTTATGTCTTACTTTTGGCGGAGTATGCAAGAGAGTCTTGGTACTCGCCTAAAGTTTAGCACGGCATATCACCCACAAACAGATGGCCAGTCGGAGCGCACCATTCAGACGCTTGAAGACATGTTAAGAGCGTGCATGCTGGACTTCAGAGGATCATGGGAGGACCACTTACATTTGGTCGAGTTTTCCTACAACAATAGCTATCAAGCTAGCATTCAGATGGCTCCCTATGAAGCATTGTATGGAAGGAAATGTCACTACCACATTCTGAAAACAGGGGTATTTTTGACTTTTACAATATTTAATATTATTGTAGTTACAATTATTTAATTTCATGATAATTATTTTAATTCAAATAAATATATGTGATGTGTAATTAGATATAATATTATATACAGTGTACATTTGTGGTTGAGCTAGTAGACTTGACCTAGAAGCCCAGTAGATGACCACCTGTCCGAATTATAAAATTTGGGATTTTTATTATTTATTTAGAATTTATTTATTGGAGCTTGTAATTAATTACCGTAATTTATTTAATTATTGCGCATTGCCTTTGCTTCGATATTTGGAGCAGTATCCTGACTTTTGTCTTCCAACAAATTTCACAATCTTGCCCTAGGCATGCCCGCCTTCCATTCTGCTATTTTTGCAACTCATAATTATGCTCTTTGTGCATTATTTCTAGCCGCACAAAATTTCGTCGCGGACGTTATTTAATAAATTCCTATTTCTGTATCGTTGTGCGTTCCAATCGAAAATTGGAGGCCATCTTGACCTATTTTTCGTGCGGCCCAAATTAGGGTAATATTCTGTTCTGAGTCTTCTTCAATATTGGTATTGATGACTTGATCTGATTTTGACCCCAAGTACTCCTAATTAATTGTTGAACACAACTTGCATTTATTTCTATTTAATTTGAGGATACCATTTTATCTGATTTTAAAATCCCAAATTAATTCCAGTACCCTGCAAATTCAGCCCATACCCATCTTACAGTGCCCCATGACCCTACAAAACATCGGACCCCGAATCGCCCGCCCAATTTTTGTCATTTCATGTGTTTGTGCAATTTCCCGAATTTAAGGGGCTAAGTTGCAATTATTTAATTGTAGGTGCCAACACCTAATTATTTTTAATCAATGAGGGAATCCAATATTTTTAATTAAACTCTCACCCTCAAATCCCCATGAATTATTTCCTCTTGACAAATCTAGACCACTCATTTAGAGGGTCAAATCCTCACCCTACATCACACCCTCTCTCTCCCTATTTAATGATATGTCTACATCCTAAACCCTAATCCCTAGGCAACAACCTAAAAAACTCCACCCTCACAACTCCCTCCCTCCTACGTTGAATTTCCTCTTCTTCTTTTTCTCTTCTTCTTTTCTTCTTCTCTTTCCTTCTTCTTCCTTTTCTTCTCCTCCTTCTCTTAAATTATTTTGAATTTAAATAGCTAAGGGGGGGGGGAAACCTCCTCTGTGCTGTGCTCCCGGCCGAGCACTGCTGTCCGGCGGCCTCGGTCAACTCCGGCGGCTGTTCCAGCCGGCCGAGCCTGCTGCTGTCCGGCGCCAGCAACCCCCATCTCCTCCTTCCACCATCGTCGCCCATCACCATCTACTCGGCCAACTTCTCCGGCCTCCCTGCCCGCTGCACACCCGTCCTGTCCCCGACTGCACCCCGGCGGATCCGGTCTGCAGCAGATCCCCGCTGCTCATTTCTCCGGCCGGCGAGCATCCCCCGTCCATCGACACTGCCGACTCCCTCTGCCATTCTTCCCTCCGCCTTGCTGCGATACTCCAGCCCCCTCACTCCGACCCCGATCCATCTACTCCGGCGCGGCCCGACGAGTCCTCCTCCCGCTGTGTATTCCGGCAACCAACCGAGGCTCCGACCACCACGGGAATCTCCTCCTGCCCGCTGCTCCCATTCCCCGCTGTGCTCTTCCTCTCCGCCGATCTTTCCGACGAACCCGACTCCATCTGCTCCGGCCCCCTCATTCAGCTCCGGCCATCCCTCGGCTTCGCGGAGTTGCTGTCCCCATTCCTCGACAGCCAGTCCGGCCATCCTCCTCCTGAACCGACTCCCTGGCCACCCCGAAGCCCCTCGCCGTTCTTCCCTCGACGAACACTACATCACCACCACCGATAGCTCCGACTCCAGTCACTGTGAGCTCCTCCCCTTCTTCCTCCTTCACTATGTAATTGTGTATGTATTTGTATACATTAATTTATGTGTAGATATATACATATGTGTATATAAATACGTATATGTATATTTGTGTAATCGTGTATGTGTATACGTCTATGTGTATGTGCGTATTTGTGTATATAAGTTCGTATATTTTTCTCCCTATATATATATGTATGTTAATGTATAAATACGCGTCGGTATACATATATATATATATATGTATTGGCATAATTTTGTGTTATTATATAAGTATTCATACACATACATCTGTACATGTATGTGTGTTGGTTATTTTGTACAGTATATTTAATATAGTATAAACTCATTTGGTTTAGTAATTGTGTATTTTGATTATATATATATTATATGTATTAATTTGTATAGCTATTCATATATTTTCAGTATATGTATGTAAATATTATTGGTATATATGTAAATACGTACCTTGGTAATATGTTTTTATATATGTACGTATTCGGCGTGTATATATATATACACGTAGCTTATATATGTTAATATATTTATACTTGTATATAATAAGTACCATTTGGATGTGTATATATATATATATATTGTTCGGTATTTTGATATATATATATACTTATATACATATATGGTATATGTATATTTATTTAGTGTATGTATATATATACATATTCCTAATAATGGGTGTCATGTATGTTTTATATACATATATATATATATAATATATTTCCATTTAATATATATACACTAATACATATTAGTATATACTTTGGAATAACCATATATATGTATTATATTTAATTATTGATATATGTATATATAGATACTAGATGACCCTAGTTGACCAGTGCCCTGCGTTCAGTATCTTATGATTATGTTAGTGTAACATCTGATGCAAATATTATTTTTATCATATATCTATAGGACTATTGGTTCGTCCTGCGAGACTTCAAGGGCAGGACATTGGTATTGACAGCTAAGGACCCAAGGCAAGTACATTCTCTGATTAGTTTCTAATTTATGATATCTCCTATGTTCACTGTATCTAGTGTAAATATCCATGCTCTCGACACATTGGTTACACGGATTGGTATACACGGATCTCGTCATGAGATGTTATTCCTTATTCATGGTGTAGCTTGTACAAGACTTGTTTTCCTTATTATCTTGTGCATGTACAGACACTGATTTCCGGGGAGATTTGCTACCTTCCTAGGGAATCCTGTGCCATAGCGTACCATGATTAGATCTACTATACCAGTCGGGGGTTTGGGGAGTACTTTAGTGTAGATATGTGATCATACCCAACTTTATATGCACCATAGCTCACCCCACATCTCACGTCGGGTGCGGCCTGACCATTTACATGTCTCCTCACTGTTACATCGGTTAGCCCTACTAACCCATGTAATGAGTTTACATGCCTCCTCACTGTTACATCGGTTAGCCCTACTAACCCATGTAATGAGTTTACTAGTCCCAAGCCGATCACATGTTGAAGCTAGTACTCACACACTTAGTCATAGGTTTCTTGCTCAGTGACATATGGTTCTTTTCCTGCATTTACTTACAGTATTTCCAGTATTTCTCTCATTGTACATTTCTCGTACCTATACATGCATCTGGTATGTTTCTATCTAGAACTGCTACATAGTTTATGTCATTTATATAGAACTGCTATTTAGAGATGTACTTTGCTCCTTCCTGACTGGAAAATATTTTTCCAGACTGTGACCATAGTAGACTGGTTTCTGACACTTGGGGATTGGAAGTTAAGGATTGCAGGTATGATTATGTTGTCATTAGACTTGTATTGTATTCTTTTATTTCTTCAAATTCCTATCGTGCTGTAGTTGTGATTGAGTATGTTGTTGATATTTTATAGTATCATCCGAGTCTCCTTATGGAGTTGGATACTAGCGTGAGATTGTTAGATAGTACTCGACCTAGACAGCGTTCTACCGCCGATGCTGCGGCGTAGGCTGGACGTACCCACGCATTCGTGCCCCTAAACCAGGTGTGGGTCATGACACGTTTTTAGTGGTGGCCCATGCAGGTCAGACTTCGCTAGTTGTGCGATGTCGTGGTAGTGCGACGTCATAGTTGTACTACTGCGTGCCTGCGATAGGAACTAGGACATAGGATACTAGGATCAGAGAGGATACTCAATCACAAATTCTTGAGAGATTCCTGGGATGACCCCATGAGAATCTTATTTTCAATTTAAATCTTTCCTTGTTTCCGTCCGCTCTCGCTTGTTGTCACTGAACTTGATTCTTGTTGAGCAGTTATTAAATTAAAATTTTTGGTATCATTGTTGAGTTTGATTCTTGTTGACCAGTTGTTAACCTTAACTCCTGGTATCGTTGTTGAGTTGATTTCAGATTGAGATGAATTTTATGGACTAAAATTTACGGTATCATCTGATGACATCTATTGATGAGGACAGTGAGAAAGGAAAAAAATGTCTACTTTGGTTATGGAACCTAGAGTTTATCGCAGCCATATTAGCTGTCGTGACGAGAACGTAGGAACCTAACTTGGATGTACATACTTTAGTTATGAGATTTAGAGTTTCTCGCAGCCATACCGGTTGGCGTGGCGAGGATTCTAGATGACATGATTATAGGGTTGCATACCTTAGTTACGGAACCTGTCGTTTATCGCATCTATGCTTACTGGCGTGGCGAGGATTCTGTGTATCATGATTTCTGACAGACGTGTATGATTATCAGGTTGTATCTTAGATTGGTTCTTAAAATATCATCTCAAGACTTATCTATTTCTGTTATTCCAGGACTTTGTTCCGCCGCTTCTTTCTTTACTAGCAGTAAAGATACCTTCTGTCCTCAATTCAGTCTTTGAGCTCCTATTCCTTGAGGATTTCTTGTTAAGTATGATAATTAGTGGCTTGTAATTTTGTTTGTGTCTTGTATTAGTATTGACTGTGTTGCTAGTGAGTTGTAAGTGTTTCTTAGTTGGACATGTAAGCCGTAGGCTTTAATCTAGAGTTAGCCCTTAGCATAGTACCTTGTACCAATGATTTTAGGAGTAGTGTCATTAGAGACTGTGAGTAGAAGGAGAGTATAGAGTATCAGTGATAGTTCAAGAATTAGTATCAGAGCCAACATACCCGTCCTGGATAATCATGATTTTGCCATTTGGATGATCTACGTGAACAATTAGGTATCAAGAAATTGTGTTAAGAATTAATGGATTGTGATTCAATTTGATGATTGATATCAGATATGTTAAAAGTAAAGAAGGATATATGCATAAAGAGTTGTAACGAGGTGTCATGAGTGGAGAAATATCGGAATTGGTAATGAAAATGGGGAGGCGTATCATGGATTAGTTTAACAGGCTATAAAGGGTTAAAGGGAAATACATATACAACCATCGAGATGAGGAACCATATACTTGCCCATGAGAATAAGAAAAAAATGAATGTTATAAAAGGGTACAGCTAATCATGAGTTCTAATGAGCTTGATGAGATAATGCATTAATGAAGCTAGTAATATAATACCAAAAGTGCCGATGATTCTATATCAAGGATTATTAAAAATGGTGCTAGTAACAGTAAGCACTCGGTGTGATGATAATTAGATGATATACCAGTTGACATAAATTGGAATCATGAAAGAAAACACAGTTGATGATAACTTTGATCATTGGAGGTAATAGTACAAGTGATTCGGGCAGTACAATTTTAGTACACAATTATAGACACTAGATGCATTAAGTGCACCTTGAGTATCAGAGACCGTGAGCACTGATATGTACATTGTGGGGTTATAAATTAAAAGGTGGAAATAAGATTTTATTTTAGAATAATTGAGGAGTTGAGATTATGTCATTTAAATTTTTGAGGATTTCAAATGTGAATTCAATAAACAAGGTAAAAGCTATAATGATTTTAAAAAGTGATTAAATTTTTTCGATAATTGAGTATCTGATATTGAGGAGGTATATGCAATATTTTTAAGTTGACCGAGAAGTTAAACCTTGACGATTATTTTGAGGATTAATTTATGGTAGATAAGAGATGAATATTAATATATGAGTAGATGATATACATGTGTAAGAATCTGATAACTTGAACAGGAATGAGATGGCACCGCAGACTGACTTGGGTGTCCATCTAAAGTTGTATTGGAAAGAGCAGTATTTGGTATGGTGTTGCACTTGACGTATATTTGAGTGATAAGAACGACTAGTATGAACAATTGTAGTAGGAACGGGAACTGACAAAGGGTATGGTACTAAAGAGATAGAGGTATCAACTTGGATGCATTATTGAATCATGGTTATATTAAAGATTCTCGGCATCAGATTTTGGCATTAATAGACAGGTGTGTGCAATACGGATATATTCATGGATTTTGTGGATTAATGATTAGTTGATATGGGTACCAGTGTACAGGAATGAGAATTAGATAGTGAATGTGCTAGAGTTAAGAGTATGTTAGAGATAGGAGATACCGCAAGAAATATGTTAGCAGGTTCTTTCTTTTTCTCATGTTGTTTTGTCTTCTGATTGATTGATTCCCTAGTACCGTGGTTTGTAGTTGTGATTTTTGATTGTTTGTAGCTAGTAGTACACCCTGGCAGAGGCTGCAATACCCTGACGAAAGACACATGACCTATATATTTTCTTAGATTGCATGGCTGTAGGTAGAATCTTCTTAAACCATGATCATTGGGGTTTGGACCATAGCAAAGATCTATGACAAGGTTATGACTTGACAAGAGACATGAGATGCTAAAATTTTGGAAGATAAGCATAAAGAATTAAGGATTTATATGGCAGAGTTGATAAATCATTGATTTTATCAAGATTGAGATGTGATTAAATTATCATTAGACTTCGAGGATAAACATTAATTTAAATGAGAGGTTGAGAATTTAATATGGTAGGATTGATGATTATTGATTATGATATATTATCATTAAAATTTTTGAGGAAATTTAGAAGATTATTATTATATTTTATTGGACTGGAAGATAAAGATTTAATGGAAATATTAATGGAGGATTTTGCGAGTGTTATATTATTTGAGTATTGTGAATAAAAAAAAAAAAATAAAAAAAAAAATAAAAAAAAAATAAAAAAAAATAAAAATTTTTGTATCTAGTGATTTGCTCAAATTCAGGGAGTAAGATGATAAATGGGTTAGTAATTAAACACAAACTTTTTGGACGAGTTTTTATTTGGATTCATGGATTAGTGTTTTGATGGAAATTTTAAAATGTGCATTGTTGGATTAAGTTAGAGGAGTAGACATCAATTCGGGTTTTAATTACTAACATCAGATTCGTAGGAGATTATGATACGAATAGAGTTCGATGATAAATTTGAGGATTTTTTCAGGAATACCATAATTTCAAATTTTTTGAAATTGTGAAATGACAAGGTAGGTTATTCAGGATTATGTGGATTGGTGAATTTAACTATTGATGAATAATAAAATAATGAATAAACACTACTATGCGGATTTTAAATTTCGAGGACGAAATTCTTTTAAGATGGGTAGACTTGTCACTACCACATTCTGAAAACAGGGGTATTTTTGACTTTTACAATATTTAATATTATTGTAGTTACAATTATTTAATTTCATGATAATTATTTTAATTCAAATAAATATATGTGATGTGTAATTAGATATAATATTATATACAGTGTACATTTGTGGTTGAGCTAGTAGACTTGACCTAGAAGCCCAGTAGATGACCACCTGTCCGAATTATAAAATTTGGGATTTTTATTATTTATTTAGAATTTATTTATTGGAGCTTGTAATTAATTACCGTAATTTATTTAATTATTGCGCATTGCCTTTGCTTCGATATTTGGAGCAGTATCCTGACTTTTGTCTTCCAACAAATTTCACAATCTTGCCCTAGGCATGCCCGCCTTCCATTCTGCTATTTTTGCAACTCATAATTATGCTCTTTGTGCATTATTTCTAGCCGCACAAAATTTCGTCGCGGACGTTATTTAATAAATTCCTATTTCTGTATCGTTGTGCGTTCCAATCGAAAATTGGAGGCCATCTTGACCTATTTTTCGTGCGGCCCAAATTAGGGTAATATTCTGTTCTGAGTCTTCTTCAATATTGGTATTGATGACTTGATCTGATTTTGACCCCAAGTACTCCTAATTAATTGTTGAACACAACTTGCATTTATTTCTATTTAATTTGAGGATACCATTTTATCTGATTTTAAAATCCCAAATTAATTCCAGTACCCTGCAAATTCAGCCCATACCCATCTTACAGTGCCCCATGACCCTACAAAACATCGGACCCCGAATCGCCCGCCCAATTTTCGTCATTTCATGTGTTTGTGCAATTTCCCGAATTTAAGGGGCTAAGTTGCAATTATTTAATTGTAGGTGCCAACACCTAATTATTTTTAATCAATGAGGGAATCCAATATTTTTAATTAAACTCTCACCCTCAAATCCCCATGAATTATTTCCTCTTGACAAATCTAGACCACTCATTTAGAGGGTCAAATCCTCACCCTACATCACACCCTCTCTCTCCCTATTTAATGATATGTCTACATCCTAAACCCTAATCCCTAGGCAACAACCTAAAAAACTCCACCCTCACAACTCCCTCCCTCCTACGTTGAATTTCCTCTTCTTCTTTTTCTCTTCTTCTTTTCTTCTTCTCTTTCCTTCTTCTTCCTTTTCTTCTCCTCCTTCTCTTAAATTATTTTGAATTTAAATAGCTAAGGGGGGGGGGAAACCTCCTCTGTGCTGTGCTCCCGGCCGAGCACTGCTGTCCGGCGGCCTCGGTCAACTCCGGCGGCTGTTCCAGCCGGCCGAGCCTGCTGCTGTCCGGCGCCAGCAACCCCCATCTTCCTCCTTCCACCATCGTCGCCCATCACCATCTACTCGGCCAACTTCTCCGGCCTCCCTGCCCGCTGCACACCCGTCCTGTCCCCGACTGCACCCCGGCGGATCCGGTCTGCAGCAGATCCCCGCTGCTCATTTCTCCGGCCGGCGAGCATCCCCCGTCCATCGACACTGCCGACTCCCTCTGCCATTCTTCCCTCCGCCTTGCTGCGATACTCCAGCCCCCTCACTCCGACCCCGATCCATCTACTCCGGCGCGGCCCGACGAGTCCTCCTCCCGCTGTGTATTCCGGCAACCAACCGAGGCTCCGACCACCACGGGAATCTCCTCCTGCCCGCTGCTCCCATTCCCCGCTGTGCTCTTCCTCTCCGCCGATCTTTCCGACGAACCCGACTCCATCTGCTCCGGCCCCCTCATTCAGCTCCGGCCATCCCTCGGCTTCGCGGAGTTGCTGTCCCCATTCCTCGACAGCCAGTCCGGCCATCCTCCTCCTGAACCGACTCCCTGGCCACACCCGAAGCCCCTCGCCGTTCTTCCTCGACGAACACTACATCACCACCACCGATAGCTCCGACTCCAGTCACTGTGAGCTCCTCCCCTTCTTCCTCCTTCACTATGTAATTGTGTATGTATTTGTATACATTAATTTATGTGTAGATATATACATATGTGTATATAAATACGTATATGTATATTTGTGTAATCGTGTATGTGTATACGTCTATGTGTATGTGCGTATTTGTGTATATAAGTTCGTATATTTTTCTCCCTATATATATATGTATGTTAATGTATAA